>UFQX01000029.1:1130936-1480736 GCA_900497675.1 Arapaima gigas
AGGAAAAAAAAAAAAAAAAAAAAACAACCGCCCTGAGTGTTACACGCTTCCCGCCTATTTAGGCCACTTATAACCAGCAGTGGATTTGAATATGCATGACTATCCCAGCATCCCTTGCAGCACAGCCCTCTCCGGCTCCCTTGCCCGCATGCCGCCACTTTTAGAACACGGGTGCATATACATACAGCTCATTTGAATACTTTTCCTCGGAACCCTGTCACACACAATTAATATAGACCCATTAAAAGATTTGGTAATTTGGCAAAAAGGGAGAGAAGGGACATTCGAGGAAGAGTCCGTCTGAAACTATGTTTCAGCGCTCGAAGATGGCATTTCTGAGCATATCCTATGCATCAATACACGGCAATGTTATTTCTTGCAGTTTGACAGACGGTGACAGCATCTAGTGAGGGTTGTCCAAAGCGAATATAAAAAATTAACCTTAACAAAATTATTTAAAAATAATGGTGCAACAACTGCCTAAACCTGCACTACATTCTCCGCCTTTTGTACTCCATGTTAGCTCTATTTGTAGCTCCTGGTGGGTCAGCAAAAACAGAGGTGTCACTAAGTGACTGTATTTCAAGAGTTCCAAAGCTCTTTGTTTTTTGGCGAAATTCACTTTTTTTTTTGCTGTGAGGTTTATGTTGCTTTGTAAAGATGTTGCTTTATGTTGCTATTGCTCATTATCGCCCCACCATTTCTGAATGGTATGTGGTGGCCACATTTCTGAACAAAGTCAATCATTGCCTCTGGAAGCCTATCGAATATTACTTTCAGATCAACAAATGTCTTACACCATTTGGCAATGTTTTCCTATATCATGACAGCATGTGTTTATTTGCAAATCACTTGTTCTGCTGGGGATTTCCTACTGTGTATGTCCATTGTACCGTAGTGATGCTAAAAGCACTCCAAATGTGCACCAAAATTTCTGAGCAGATGTGTCTATGAAGTGGTGCAGTTTTTCTTGTGTTTTTACTTTGGTGCTGGTGGTCAAGGACCCAGCTGTAAAAATAAAGTTGCTCTATATGCTTTCTTGCATATATTCTAGGAATGTGCAAGGATACAAGCTTACTGGAACAGTGTTCAGGAACCAAAAATTGTTTATCATCGAACGCCCTTATACCACAGGTATACGAGGGACCACAAAATGATGATGCACGGGTGTACGGTGCGCAGAAGAGGGGGAAGAACTCAGGAGAATGACAAAAATTTAAAGAATGATAATGAAAAGGTTAAGGTAAAAGGGTTCAGTCAACTATTTAAACCACCTTGAGCAACAAATTTAAGTTGTCTCACTTAATAGATGTTGAATCGCAACCCAAATTCTGTTTTTAATGAAATTATGAAAAATGGGTTGATTCTTAAACCAACATTTAGCAGCTCGAAATGTCGTGGTCAGACTTGCCACTTTCCACTGGAAAGACCCACAGTTGAGTCCCATCTTCCGATGTTGCACCCTTGACAGTAGCATTTACAGTGAACTGCTCCAGTAAAAATTACCCTGCTGTATAAATAGGTAAATTACCATTAGAAGCTTAACACTGAGTCACTGGAGAAAAACATCAGCAAGATTAATAAACATAAATGTTTTGTAACACATCTGGTAAGAAAATGTGTGTTATTTCTTTAGCCCACAGCAGAAGGTCCTTCCACAAATATGTGGTTAACTAAAGTGTCTAAGTTAGTACCACTAGAAAAGCGGCCATTTGACCTGCATCATAAGTGTAATGAATTGTGGAATATCTGGTCACACTTTTGGGACTTCTGTGATAGTGCTGTATGGACACCACTGCTAAATACAATAACCTTCGGCCCCTTGAGCCGAATCATGTTTGGCTCTATGTTTTGCAACCCAGCACCGCTCTGTTCTGCTGTCAATTAAATAAAGCATAATTTGCAAAAAAATGAATCCAACTGTGAAAAGTCGAGACTGTTTTCATGCTGCCCGTTGCAGAACTTAAACAAATGAGGAAATATTACCTGTTTCTTTCATTCAAGTCCGCTTTAAATTAGCAGCCAAATAATATGAACCTCTGACCAGTTTAAATGGGTTTGGCTCTTGGGTAATTGTGATGGTTGCTTCATGAAGCCCACTACTGTGCACACAGAAAGACACGCATAAGTGTGCAGACAGTACGAACAGATACATTTCCAATCCTGGATGGCACAGGGTCCCAGGTTCCTTTCTCACCAGGTCTAATGCACAGCTCAAAAAGGACAGGTGAAGGAAGCCAAAGGTCCCCTCCCGAGTGTCCTCCGAGGTAAAGTAACAGAGGGCCTTCTTGCACGCTCTCATGCCATCTTTGTACTGGAGTGGCTAATTAAATACTAAGGTAGGAATAAAATGTTAATGAGAAACACAAGCTTGTTGAGGAAGTTGGCACTGGCGGTCTCCCTCTTATTAGGTGTTCTTGCCCATATGTGCTTGGGTGAAGTGCCCATTAGGGCCTTCCCTAATGGATCGTCGTCCATGTAACAGGGAGATCACCACGTCGAGCATCCCGCCAATTTCCAAACTTGGCAAGCCGCGTGGGCCCGCTATGAAATTTCTTAGCCCCGATAAATATTTTATGGAGATTAAAATTTAATTCTTTGCTTAGTTTAAGCAATTTCCTCCTGTAAGTAGTGTGTCTGTGAAGGAGATTACAACATTTGCTGGTTTGTTTATAATTTAATTTTTTATGTTGTGGCTGGCGGTGGGAAAGTCAGAACACCTGTGAGTGTTTATAATGTCCCATCTCCCTCACAGCTGCTCCTTTTCAAAACACCTCGCTGGCATAATAATTTCATAAAATTTCATGATTTACCATCTGCTAGACTGAGCTATAAGCACATGCAATAAGCATTTGTATGGCGCAGGGCCCAGAAAGGTACAATAACTGTATATTTTAACTTAATGGCTTTTCGAGGCATGCAAATTTCAACGCGGCAGATTGCAGAGATGCTACAATATGAGGTACAGACCCATAATGTTTGTTTTTTTTTTCCTCTGTTTCTGATTTTTTTCCCCGCTTGCGTTATCAAGTGTCCCTACAATGTCCACCTTGTTGCCCTCACTAAGAAGAGTAAGGTCGCCTGTGTCAAAAGCTAAACATCAAACTTTGGGAAATGAAAGACAAGGTAGGAGGTACATGCAGATTATTTCCCTTTTACCATTTAATGTCTGCGCATTTGGGTAATTAAAATGATTACTACAACAATTAAAGCAAGTAATTAGAAACTAATTACACTGGCATTTTTTGTGATTACAGGAGCAGATGAAAATAGTGTTCAAAATTAAATTCATTGCATATTCATGGAAATGAAATTAAATACTGCTGGGTGGATGAGATAATAGAAGAGGGAAAGGAGAATTGTGTTCTGGGGGATTGGGGAACGGTC
This sequence comes from Arapaima gigas, assembly GCA_900497675.1. NCBI lineage: Eukaryota > Metazoa > Chordata > Actinopteri > Osteoglossiformes > Osteoglossidae > Arapaima > Arapaima gigas. The sequence goes on from UFQX01000029.1 coordinate 1,134,324, forward strand.
TGTTGCTAATGTTTCTAACAGACATTTGGTTAAATCAGTGATAATCTTTTAATGGCCTTAAAAGGAGTTAATATTTGGAAGGCAGTCAAAAGCACTGAGGGTCTGTGTTTTTTTTTTTTCTTCTGCTTCTCTTGGAATGATAAAACCTACCAGCTGTAGCACAATAGAAAACATTTAATCATTATCTACTCAAATGGAAGCAGAGCAGCTAGGCCATTTTATTCCTCTTTTCAGTAACTTTGTGCACAGCAATAAATTAAATTAAAGAATCACACGTAGCAATTTTTTTCCCCTCCCGATCCTTTCTTTCTCTCGCTCTTCTTCCTCTTTTCTTCTCTCTCCATCGTCCCTCTATCCAGTACCTTGGAGCCTTTAGACGCTGCCATGATCATGTAATGAGATTCTTCAGATTAAATAGATTTCCTGTTAAACCCGGAGCTGGGTAGATAGGGTGTCAAGAATGAATGGTTATTAACATTTAAATATATCACAGAATAAGAAAGAGAGAGTCAGAGACATAGAGAGAGAGGGGGAGAGGGAGATAGAAAGAACAGGAGAGAGGGGGTGGGGGAGGCAGGAATATGAATTTTTCATTGTTGCCGAGCACAATAGATTTTTTTCTTCCTCAACACATCTTTGGAGGACCTAATGAAACCAAAGTAATTAGAGAGATACAAGAAGAGGCATATTCACCTGAGTGCAATTAAATTGAGCGAGAAGCTGTTATTTATGTGCGATAGCCCCGTCCACCTGCTTGTGGCGGCTGCGGCGACGGCGGCGGCGGCGGCCGCGTCAGCTGCGGACGGCTGCCGCTGCCGCCGCCGCCACCACTGTTGCTGCCTCTTGTTTTCAAAGCCTCTCCTTCAGCCGCAGATTATTACACGAGATTAATAATGTAAATTTCACCGACTCGGTTGCCCGGGAAGACTCGGCTTTCAGAAATTGATGGTCTCGCCATCCATCACCTCCTCCTGCTCTGCCCCGTCCCTTTTCATTTCTCATCGGCCCTTTACTGGAGAAATGGAGGAAGAGAAGAGAGCAAAAGGAGGAGGGTGCAGAAGAGGGGAGGGGGGGGGGGGCAGTAGGATTGTGATTCCATTTGGCAAGGGCGCCCGATGCAAGGCGACCACTGCAGCGGCAGAAATCGAACAGGACTGGACCAGCACATACCTTATCTCAAGGACCATTCTGGATTGACATTTTGACTTACTGACAACCCCTCTCTAAAAAACAAAAAAAAAAAAAAAAAAGGGAAAACAGGGCTGCTGTGTTAGGTTCTGACTGACAGACTCCACCAACATGCACAGAGACACCTTCGGTGTGATGGAGAACTACTGCTGTCTTCTGCATAGATTAAACGCAGGACGTAGGAGCATCACTGATACCTTCTACATATCAAACATGACGATTTACACAGGTAACCAATAAGCAAGCAAGACTAATTGTTCCACAGGCACAATAAGACAGCTAGATATTTACTTAAGCGGTTCACTTTGGTACATTGCTTGGGAGTTCTCATGGCCAGAGTCAAATCTGCAGCCCTTTTCCTTTAACTGTGTTACTGCCTCCTGATAATTGTTTCACGAAGGCAATAAACTGAGGACCAGGTCAGTGGATGACCACAAGGAAAATGGTGAAAACCACTTGCCGTATCAACGGAAAGGAGCACATCTGAATTCAATCTTTGAAGTCAGGCATCTTAGCCGCTCATCCCTCTGATGCCCATATTCATATTCAAATTCCCGTCTTTTTTAGCAGCCTGAACAAATAACACCACAGATGGTACAAAATGCTGGCCTGATATTTCATATGAAGGGAGGATTTTCCCATAAGCCGGAGATGTCGGCAGACAGGTGTGCTATTTACATAACACTGTGGCTTGGCGCCTCACGCTTCCTGTAAGTAAATGTCACACCTCCGGCGTTCGCAGTCCCCCACTACCCTGCCCCACCCCCCCACAGACATCCATCAAACTTTTGTCCGCTGGTTTATCTATCTTGATCAACAGTGTGCGGGCTCCAAATAGCAAGAGGGGCTGTTTGTTTCCAAAGGGTCTGGTAGAGGCAAAGTAAATGTTATCTCTCATATGATCCCCTGTCATTCTGGGCTAGGGGTGTAATCCCAGTATGAGTTTGGCTTTCTGTAGCAGCTGTGAAAGTAACCCTTTGATACCATAGCTAAGCAGTACAGAATGGCAACCATACTTTGGAATCCAGCACTTATTTGTGTTTACAGAGCATATTTGTTTGGCAGATCCCACTGCCTAGGCTGACTTCAGGGTGGCTTCTGTTCAACTGGTTTCACGTACACCGAGCAAAACAATGTGAGGACCATGACCAACAGCCTTAACCTGGGATTTGAACCTGATACCAAAATTCAGTCAACTTATTAAAAGATCTATCCCCTCCACAAAGATATAATACTATTAATATAATTCTAACCACTTTGGATTTCAAAACAGTTCCAGAAAAAGAAGTGCAAGCTTTAAAAAAAGGCCATCAGCTTGCGGTTTGCTTCATTTAGTAGTAAGTAAAATACCAGGGGGTAGCACCAGTATGTCACATTTCCTGCCCTGTGATTTTGGATGTGAGTTTGAATTTGGCTCAGTCTGTGGAGAATTTATATATAATCCTTGTGTTTACATGGGTTTCCTCCCACAGCCCAAAGCATGCACAGTAGAAGGCATTTTTTTATCCACTTTTTTTAATCCATCTCTACAGTGAAAACCAGCCATTGTCAAATTAACTTTGTCTCAAAGGGACTTACCCTTAATTTAAAAAGACTGCAAAAAAGTGTTCATGATGCCAGGCTGAAGATGAAAAGGGGTGGTGGCCTTTACTTTCCTTCCTGTGTAGCAATGAGGCATCAACAACCACATTGAAAAAACGGTAAGGAAATCAACCCCACATCCATCATCAATAACCTCTTCCCCAATCCTGGACACATATGTAATGGAACACCAGTCCATCATAGGAAGTCAACCTTCCAGCTAGTTCACTAGGAAAATTTAGTTCATTATAGCTCCTACAAAGTTACAGCCATCTCTCAGGATGTTCTTGGTGATCAGTGAATAACCTGGAGTGCATTCTTATTCTGCCTGAACTTCAGAGTCCTGACTCTACTTTTACTTTAAATTTCCTCTAGCCTCTTTCCTAGTTCTTTATTGGAAGTGTGGTGTTATGGGGATTGTTTTCCTATGTGCTCCATCTCACAGCTGAATTATTTAAATGACCAGACAATGGCAGCCAGGGCGGAAATCCCTAGAGTTTAGGAGAACAAAAGCCATTCTTCAAGCCGGAGGCCACACGTAGTGCCCCAGGCAACAGGAGAGCAGATTTAGGCCGTGGGACCTGGGTCGCTTTTCTCATCCCTGCTGTAGCTGGTGTTAGCCGGCTGGTAATAACCAAATCCTTAGCAGGTGTAGTTATGAAGCAGCCACTGGATGCAGGATGGCAGTGGACTTGACCTGTGGGCTCTGGGAAAGACCTGAAGAGAAGTAGCCACTTCCCAGTCCTCCAACTCATCACAGACCCCTCCTTTATCATCACCACATTCACTACCTTTCACAGAGATAAAGGGATAAACAGGGAGTTACATCCTACATGTTTTGGTGGACGTTATAGGCATGCGAATGAAATGGGAGAGTTGGGGGACAAGTTCCACAAATGCACAGGTTTTTAAAACTGAAGAATGATTTTATTATTACCACTGAGTTACCCAGCACTGTCCAGGTCAGAAAGTGGAAAGGTGGAAAGGTAAAAAGCAGTATCCTATATAACAAATTATATGTCATCAAATTGCATAACCCTTAAAGTGGGAATTTAGTAGATAAGTATAGCTAGTGCTGTTAAACAGGTGGATGATGTATGCAACACCGGGGGTAGTCCAGCAGAAAAGTAGAAAAGGAAAAAGTGTGTGTGTGTGTATGTGTGTGTGTGTGTGTGTGTGTGTATCAAACTTTAATACCTTTACATTGCTAATGTGCACAGCACTGTGTGTGCATGTATAATTTTTTACTAATTTTTACATTTTCACTTTGTACAGATTCCACAAATAGTTATTTTTTGCACACATATTACAGTTACTGACTCTTGTCATCACTTTGCATCATCATCATCATGAAAGCGATGGTATTTTTCCACCTCGAAAACACCCCCTGTTACCCCTCCCTCTCATCTGTTTCAGCCCTTCTGCCGACACATCCCCAGCATCTCCCATCTCCATCTTTTCAATCCATTCTGGCAAAAAAATCTATATATCAGATGTATATGCTGCGTTTGACACTTAGGGTAATAAAAGTTATACATCACCAAACTGTATAACCTTTAACCCTTTTGCATTTAGCAGTCAAACTGCCCTGTTGATCATCCTATATGCTCATGCCAATCCGTGAGCATGACGTATCTTCTGCGTGTGCCGTACTTATGTCCTGCATATGATGCAACTATGTGCTTGTTTCCAAGACCGATGTAGAAATTTTCAGAATACTAAGTGGCCTTCTTGGTGTTTAATGAACTTGACTGTACAAAAACTTTACATAGGGTGAGAAGTACCATTGTGCCAAATTTCAAGTCTATGGCTTGAAAAACAATACTGTGCATAAAGAAACAACACACATAGATTGAACTTTATTGATAAAAAGATAGATATTGCATTGATAGATATATCAGTGAAATGCTAGAACACTTATTTATCCACCTGGCTATAAAACCTGATGACACTTTGAGTAGCTTGGTTGCTTGACAGCAACTTGGTTACACAACTGGATGTAGGTTTGACCCCTGCACAGTATGTAGGGAGTTTGCATGTTCCCCTCTTGTTTGTGTGGGTTTCCTCCAGGTGCTTCTAGTTTCTCCTGAACTCCAAACACATTCAGTTTACATTTACTAGTGACTCCTAGAAATGTGCATTATATGAACGTTTTGTATGTTATGTGAATTGGCAGATAATTATAGATACTTAAATAGCTTTGTGTAGTGGACCTAACATTTTAACTTGCCTTGGAAAAAGTCAGCTAAATACATATTAGTACAGCATTGCCATAGCAAACTCTATCAAAGATGCATAATGAATTCAAATAGCACTTGGAATCTACTTTCTTAGAAGGCATTTTTGATAGCAATAATGCGTGACATGTTTAAACAACATAAGCATGACACGACATCCTATCAGAATAACAGTTAGGATACAACTGCAGCGTACCCTTTTGAAATCCAACGGGAATTTTGCACTGAAAACTCCAGGACCAGTAATTCCCACTTTTATCTTGTTCTCCCAAGGGTGAGTAATGAACCATGGCAATATGCAGTACTCCTATTTATTCAGCTAGGTAACACACACAAAATGGCTGACAGACATTTCTCTGGAATTGCATTCACTCTTCATAATACCCCAGTCTCTTAAAGCATACTTTCACATTCTTAATACTTTTCTTCCTGAAGTCTGAACTTGGACGCAGCGTCAATATTTTTCCTAGCATTCACTTAGAAATGTTTTTGGAATTTTTTTATAGAGTGTTTTTGACTCAGATTGTGATTTTGTGATGCATATTTTTATATTCAGTGAAAGTTTGGATTGTGATGGATATGTGCTGATGGATCTTAGATCAAGAGAAGCCAGAAGACTCACTGGAAGCACAAATGATGAGACTGAAATCATCAAAGAGTTGAATTGTCTTGAAAAGTTAGATGGAAGAAGGGGGCAACATGCAACCAGATGGATAGACTGAATCACAGTGAGCATGGTCACACACTTTTCAGCAGTTCAAAGTTCAAACTGTGTCCATGGTACTTAAAATAATATTCAAATTTTCAAGTAATTGTTCAAGATGTATGTTTTTTTCCTTGATTTCCTTTTCTAACCACACTAGTCAATCACCCTTCTGGTTTCACAATTCTGACATAAAGCCAAAATGCTGGAGGAATGGACTGCAGTGAAAAGAAAGTAAATTTGCTAAATGACTAACAAGTTTAGTTTCACCAGATTAAATCGTGTTATTCACGTTAGCTAAAAGGTTTCAATTTGACTTGAATTTAACTGTCTGTATCTTTTTTGGGTTTTTCTTATGGATTTTGTAAAAGAGAATGCTCCTTCAGAAAAGCCTGCTGAATTTTTACTCATTTTTCCAGAATAATAATAAAATAAACAACTTATGGGTAACTTCTTCCATGTTCTGTTCAAGGTACATCTGAGATCAGACTTGTCTTACTACATGCAGTTGAAGCGCTCAATGTTTATCACATTCACTGTAGAAAATGTATTGAAATGTCAAGGTTTTTAGTGGTCAGTCACAGAAGGATACTCTGACTGCAGACCAGGCGCTCATAATATTTTGGTACCAATTACTATTGATTTTACAATTGGTTTAGAGAGAGATGTTGTTTTATTACTAATATATTTAATGTGCAAATCAATAGGAACACTTGTTTGGCTCATTCGGGGGAAGGTAATGAAATCAAACATCCACAGAGTAGAATGCTATCTGATCCATAAAAGACTGCACCAGATGCCTAATGCAATAGTTAAGGACTGCAGTATTACTGGCTACCGTGGTCTGAGGACTGCCAAACGGGCTGTCACGGGCCTGCGTTTTCCACTTTGTTTTCCCCCTTCTGCACGTTTATTAAGGCTCTTTTGGCAAAACCCTCCCATTAAGGCCCGATGCCATAGCCAAATAGCGGCGATCCAAATCATTAGACCCAGGGAACAATGGCTGCGCTTCTCTTTTGACCAGGCGCCATCTGTGCTGTGAGATATTAAACTCCTTTTTCAAAGCCCTCAATCTGCCTGTGAAATGACACAATTCAAAAAACAACAAGCTCTAATTCTGGGGCTATTTCCCTCTCAAATGTGCAGTTGACATTTTATTTATATTGTTAGCCCATTCACAAATTGAGGAACAAAGATTAAACTGGATCTTTCTATTGCAAGACCACTCAGTCGCTGCACTTGAAGGCAAATGTTGGATTTCGTAAACCACACCTTAGAGAGTTAAAACACAACTTCTACCTTTGAGTTGAGGTCTATTGGTGAAACTGTATGAGTGAATTTACAAACACACAAAGGCTTAAATGCCATTGATCAATACAGGTTAAAATTGATACAGATATGACATTGTTATACTGATTTTTATGTCCTCAATTATACAAAATTGACTGTTTATTGTACAAATGAATATAAATGTGCATTGCATATCCATCTATTATTATTAATCCTGAACAGGGTCATGGCAATCCAGAGCCACCATCATATATTCACTTGGGCGCTAACCTACACATACAGCAATCCCTTAATATCCAAACTCTCTATATCTAAATTTTTGCTACAACAGCTCTTAGTTAATATCTATGTATTGGCATCCAAATTAAAACTTTTTCTTGAATGATTTTTTATCTGAAGCTTATTCATGAAAAAAGAAATGCGAATAAAAATCAAAATACATTAAAAGTGCTAATAAGTACAGTACTGTACAGTGTGTTACAATTTAAAATATGCATGCACTGTATAAGCTCATGCTGGTGTCTTATCAGCTGTTTCCCCAGTTTCCCCTTTGAACGTGTTCGGGCTGTCACCACGCTATTCACTCCCTTCCTTTCACTTTTATTTTTTTTTAAAAAACTTATCTGTTTGAATACTGTTTGTTTTTTCAAAGAAAGAAGTGGACACAGCGGATTACTTTGACACATGTCTTTATTCTCTTTATTCAAAATCTCATAACAGCGAATTTCTGCCGCAAACCTTGCGCATGTGGCCTCTCGTACCCATGCGTGTGGACATGACACCAGTGGCAGCATTAATACGCTATATATATCGCACAATCTCTCAGTATCCAAACCTAATATATATGGAACACACACATGCACGTATGCACACGCACAGACACATTCAAACACATACATACAAATACATTTCCATACTGATCAGCCAGATGAGGCCTGATGAGGTGTCATAAAATACAGCATAACATTTTTGAATTTTCAAAATGCATGTTTTTTCACAATTTGCAGCTGAAAGCCAAAGCACTCGGATAAGCTGTGCATCATGTCTGATAAGACTGATAGCCCAGAGTGGAACATGTAGAAAAAAAAACAGACAATGGCAACACAATGTAACCAATGTTTAAGGAACAAATTGTCAAAGATTTATTTATTGGTAGTGACTGAGGGATATGAAATCTACACTCCATTTAAAACAGTCTTTTTTATTTTCCTCCACCCTGAGGCACTAAGCACATCTAATTTCACCCACAGCTATAACTCTCCCTCAAACTGTTCTTGCTCCTCCTTGGAGTTCTGCAGACATCATGGAGCTTTATTCCCTGTGATGGTGAAGACTGTGCGATGGCTGAGAACATGTGCAGGACAACAAGCATCCCACAATGCCTGGCAACATAGGTCCTTCTCTACCAATCATCCATCGGCGAATCTCTTTCACCACGGCGTGGCCCCTTAATAGATCATATCACATATTTTTATTGCAGTTTCAAGCCTCTCAGTTTCCTGTAATCCATAACTACCACCACCTACCCTCTTTGTTAGGTTTTTTCTTTTTTATCAAAAGTAAAAAGACACCTCACATTGAGCTGAGCAGGTGCTGAAATCCACATTCATCTACAGATAAAAACCAGTGTCTGGTCTCAGCGGGGAAAAAAGATAAAAGTGAATGAAGACTGACTTTGATTTCAAATGTTGGTCCTGAAGTGAGAGCTGTCAGTATTCCTTTCATTTTTCATAATTTTATCACAAATTCCATTTTATTTGCCACTTTTGTTAGGATAAGGTGAAAATGATTGATTTATATTGCTGGTGTTCAGGGTTCCTTAGCGTTTTGTTCGCTTACGCACTAGCTTTACGACTTTTCACATCTTCATTTATTAAGAATACAATTGCCATTCACTAAATTAAACCAAGCCTGAGCACAATAATTCTTAGGACATTATCGCTGGCTAAGATGTACCCAGAATGGGCTGAATTATTTGCTTATCATGCATAGTCAGATGGTCAGAAATCTCTCTGTGTTAGCTGTTTATGCTGTGCTACTTATAAAGATTTATCCATTTATACAAGTAACTTGATGAAAGCTCTTACAGTAGCAGTGGGATTCAAACCTAAGCCCTTCAGATTTCAAGAGAATAACTACAAACCTTAAGGCACCCAAAAATGAACGTTCATTCGCTCCCAGACGTGAAGCAGAATGTTAGGGCCATACATTAAGCTGCTTAGAAAGATTTTTGCAGGTGGATCATTTTTATTGCATCAGTTCAAGTTAAATACTTTGGTTACTCCAGCAGACGGTAGATATGAACCACTGACCTTTAAATTGCAAGGAAGCCTAACCCCTGTGCTATATGTTGTCTTGTTATTCAACTGAGAGACGAGCCTTGTTGTGAAAGCTTACGGTAAGGGTTGTAATACTACTTTAATCAGTTCTGGGCCTTAAAATTGTCCTGTTGTGTCACAGAAATACCAGTTATGACTAAGGTCATACATGTTCTTAAAATGTTAAGAAGCATTTGTAAACAACACAAGCTGAAGCGCTGAAGAGCAGATAGCGTTTATTGAGACATAAATCATTTGGGACTGCAGTGGATGGTGAGTATGTATATTGAAACCTAATGCACCAGGTCACAGATTTTTCATGAGTCACCTCCAAAAGGCAGTGACTCCTGAATAGGGCCAAAAAATATGAATTACCGACTTATATTTTAACATAGTTCAAGGGCTGTTCTTTGGACCATGAGGGCTGTTTTTCAAAACACTGCAGCCTGACCAGTTGTATATCATATCAATTTCATAAAGACAGACATCCTCCTATACACAAAAATATACACAAAACAGACACTGCCATCTGGAGAAGCTGATGTGCTGCTAAGGTAAATAGCAACCTATAGTCCAGCTACTGGTTCATTAAAATCAGCCCAGGGATGGGGTTTGGGATTAGGAGTTAGAGATTAAAGTTGCATATGTAACAAATGACTGCTTGTGTTTTCAAGATCTGGACCACTACAGCTCTGCAAAGAGTAAGTTAACAATGATAATGGATGGAAGGATGGATGGATGGCTTATATTCTTTTTTGTATGCGCTGCAGTATATAAGCATACACTTCAAAAGTTCATCAAAATGATATGTAACTACTGTAATTATTATAAGTCCAACTGTGGGTTCATTTTGGCTGCACATTTAATTTCCCAAAGTAAAGAAATAACCTAAAACTAAGACCAATGTACTTCTGGATAAGTGATGATGCCTCATAAAGACATAAGGGTGTATGAAGCAGAGACCACCATATTTAATCATTTCTCTCTCTTTTATCTATTTTTTCCCTGTATTATAACGGTTCTTAGCTACAGTCTGTGTGGAATGTCGGTTTATTTTACAACGAACCTTTTAATTAATCAGGCATAATTCGTTTTTTTTTGATAACATTTTTCCAACAGCAAGATATTGTGCAAGTCCTGGGAAAGATGATAAAATAAAAATAAAATACATATATGGCTTATTTGTGCCAAACAAAGTAAATGTTTAACTTCATTTGTATTTTTTCATTGATAAAAACGCACGTCTAAAATAATCAGTATACCTGAATAGTCTAAACAAACCTAATGAATTAAAAGGTCGGCTGTAAACACAAGTCACGTTATATGTTATATATAAAATGGACTAAGCAGCACGCCTTTGTGCAGTTGTAAGGGAAGAGTGGTTGCTCCTCAGGTCCCCACAGCAAAGGTGTTGGGCGGGACCCTCGGTTGGTGAACGCTTGGCCTTCAAGTGGGGCTTCATCCCAATAAAGAGCTGTCAAAACCCAAGTGTAATTAGCTCCACATGCGGTGGGGTGAGTGCCGAGGCAGGAGCAGGAGCCTCGATGGAAAGGGTGCATGCCACCTGGTGTGGGCCTCACCGTGAGTGATGACTGCTGGGTAGAATGAGGGTGGCCCGGCACGCTGGAGCCTATTTATACCTGGTAATTGATAACGCAATCAAGAGTAACTGTAAATGCTCGCAGACGGCGATTTTTCGGCGGTTTTCCGAAGCTTCTCGTTGCTGTCAGGAGAAGAAGTTTCTGTCTAGCTCTATTTTTTTTTTTCGGCGTATCAACTGGGGCTATATCTTTAGTGCTCCAGACCCTATCAGCCAAATTGGATGCTGGCCTGACTTCTCCACAAAACAGACAGCCCACTGTCATTTTATTGTTTTATTTCCCACCACCTTTTCCTCTTTTTTCGCTTCATCTGCCACCTGACACGTAATTGACATGTAAGTCCACGGGCGGTCTAGTTCTATTGAGCTGTACAGTAAGGAGGGGCTCAGGGTGCCAGAAATACTGCTTGGGAGGCAAAGTACTAAAAATGGCCTTCACCCAGCCAGGGCTAAGGGGCGGAGGTGGAGGGGGTGGGATGATGATCCTCACGGTCTAGAAAATCAGCTCTGTTGCCAGGGTTCCATCGTGCAAGTGATGGTTATAGGTGCCCGTGTGGTCGTCAGTGGTCTTCTGACACATGGCACGTAAAGGGACGCTGAAAAAGTTTGGAGTAGCTGATCCACTGACAGTCGACTGGCACTACCTCTTCACACCAATAGAGGATTATGGTTTCCTTTTGAGGGAAAGGCCAGTGGAGGTGCTCTCATCCAGACAGAAGGAGGGGTGAACCCACATTCGATCACACCACTTAGACACGGGGTGGCAGCAGCACTATCTACTGCAGTACCATAGTAGCTTCTGTATGCATGTGGCTGGACTCGAGCCATACTGGAAGACTTTAATTAGCACTTTGAGAATAGTGACTTGATTTAACATGTTAAATAAAAAGCATTTGCTTCAATTAATGCTTTTAAGCGATAGGCTAATTATATCAAAGAATTAAAAAAAAGAAAAAAAAAATCTTCCAGATATCCAGATCCAGATATCCAGATAAGTCACTACCTTGACACTGGGCTAATGCTGCAGTTACACCCTTGCTAGGTCTGTGACTCTGGGCATTACTGTTTTAGACCCAGTTGCTAACATTTCGCCTTCATAACATGCTGACAAACATGAAAAAAAAAATGCAGGAGTTTTGTAACTGCTGTCATTGTCCACATTTCAGGATGATGTGTGTGTTTGTGTGAGGAGACTTCATCATGATCAAACCTTCTGCTTGGTATATGTAAGTGCTTTTCCAGGGTGTGGGGTGTTTTTATGGCAACCAAAAGAATGTGCAGATCAGAGGTAAAGCATATTCTTTCCTAATGCCCTGTGCCTGTCGCCCTCTCTCCCCTAATGCCCCGCGGCATTGCCGCCATTAACATTCCCCACCGTGGCTTCACTTCATAATACTAATGGAGTTGCTACCTGGGGACATTAATTGTGCTTGACACCACTCGGGGCTTGGTGTGCACTCGTACTAATATCACAGTGCCTCCCTGACAAAGCGCCCGCAAAGATTACAAACAAAGCCCCAATAACTGCCAGCCCTACACACATATCTGACAGGGGACCTCAGCTTCACTTATAACAGCAATATGCCACCGGGGTGCGAGTGCAGCATTAAGCGCCGTGGCCTTGCACTCCCCTTATAATGGTGCCATGTCGAGTGAAGGAGGACCAAATGAGACCCTGCTTCTGTGTTTAGATTTCGAGGGCAGCGTAGGTTGCACAGCACACACTGTTTTGCTCCAAGCAGAATGGTGCGTGTTTTTGGAAGTACTCGATGCAGGTTGCGCTGTGTTCTGTATGTTAATGTGTATTTATGTGATGTTTACAGGTAAAGTATTATGACGAATGCTATTTTATACATAGCAGCTGAAGAAGGCAAAGAAATTCTCATTGATCTCAGCATGGGTTGCTAACACTAAACACTGTGTCTTGATATATTCAGTGGTGTGCACGGAAACAGTGATTTAATTTGTTGCAAATAATAAGTGATCATGCAAAACCCGCAGGACATGAAATTAATGTGCCACAGAATGATCATATTTCTCATTACATTGTCACAGCGACTCTTTTTCCAGGCTACCCAAAAAAAAGGGAACATGGGAATACACTTTTTGGATTTGTTGTCACTCACAACATATAGATTTCCTCATATACATTAAGCCAAGTCCCCAATTTAAAACTGCTGATTTAAAAATGCTGACTGGGAGTAGGATTTACCTCAAAATTATACCAAATCTTAAAAAAAAAAAAAAAAAGCAGAGCTTTAGAGTAGCAGCAGAACCAGTGATTTTTTTTTTAAAGAATATCATTTAAAAGATGTTGTTTTTGTACCTTCATTCAAAGGAAACTTTTCAGCTGGATATTTTTAGCCAGGCAACTCATAGAGACAGAAGCTGCATTCAACTAGTGCAAAGCATGAGGAGTCCCTATCTCTCTATCTTTCTTTTACTCTCTGTCTCTCTCACACACACACACACTTCACTTCACTTCTCCAACTTAGGGTGCGGAATTCACGTAAACAATTTCATGTGACGATTTCAGTGAAATTTTACAACCGCCATCCTTTATTTGGGACATTATTGTTTTTTTAACAGGGTAACCCATAAAAAAATATATAAAAATAAAATATATAAATAAAAAATGGATACTGTGGACAGTTTCTGTTTTCGAAACACAAGATATGAATAATTCAGGATCTTTAGATAATTGCCAATTGATATATTCAAGAAGAGAAGAGAAAGATGCAGAACTTTTAACTAAGCATTGCACGTTAGGGCATTGGGAACATATTTAGACTTCCATGCCAAGGAACAGTCCTTTAGAGGAGCTTCTTGACATATATGTACTCATCCTCTGTCAAAATCATGATGCAATAAAGAAAAGTACTCCTAGGCTCTTTTATTTTACATTTTAAATAGCACTGAATGACAAAAACAATCCTGCACAATCTAGAAATCTGTTTATGCCACTTGTATAAAATACCAGTTCCTCCATGTCATTCTGCAAGGTGACATTTTATGTGACTTTATAACATTAGAGTACCTGTGGTAGGTTGGGTCACCAGTCACCTTTTTCATGGCAGCTCATTTTCTCTGCCTTTGTTATGACTTTTTGATCTGAGATGTTATTAAAATCCACCCATTCATTGTAATATTCAGAAAATGATTATCACCCTTTGTCACAACATATACTATCAAGCCACAATAAAGGAGGAATCATGTCATGACTGTCCAAAGTGTTCTCATAAACTGACATGAAATACGGCTCCCAAAGACTCATTCACAGAGATAATGTGATAATTTGATTTTTCAGATAAGTTCAATGAAAATGCCTGGTATGGACGTTTTGAAAAGCAAAATCCATTACTTCTCCCTAATTTATCCTGGCATAAATTAAAGGATTTCTGTAGGCCATTAACCTACCCATTAATAAGGCTGAGATCAAGACAAGTGAAACCTCAGGTTACAAATCTTAGAACGGGGACTTTCCTAAATTATATTTCACCTGCTGGGGGAGGTGGGGACTCTGAAATGTCTGCAGTTGACTGCAAAATTGTTATTTATTTTATTAGATAAACAAGTAAAAGAAGATAATGTGTCAAAACAGAGACTCATAGCTTGCTTTATTTATTCATTCATTCATTCATTCATTCATTTATTAAACTTATCATATGAGTTGCATAGCCTTCTGGTTTTTAGAGCTTTCATGTCAACCTTTAAATTTAGGTAAATCATTGGCCAATTTTTTTAAAACCAAAGATAATATTTGTTCAGGAAAAAAAAAACCCTTGAAATGAAATTGATTTAACCATTGTGGAGCTACACTATCAGAAACACAGACAACAATACTTTATGCATAATAATTAGAATATGCTTTAACAAAATAATGAAAAATAAATTTGTATTAAAGATGATATATTGTACCTACTGAAAAAAGCCAACAGTTATTCCTAGACTATAGAAATAGCGGGACAAAAGACTTTAACAATTGACATTAAATAGGACAGAGAGGATGGAGGGGGCAAGAGGAGGATATGATGCCCACAGCTACACCTCTGTGGTAAATTTGGCAGGTGTGAGACATAAAACAGGGGTTAGCCACCAGGCCAAGGGAATCTGCAGATCCTAGGGCAGGACCAGGAGCAGCAGAACTCCCAGGGTTAGCGTCCAAACGGTGAAGGCTAAGTAGAGACGATGAGCTTATGCCCAGGAGGCCAGAGAGGCTGGTTCCTTTCTCAGTCACCAAGGACTGGGGACAGCTGGCCTCACCTGCTGGAAATGGACGACCTTTAGTGGGCAGGGAAGTGGTCTGACACCTAGGCATGATGGGAGGTCAAAAACAAGCTAGAGGCAAGGTTGAAAGACACTTTTTAAGACCGGCTTAGTCTATATTTAAACCTCATCTGCGCATATTGATTTGCCTCAAACAGTACTACTTCTATGTGTAAAGGTTCAAATGGAGACAGAAACTGTAGTGGCTGATGCTTCAGTGAAAGATCCAGCTGTACTCCTGGTCGGCGTGAATAGGGTTCGTGGCTTGTAAAGTTGCTTAGAATAGCCACACTGCCAATAAACAGAATATAGTAATAACTATTTTAACACACTACAGTACCAGCAGGTCTTTTTAATAAACAGTAAAAGAAACTGCCTAGATTACACACCTAAAATATGCAACAATTAAAATAATATTCTGAACCTGAAAACCAGCACTACAACAATTTCATCAGGTTAGCAGGAATTACCTTGGTGGCCTAGGGCCAAATGAAGGTGTAAATGTAGCCCTGTTGTTACCTTGTGTGTGTGTGTGTGTGTGTGTGTGTGTGTGTGTTTCCACAGTCAAACTGGTATTGCAGTTGTTTAGTCTCCGGCTGTTCCGCAGTATGTTTTAACATCAAGCGTTTTTGCAAACAATTTAGTTGTTATGGATTAAAGATGCAATTGTACAAAATAAAGTTATATCATATTAGGCTATTCCTTTTCCGCTGCATGGTATGAAAACAGTGGTTGGTGTAATAGACTCCCACATAAATAAATTCCCTGCTCTGGAACGATCTCTAGTGACATGGGACCTTTGTCAAGAAGAGATGAAATTAAGTGAAATAAAAACCATATTAAAAATTATTATCGTCTAACAGCCATTAGTCTACAGCTAGCTGTCACCCCTTGATGGATATCTCACTTAGTGCAATGAATGTTCTAACGACATTGATAAAATCACCGAGAACAAAACATAAAGCACTGCTCACCCACTCCTGTACAACTGTGCATTGTGTAAACAGGGCAGACAGTCTGGTCTGGCAAACAATAAAATCAGCTCCGTTTTACCGAACTTAACGCATATTTGTTTCCTCGGTGCTTTTGTTTTTGGGAACAGACATAAACTGGCACTGTACATTATGTCTGGGATGCACATCCATCCGCTCATTTTGACTGCATAGGTTTTTTTTACAAGAAGTTCTAAAGAAATGACCAAACTCACAATGGAAAAAGGAAAAAAAAACAGATTATAAAGCTGTGACCCAAAAAACAATTACTTTTAGGATTACAATGTAATGCGGGGCATCAAGTGTATGTATCATATAAATGAAATGTAGTGTATTATGAAATATATCATATGAAGGACTAATGTTAGATTCTAATATAAATTTATTTGGGGTTATATACTGCAGTTTGAATGCATCTATCTCTTTGGACACAACTGGTGGACAGAACATTCTGGAAACACTCAGTGAGTCTGCAAGAGTCAAATGCAGTGATGCCTAGCAGCGGTGTTTTACGCCACTTAATCCAGGCTTCTAAGAAAACTGGTGTTCTGAGAAGATGACATTGTGCTGGTGTTGAATGCTCAAGCATTACAAAATCCAACAAACTAGCCATGTAGCGGCATCAAACAATATGAAAGGATTTATTGATCCTTTTGGGGTAGACAGATGCACAGAACCACTCGGGCTGGTCATTGTCAGCGAAGTTTCTGTAAGAAATTCCCGATTTCACCTTAATGTTTTGGGATTCAACAGAAGAATCACACATCTTGGCCCGTCTAAGAAACATTTGCCTGGCTGGTCTCTCTGGTCAGACATTTAAACTGTATCTGCAGATAAGTCAGTAGATTATTGTCTCTAGCACCACAGATGTTAAGACTGATGTATTTTCTGAACATTACGTCTTATTATTTATAAATAACTTCTTAGAACGCACAAATGGAAAGTTAATATAAAAAAAATCTGCAAGAAGAAAACATCCAGTGCGTATGTTTACGGAATCCTACAGTGATTCAGATTCTCCTGTACTGAGCCGTGCACCTTTAATGACTGAATATTTTTCCTCTGGCTAAGCAGCTCACTGCATGTATTCAAATAATATTAATAAAGGCCAACATTTCCATGCATTCCAGTAAATTAAGCTAAAAAAATGCACCTTTTGGTTTGAAAGGCCTAGGATTTATGCTGAGATGTGGTATGCGAGTATAACATACAGATGGTTAGGAGGTTCACAGCCTATGAATACAAACGTGAAATAAGCGACTAGGTACCCTGGACTTGAAACCCTTCTGTAGTCACTGACCACTCTGCTATTTCATCTTCTCTCAACTATTTTTCTAGTTTGGGGAAAACACTTTCTATCACTGTCAGGTAGTGCAAGGAGAGGAAAAAAAAAAACTCTCCGCTAGCGGATTAGCCGTCTCTCTGCTTCACTGCATTCTCCAAGTAATAAAATACTGGAGCACACCGTGTGCCACAGATTCAATTGCTCTTATTTTGTAAGTAGTTACATTGA
The DNA here is from genome assembly GCA_900497675.1 of Arapaima gigas. Classification (NCBI taxonomy): domain Eukaryota; kingdom Metazoa; phylum Chordata; class Actinopteri; order Osteoglossiformes; family Osteoglossidae; genus Arapaima; species Arapaima gigas. The sequence goes on from UFQX01000029.1 coordinate 1,152,012, forward strand.
ATTTATTTTCCTTCATTATTATTTTTTTTTTTCCGTTCACCACCGATGTAAAAAGATGGAAACCCCCTCCTGCGTCAATGATGAGAACTCTCTGTCTATCGAGAGCTCAAATGATTTACCAATTATATTATTTTCATAAAGGCATCATTACATATAAGCGCACTTTAAAAACCTGCATTGTCTTCAGAATGATGATAAAAATGGCAGCAAAATCACGTCGTTTCACTTCTGTGGTGCCCTTTTCTTCACGTTCATGAGTTTGGTTGTATAACACAAGCGGACAACACGAGGATGAAAAAGAGGTGGAAAAAGCACAAGTGGTTTTAATTGAGATAGCTTTTGGGGGCACCTGGTTCGAGTGTTTAAGCTAATTACCGTATTAATTACAGCGTTAATTAAAAGACATAACGGCCATTCAACACAATGACTTGTGCATTTCCTGGGAAACTAAGGGGTTAATTTGCTATAGAAGCAAGCATGCATTATTTACACGCTCTGATGAATAATACATTTAAATGGTGGACTAATAAATTCCACAATACAAAGCAAAGCAAAGCCAGCTTGATTTAAATAATATGTCTTAGATGGATATTACTTGAGTTATGGTTATGGCGTGAAGGAAGCCTCCGATTCATTTTTACACCTCTGTCTTAAGAAAGTACTGTAGATAAATAAAAAATGGACAAAGAAGAACAGAAATGTGCATTTTTTTCCCTTGAAAATGAAATTAATCCAAATAAATTTTAAAAAAAAAACGAAATCGGAAGCATGCTAATTTTGCATGTCCTGCGGCGCACAGGATGTAGGAAAAAGAGAAACAACGCAGTGTTATGTGTCATACATCTGAGGTACGCAATGTGGCAGCATTGGCGGCGATCATTAAGGCCTTGCAGCATTTGTCTGGCCAGACCCCTCCGCTATAAACAATTCACATTAGGTGTCACACTACAGCCAAACGCCTTGCTGGAAATAAATTACATATTGCCATTTTGCAAACTCATAAAATATGAGTATCTAAATATTGCTAACATTCAAGCAATATTCTGAGGAAAGAAATCTCGTGACAACATAAACACATATGTGTTCATTTCACGGTGACATTTCCAAGAAATATAACGTTGAATTAACCAGAAATGCCCTCGCTGTACACGTGTGTAAAAACAACAACGTTGCTTTAGCAAAAATTTCGGCTAGGTTTGGAGGATGTAATGCTACCATTTTTTGGCATCTCCAAGTAATGCAGGCGATATCCCAGAATGCCCCTTTTTGAGCTTCGCGCCAGACCAGCGTTCCGCAACATTTGATGGACAACTTTGCACTGAACTACTGCAGCTCTCACGTGTGTATCACCCTAAAAAAAGCTCATTCCGGGAACAGCAACAGTTCTATATAGGTACATCTCATTAAGGCCTAGGAAGGTTTCACTTGGCTTGGTGACTGCATATGTCAAGCAGTATTACCAGCGTTGCTGCTAGTAAAAAATACACAAACTATTCAATACTCAGGCCGATTAACAATAAGATCCTCTGTGTAGCTGTATATGATTTCACGCGAGCGTTTTGGTATATGGAATATATACATATACATATACATATCCATATACATATACATATACATATACATATACATATACATATACATACATACATATATATATATATATATATATATATATATATATATATATATATATATATATATATATATATATATTTTTCAATAATTATAAAAAANTATATATATATATATATATATATATATATATATATATATATATATATATATATATATTTGACCAGGATTGTAAAGCAGCCAAATGTGTTTCCAAGGTACTTACCTGAGCTAGAAAGTTAGTCATGTTGACAAAAAAAAAAAAAAAAATCAAATATGGAAGGGGGAGGGTGGTCTCTGGTAGAGGTAACGTAGGGAGGAGACCGTGTGATGCGGCAACACTTTCAATTTTCCTGCCCGAGACATCTGAAGAAAAAAAATTACATCTCAGTCTGACGAGTGACTAATCAAGGCAAGCGAAATGGTGCTGCAATAAATTACTCCGCCGCGAAATAAACCACACAAACAGACTGATGATAATAAATGTAAATTATTTCTCCGAAGAAATTTTCTTGGTACATGAGTAATATGAACCATCAGGAAGGAGTCTTCCTTAACATTAATTACAGAATATGACAAGTGAGCTGACAAGCAGGAAGGCTCATTATCTGAGAACATATTCACAACTTCGCAATTTGCGTGAGATGGACTCCAGCTAAATTAATCTCCTTTCTTTGCATGAGCCTCTTCTAATTTTCATGTTATTAACAGGTTTGCAGTATCACTCAATGCTTGTCACCCTAATCAGGTTTTTTCGGCATGTTCGGGAGACCGTGGTGTCATTCGAGAGGGATCAGGCCTTGTAATGTGCTCCCCGTCACGTGCGCCATTCTACATGGTTGCTTTTAATAAGGTCCTTTAATCATCTCCCCGTTTTTGCTCAACTTTTGGCCCAGTTTGCTCTTGTTATCACCATTTTCCTGGCAAGGGGAGTCATTAAGTGCACGGAGGTCCTCGGACGAGTTTGAAGGGGGATTAAAATAACGGACGGATGTGCGTGAAGGGCCTGGAGAAAATTTTGGTAGGGCTGATGACGTGTCTGCAAACCTGCCATTCCTCACACACACTGCAAGACACTAGTAATATAATTCCCCACTTCTAAATTTGAATAGGTTCTTTTTATTGCAAATAAATGAGTCAATTTTTTAAAAAAAACAAGTAAATCATTGTATTTCTCATGATTTGTGTAACTGAAGGAGAAACACCGAACCTGATTTCAACTGTGAAGATATTACATTATAATTATACTTTTTTTGGTGAAATAATTATGCATTTAGTAACTGTGTAGTGCTTAAGTCACCTTGTGAACATACTGTTCAGTATGCTATGCATTTATAGCATATCAACTGTTATCCAAATGCTACAGGCTACATATTATAGATGTGAACGACTATTTTTACACTTGCATTTCATTCAAATAATGCACTACTCTTATTATACATCATAAAGAAGGTAATAGCCAAATGTGGCTAATGTAAAGGCTATGAGACCATCTCCAAAGAGTTTGATGTTCCAGTGACCACTGTTGTCAATAAGTTTGTTTGTTGTCACAAAGTTTAAGGACTATGGGACTGTAGCCAGCATCCCTGGATGTGGGTCCGAGAAAAAAACTGACACAGTATTGAAGAGGAAGAGTCTTCAAATGGTGGAGAACCCACCAAGGAAAATATCAAAACAGATCCAAGCTGAACTTCAAGCTCAAGGTGCAGTGGTTACAAGTTGAAAAGATCCCACTTCTTCAATGATGTTTTGGGGTTGCTGTGCTCTGGCATTTGGTACCTTGACTGTGTAGGGCATAATGAAATCAGAAGACTATCAAGGCATTTTTTAGTGAAACGTCCAGCTCAGTGTCAGAAAGCTGCGTCTCAGGCGCAGGTCATTGGTCCTGAGGCAGGACAATGACCCAAGTGATACATTATAAAGCACCCAGAATGAATTTGAAGAAAACATCGGACCATTCTGAAGTGGCCTGCTATGAGTCCTGATCTGAATCCCATAGAACATCTGTGAAAGAGCTAAAATTCTGAGTTGGGAGAAGCACCCATCAAACCCATTGAGCGAACTAGAGCAGTTTTGCAGTGGAGAAGTGCAGAAATCTCAGTCAGAGGTACAGAATGCAGTTATTGTCTCCAAAGGCCATACTAAGGAGTATTAGGTTAAGGGTCCCAGTATTTAAAGCATAAAGCAATCGCAATGTTTATGTTCTATTAAATGGGAAATAAAAAAATGATGGGTACCAAATACTTTTTTTTAGTTTCAACTCATTTCAGAGAAAATGATTTTTTGGAAAAAGTGGAAGGGTACCAAAAATTTCAACCACGTCTCTAAATCCACTGTAGAAGATTTGAAACGTGACAGTGTGGAACCCCGATGCGCATTATATGGGACACTGTATGAGTTTAAATGATATCACATGTTTGCAGGTTGGGCTTGAACAGCTTCCTGTCTGATCAGTCAGATGTGTATCTCTACAATGACATTTTATGGAAAGAGGTAATCTAAGTGTAAATTCATGTAGTTTAGATTATTGTGAGGCTAGATGATTGTGTTTGTTATTTTCCTTTTTCATTTTTTACACATTATATAATGCCCAATATGCTCTATAATATACCATGACATAAATATAGATTTTAGAATTGGCTACTACACACTGTTACATATAACATATCATTTTACAAAAACTAATAGTACAGCACCTACAGTAACTGTTCAGTATGCTGTAAATGTAATTTTTATGTTTCATATGTGTCCACTCACATTGTAGGATACACAGCATAGTAAAATTGACCAGTAGCGTATTATTAGGGTCCAGGTAGTTGAACACTATCAAAAATGAAATGGATCATGAAGTCACACAGCCCAGAAAGCCTCTTAAAAAGTTTTGCTTATGCTTCAGTTAGCTCTTGTATTGTAATGGCACAAGTTCAAACTTCTGCTTTCAGGCAGATTTCTCTTGAAAAACCCAACGCAGTTATGGCACACATTCTTAGGGATCCATTAATTCATCCATTAACATTAACCACTCAGTCCTGCTCAGGGTTGCAAGGATCTGAGGCCTATCCTAGAATCTTTTGAAAATCCATCACAGTATGGACACACACACACACACAGACACACACACACACACACACACACAGGCACAGTTTAGAAAAACAAATCAACCTGAAACACATGCATTTAGGAGGAAACCCACACAGAAACAAGGAGACCATGAAAATATCCAAACAGACTGAGCTGGTTTCAAACACACTACAAGGGTAACACAGCAGGAGTTTGGATTTCAATCTGGGACCTTCAAGTGCAAGTCAGCAGCTCTAATCACCACTTTGCCTAGTGGCTGCAACTAGTAATTTTTCGTTCTTCTGCAGGCTGGTGGAGAATGCTGTCATTCTTGGTTTATTGTCCACTCTAAACTCAAAACATGTGAAAACAAAGAGGTGAGAGTAGATTTTATTTACAGCGTGTGCAAGATTTTCAATCATTTAGCTGATTTGCTTTCAATCTGCTCATCAACCTTGCTGTTTAACAGACACTCATGTACCATCAGTGTGGCATCTCAGCAGTGCTTGTGATCTTCTCTCTTGTCCTGTCTGCTTTCAGTTTACTCTACCCCTTATTGCTCTGTGTTCACTCCTTTTGTCAGCCCTGTGCTCCGTATGAGTCAAACCAACCTCCTTGTTTCTCACCTCCTCTGTCCTCCAAGCCCCCATATCTCCCAAGCCACCAAGTCCTCCTGTAATTTGGTTCCTGAGTTTCTGGAACCTGAGTGATCGTGACATATTGCAAATAATTAAAGAAATGTTTCTGTTGTTCAGAAATACACATTTTATTGTTATTTTAAATATAAAATACCATTGTAAAATGTAAAAATAATATATATATATATACATTTTCTAAGGAAACAAAAAAAATTAAAAAACATAAATGATGTTTGATGAAATATACAATTATGGAAGAATTGCAGCAGTGAAAAATTGGCATTAAGAGACGTGAAGTCATTATGTGTCCAGGCAAACATCCTAAAATGGCAACTAATAATGCAACAGTTGTTTACGGTGCAGATATGAGTTATTATTTTAATTTTTTTACTTTTTTAATGTAATTCATATTTACAGTTAAAAGGAGAGGACAACAGAAAGTGGTTTCCATGGAGACCTTGCCTGAAGTCAAGCTACAGTTAAATATGTATACTGCTAATTCAGGCTAAAAAAAACTGACCTTTACATTTTTCCCCCACATTTTGTTATGTTTTGCCAGAGGTGAAATCAGTGAAAGGTAAGAGTCAATGTCTCGTGTTTTGAGTTAACAAGACACAGACACACAGACAAAGTACAGTTACAGAGATGTGGTTGTATGGATCTTCCGAGTCATTATAGCCTCTCTTTATTCAGCATGAAAAATCAAGTAGACATTGTAGACATTCAAATTCATCTTCTCTAAGAGGCTTTTTTGACTGCATATGCACGTTGTTAAGTAAAAGAATGTGCCGATACGTCCTTCCTCCTGAGCCCGAAACACTTGTGCTACACCCAGTTCAGGTACAGCCAGTGTGATGCTGCATCTGCTGTGATTATCAGACCTTTCATTGCCACACATTCCCTTTCTATGTCTTTACCGTTTTGTTTAAAGTTTGTCTACTCAGGCTGATTCTCCTGAGGACATTTCACATGTTAGGCCTTATTTTCTGTGGCTGGGAGTGTCCATCCCCACAGATAGCCTGTGTGGGGACATTAAGGCCCCGGCAGAGTGCAGGGTTGGCTTGTACATCAATTTATGTCTGCTGTCACCTTGTTGGCATGACTGTAATGGAACACCATTTCAAGCGGAGTGCCTCACACGAGAGCTATGGCTAAAGCCTTGGTTCCTTCTTAACCCCCTGATGCACAAATTACAAAAGACTGGTTTTTTATATTATATGGCCCTTTGCTTGTGTTAAAAAAAGTGTGTGTGCCTGTGTGTGTGTGTGTGTGTGTGTGTGTGTGTGTGTGTGTGTGTGTCTGTACCTGAGTGAAACTGAAGCGTATCACACAGTAGTGCTGGCAGAAAAGGATCAGTAACAATTACAAGGACAAGTGCTTTTTATGTGTAACAAGTGTCTAATATTCAGAAAAGTACTTTGAAAAAATCGAAAAAGCGGTTATACTGTGCCAGTGGTGATATTCTATCCTGTTGAAATACATTTAATATAAACAGGTTCTTTCCTGTTCAGGGGAAAGAACTGCAGATTTAAGTATTGTAACAGGAACAAATGATTTTACTTTTTTTATTATTGCACTCTTAACAGCACTTCCATTTTCACAGCACCCTGGGCAGTGTTTTCACCCACGGTAAATATGTTATCAATACAACATTACCTTCAATAGAGTGACTCTAAATCTGAATCATGGACTGCAGTTCATATCATAATGATCATGCGGTGAGAATGAATATCAATTGTCTTGTGTCTCGAAAGCTTTGGAAAAATAAGATGTGTGGCACACAATGTGGGACAGAATGGGTGTGAGGCTGAGACAAAATAAAATAACATTTAAAAATGACAAAAAAAATCATACGTATGCCCCCCATCTCCTGGTATATCTATACTACTGAAGATATATGAATGTTATAAAATATGGCAAAGAAGTTAACGCATTAAAGACCTAACATAAAAATTATGTTTATGAACAGAAAAAAAACATTCCATAATGTGGCCATTACCAAATACTACACAGAGCAGAATAATAGTTCACTCTGTAACAATGACATGAAACAATCATCAGTATAAATGATAAGTTGCTGGCTACAAATAAGTAAACCAAGTGTAGAAGGACTTTAAGTGAAATTCACAGGTAACACATATGGATCATATATGAAAGGACTGCATCCACTTCATACAATGTTGAATAATTTAAAAAATGAGGCTGTCACAAGCAAAGCAAGTCAAAGCACTGTATGTACAACCTGTCCACCACGATTTGCACATGGCTGCATTGTTCTGCGCATCACCTGCCGGCGTCTAGTAATATTTCTCTTTGCTCCAGCTGAACCTTTTAATTAAGAAGAAACAGCAACAAAAAATATGCATTAATTTGGGGGGAAAAATGCTTTGTAAATGCCAGGATTTCAAATGAATAAAGAAATGTAAAAAAAGATGACGACACAGTTTGACACCGATGTCCTGATAGCACCCAGCAGCCCCTGTTATGTCAGTGCACTGCGGTGCACATTTTACAGGTAATTAACAATCTGCAAACATTCATGTAAAATGAGTCTCCGAAGCGCCTTTCCGGGGACACCGATTTCTTTCAGTTTCCTGTTAAATAACTGGATCGCAAGTTACTGAATGAAACCAGAGCAATGCAGCAGCCGTTGTTTCCATCATTATGTATTTTCATCAGTGTTGAGTGGGAATCTGTTTATGGCCCATTAAAGGTCTTTTTAACAATTTTCCCATTAGCACAATATGGCTGAAACAGATTAGATAAAACGGAAGTTGCCATTTTGTTAATATATATTGTACTTTATGAACAATAACATTTTTCCTTATAGAACTTAGACTGGCTTTTGTGGCCAAAAGTGTTACCATAAAAACCTGTGGGAATCCCTGTGATCAAAGGAAAGTTATTGTCCATTCCACAATTAAAATACAATAGTAAATGTGCCTGTTGAAGTGTAGCTGTAAACCATTTATGGGAAAAATAATAAGGATAATTTTTATGAGTATGCCCGAGATAATATAACAAAAATGACAAAAAAAATGTGGTTTTATGGTTTAATGCATTCCTATTCCTGTTATTTCACTGTAGTAAATTCTAAATGTGCACTGAGCCTTTGATTCTCCAAATGGCAAACCGTCATAATACAGTAAATTCCAGACCTGCTTTTTTCCCCTACTTCTACTGTTCACTATGTTGCATAAAAAAACTTAATTTTTTACTGTATGCAGAACCTGTTTCTTGCATTTCTTGTACCAAAAACTGACAAGCACGTCAGTTAGACTTCTGTAATTTTAATTTAATTAAATTTTCTCTCCACAACTGTTTTCAGTGTTGAGCTAAAATATATTCGTGTATACATTCATTATCAATAAGCTCTTGTCCCTGCAGGGTCACTATATGCAAAAAAATATATGATGGCAAGAAATACTAAGCCGCAGAACTGCAGTGAATACTAAAAAAAAGCTACACAATCATGATGTTATTACTTTTTTCTTTCAAATTTAACCAAGTCATCTTCCTGAGAAGAATTAATATGATCAGTACATCTGTGACATTGTTTAGCATATTTTGGAGCTGAAAAATTCAAAACCTTGAAGCAAAAAATATGAACCACATGTAAATTTATATCATTATGCATTTAGCTGACCTGCAATGTTACATAATCAAGTTTATAATGATTGACACACTTATGCATCCAGATATTCTTACTGTATCAGGTCTAAGTAAGTACCTTGACCAAGGGCACTAGAGAAAGGCAGCAATTTGAACCAACATTCCTCAGATTGCAAGGCATCACCTTGAGCAACAACACCATCTGCCATCTGGTACCACTCTGAGATAGACGTTTTAAATATACTGTTAGAATTTTGAAGAACAGCAACGAAGCAAAGGAGTAGAAGATCGACCGTTGGATAGACTAGACCCTGGAGTGGTCCGTGGAGCGGAACCACACAGTAGACCCTGTAGATTCTGGAGTACATCCTAGACAAGATATTTGAGAAGACCCTGTAGTAAACCCAGCAACTTTGGGTTCAGCACCAGGGACAGCACTTCAGAAATAGGGCACCATCAGTGCTGTCCATGGTACATAGACTGTTGGTCCACACCTGCTGGGAAATTTTGCAAAAAGGCAGGTGTTGGGACCTCCTTCTCTCTTCGGTTAAACGGCTTTAGTGATAGGTATAAATGAGACGCAGTATCTAATATGCCTGCTTGGTTTATGGTTAGGATTAGAGTTAAAGTTAGGGTTCAAGGTTGGAATATCTGTACGGTAAACCTTGGACTTGGTCTCTTCATTTCTGATTCTCCTGCCCATGTTTTCTCATAATTAAGTTGTCATGGAATATATTGTTATTATTGTTTATTGTTACTATTACTACTACTGTTATAACTGTTATTACTGATGTTGTTGCTGCCTTGAACACTGTGTTCTCACCTGGTCCATCTCATTCTATCTCATAATGGACTTGACCACTTTGAGCTTTCTCCTTTTCCAGTTTCATAACACATGTACAAACAATTTATTTGCAAAAAAATAGTGGAGTCTTCACCAGACACAAACGTATCGGTCGGATCTCAGTGATTTTAATATCAAAGTGAAATTATGTCGCAATAAAATCACAACAAGACATACTAGATTTTCTCTTTGACTAAATACCCACTAAATTCACAACTCAAACAACTATTACACTTTGCTTGTGTGTCAGTATGATTCATTTTATTTTACACTCTAAGCTATGAAAAATTCTGCTTTCTATTTGTTTTTCAGCAATTATACTCCTTTTGTGTTTTTTGGCAAACTTGTGTTTTGGCAATGACACAATAAACATAACACTGAACACTAACCTTTCCAAACAACATGACAGCTTCCATCATAACATGTAGCTTTTAAAATATTTATTGTGGCAGCTTGTCTGCTTTTCCAAATAAAAATATTCAGCCACAGAGACATTTTGGAAAAGTAGCAATTGTGTTCGTATTAGTGGAGGAAATACATTTAGAAATGGTAAAACTGAGCAATACTAGAGGAATAAAACTGTGGCCTGTATCTACTGTAGATTTGCAGTGTTTTTGCCTTCCAAAGACCAGGAGTATTTAGGAGGAGCCAATCCTTGAAGCATAGGGTGTGAAGCAGGGTACCCAACAATACTGTCTCTCACACACACACACACACACACGCACACACACACACACACACACACACACACACTATGGACAAGTCAGGGTTAAAAGCTGACCAGTGAAAACTTTTTTGGCCTTTTTGGGGTAAAGAAACACATCTGTCTAAGAAATTCCAAAAGTTTTAAGTTTTATATATCATCAGAACCAGACAGTATGTACCAAAACTAAAAGTTTAACTACAGGTCTATTTGTGAAGTAGCTCAGAGGTAATGGTAGTTGGTAGCTGGCATAATCTTATCATGGAAAAACAAGAGAATAATCTTTTTACACTGACATCAGGCCAGACTTTATTAAGAGCATTTGTTTAAATGAAAAAGTTCAATGTAAGAAGCAAACAAATAAATATGTCAAAGAAATTATTATGCAATAATGTTTTGGATTTTTAGATGCTGTGGATGTTTGACTTTTTTTTTGGAACTATGTGATAAAACTTTTGTGCTGCTACAAACTGATACATTTTTAAGCATCCATACGCTATTTATACCCTTAGTTTTTAAGGTATTCTTTCCAGCAGTCTTATAACATCCATTTCATTTTGCGTTGCATGCCGTTTTGGACAAGAGAGTGTGTGTGTGTGTGAAATACATACCCACTGAAATTATCCGGTATATAAATAAGGCATGTTTGCCATATCACGCATAGATGAAAAAGACAAATCAGTGGTTAAATTTCCTCTAATTGGAGCACAGAGTTCACTCGTCATTCTGACATTCAGTGTCTATCGGTCCATCACCGCAAACTTTCATTCTGGAATCCATTTGTATAATTCCTTCATGGGTGCATAGCTGCAGCGGGTGGAGGGAAAATAAAATTCTAAGCTATGCTGTGAGGTCCTTTGTTTGGCTGGAATGAATAAATCACAGGGAATATGAGATATTTGCATGTCTGAAATGTAATCTTTGTATTTGCTCTATATCAAGCCCTGTTTAATTCACAGGTAACCTCATGATAGCTGAGGCAGAAACGCAATATGTTATGCAAAATTAGTTCTGAGAGAATAAGTTTCAAGGGGAACGCAAAATATTACAATGGGGGAGCAGTAATGGCACTAGATGCTTTGTCTGACGCGCTCGCGCACACCGTCTTTAATTACATTTCACAGATTGTACTTCCACAATAGTGGCGTGTAACCTTTAGAGGATGTGCTTTTTAATAAACGCAAAGTACACGTTTTCATATCGTGTTTTTTCTTCCCCCAACACTATTCCCATTTATTAATTTTCTGAACATAATAAAAAAACAAAGAGTGGAAGTAATGCACTTCTTCATTCAAAGGGCCTTGTGTGGTGATGGAGAGATGTGCGCACCTCCGTCTACTGAAGATGACATCTAGATGCAGCGGTGCCTTGTTGTTTCACTCCCTGAAATTTCACCTCATAACACAAGAGGCACCCTGATAAGAAATGAAGGAATAAAGAAGATGAATTGGCGACTCTAAATTGCCTGTAGTGTGAGTATGTGCGAGTGAATAAGTGTGTGTGCGAGAGCACTGTGATGGACTGGTCTTCCAGCGAGGAAAAACCCTGCGCATCCTTGTGCCCTGTGCTTCCAGGATAGGCACTGGACCACTGCAACTCTGCATTAAGACCAGAGATGGTCAAGTTTGAGCGACTGAGTCAGTGAATGAGGGACAGAGGGAGTGAAAAAAAGTCAAATTAAATGTCAAAGTGTAAAATAAAAACTGGTACTGCAGAAAATTCATGATGAGCACCACACAGTAAACTAGAACTAGACATACATCGCCTGTCAAAACTCTGAGTTCACCTGGGCAACCTGGATGATACCTGTACAGAACAAACTGAGTAATGTACCCAAATTTTTGACTGGTTAAATAAAAGTTGCTGACGACTGTGGGTTCTTGGGATCAATATTGAAAACAATGGATAGGACAGTATAGTGGTATACTAAAGTGTCCCGCTTAGCAGACCTGCAATGAAAGGTCTAGAAAAGACTCTCAAATATGCTGATGTTTGGATGTGAAATCTGGACACTGAAGAACCAGGAGAGAAAAATTACCTTCACATTGTGATGCCCGACCAGACTTTTATAGACACTGTGGACAGCCAGGAAAAGAAACAGATGGATGTTGGATCAAAATAACCCATAACTCTCAGTAGAAGCACACATGATGACAGTGAGGTTATCAAAATTTAGACACATCATGTTGTTCTGTACCAAAAAAACAGTCAGGGTTGGAAAATCTGGAACAAAAAGAGGAAAATAGTAAGTAGATGGATGTACTGAATCACACTGGACATGGACACACCACTTTCAACGCTGCAAACACATGTGGAGGACTGAACATTCTGGAAAGACCCTGTATGTGTCCAGTGTCGTCACATCTTTGTATTTGTTTTGCAGTTTAATTCTGTTGTTTTTTTTACTGTTGTATTTTTTTGTAAATCTAATCTTGTTTTTTTTTTATTGTACCTTATATGGCCTTCTTCTTTCTGAAAAGTCCCTTGAGAAGCACATGTATGAAGTTCATCCATTCTTCCCACCTATTATCCTTAACCACTAATCCTGGTCAGGACCATGACACTCTAGAATCTATCTCAGAATCACTGGATGCAAGACAAGGAAAATACACCTTAGACAAAGTGTAAGTATACATAAAGTTTATTATTACTATTATTATATCTATTTCCATTATCCACTTATCCCGAGGAGGGTAACAGCAGTCTGGAGACTATCCTGGAAACAATGGGCAGCGGGCTATGAAACTGCCCCTGGATAGGATGGCAGTCCATCACAGGGTGACCACACACACACAAATTCACACTCACACGCACAAACTACAGGCAATTCAGGGTAACAAATTAACCTGAAACCCATGTCTTTGGACAATGGGAGGAAACGCCTGAGCTGAATACAAACTGACACACAGCCAGCCCAGCACTGTGAGGCAACAACGATACTCACTGAGGCACTGCACCACCCCCATTATTATTATTATTATTATTATTATTATTATTAATAACAACACAAGAACCTAATTAACTGACGGTTATAAATATGCATGCATACAGCTCCTCTGCAACACGTGACGTTAACCAAACGCTTCACTTTCTTGAAAAACAGCAAAAAAAAATTAATTTGACAGTCATTCCAGGGCCGGCATGATGTAAGCACAGCAGCGGGGTGTGTGGGCACGATCTCTGTAGAGACGGCGCACTCTTAATTAACAGGCCTCAGAAACAACCCCGCAGGAAGGAGCGTGTGATCTTTGCACGAAGTGCTTGATATTTAAAATCTTATTATCAGTGCACTCACGATAAGCTTTTACAACCAGCCGCTTAAGAGTACAGTAAATGTGAACTTCTTTAATGAGGATTATACTTTTTAATTTAGCTGGATCGTGATTAATTTGCCGTCAGTGGTAACCTTGGTGAATGCAGTGTGGTTTCAGCAGTTTTGATGAACCTGCCTGCCCTCAGTGCTATTGAGCTGTTCTCTCTTCTCCGCTCCTCCGGCTGTGAGCTGTAATGAGGAGCCCGGTGTGGAAATACCGCACTCATATATGTTCCACTTGTTCCAGTTCTCCGCAATATTTTAACTGAGATATATTTCTCAGGAAAGGAGGCTCACATGAAAGTATAATCGTGTTATTATTTTGACGCTTCGGCAACATTTCTTATAAAAGAATTTTACACATTTTGAGATGTATACAGTTGTGTTTTTATCATCTCATTTAGGGCCAAGGGTCCAACAGAAGGATTCTTTCTAGCACTCAGACCACAAGTTGTTTGGTTTTAAGTCTTTGCCATTAAACAGTACCCTGGAATAACGTACGCGATCTTTTTATATTGAAGCACCTCTCTTTGTCTCCGTTTACCTCTTTTTCATTACAAAAAAACCTCTCCAAAAAGGGACATCAGAGGGCAGAGTGATAACTAATTTGTAACTTGAAGGGCCATAGTTTTAATCCCAGTCTCTCTGTAGGGCCATTAGTCAGGGTACACACCAGGGCACAATAAACTACACAGCTATAAATCAGAAAGCCTTACTATATAAAACATGATATTGCATGTTGCCTTGCAGAAAAGTGTCAGATAAATTCATTTAAAAAAGGATAATTTCGGACTGTAGTATTAGTACACTGTGAAAAGGTGAACAGGTGGCACAGTGGTTAAAGACAAATTTATAAACTGAAGGCTGCCAATTCAACTCCCAGGAATGGCCTAGATTTAACCTTAGTTTAGCAAAGTTATTAACCTGAATTGCTCCAGTGAAGTATCGGGTCATTTAAAGCAATAAAAATAATACACTTTAAACAATAGCCCCGGCCAGTCGACAAAAATACACAAAGTTTCAGCTTTAATTGTGTACAATTTAACCTTGTTGGTTTTTTCTCTATTGTGAGGGAGCTTCCAAAGCTACAACTGCTCACTGTAGGGTAAAAGGAAGTAGAGTTTTGATGTTGTACTAGCAGAAATTGAAAAGCAATGATGTATCTGGAATATTTAACATCCCACAAACTGGCTGGCAGTAAAAAAATGCAGTAAAACACCTAATTTGGCTATTTTCCCGACCATAAGACTAGACTATAAACACGTCGGCATAACTTTGCTCAGCAAGCCGCGAGGGTAGCGGTAACGTGGCCCTGCCGCTTGGGCCGTCGCAAGCCCAGGTGGTGCTAAACAGTTAACGCTCCTCGGGCGACTTTTATGACAGTAGCTTCTTCTTCATCCCCTTCCCTCCTTTTCCTTTTTCTCCCCAGTGATGCTGCATTCATCTTACTGTGTGAACGGTGCATTTAAACGTCAAGGCCTAAGTAGTAAAGCGATAGATCCTAAATGACTTAACACTCGAGCACGGTTAACAAAGGCAGTCTGCATTAGGCAGAGTGGAGCACAGTTCCATCCATTAAGCAAACAAATGCAGCGGCAACTCTAAGGGGGATTACAGATACTAAAGGAGACAGCTTTTGGAGGAAACAAACAAACATTTCCTTGTACTTGGAGCACATTTTGGCTGTTTCATATACTTGCTCAGGATTGAGAGTGTTGAGAATAATAGAAAAAACGCCACCAGGTGGGCAGCGGGTGGTGTGTTTATGGCTGTTACCTTGTTATTTGGATGGCTGTTGGTCTGAATCCTGCTCGTGGTGTAGTACAGTTAAACAACGTACTTACACTGAAGTGGTGCAATCGAAACCCAACTTACACACACACACCTTTATAAAATCTAAAATAACTGTAAATAACCTTAGACAATGTCATCAGCAGTTGCCTCAAGGTACTTACCCAGAACCGATACAGTAAAAACTACCCGTCTATATAAATGGATAGATCATAGTAATTAGCTCACAATGCAAGTTGCTTTGGAGAAAAATTTCATCTCATCAGAAAACCATGCAACTTACTTTCGAAAATATTTGGAGTCCATAACTTTAATAAGAATGCAGGCAAACTCACACTATCTTTTGCAACGATAACAGAGAGGCTGGTACAGAACAGAAAATGTGTACGGGGGAAAGCAGAGGTTTCTATAGAAGAAGAACTACAAAGAAACCCCAAAAACAAGGCTGTGATCCAAAGCAGCTGTATGGTAACGTTGTTCACAGCATTCGCGGAATAAAAATGTCACTCTTCTATCTAAGCTCTTCTCTTATTGTTTTTTATGAAGACATTTTGGTGATTTTCAATCTAGAGTCTCTCTAGGCCTGATCTCTGTATCTGTGATGCTCAACTTCCGTTTGTTTGTTCTTCATGGAAAGCTTTGTTTTTCGAGCCACAGACTTAAAATTTGGAACACAGGTACTTGTCACCTTAAGTGAGGCTTTTGTGTAGTCAAACACACACACACACACACACCTGGAGGGAAGAACACAAACTGAAACAGTGAGAACTGACACGTAGAAGTGATTCTACATGATACACACATGGCAACAGACACAGACCTTGGCAGCGCTGGGTAAATCAGCAAGTATTTTATAATACAACGAACAGTGTCATTAAACACATGGAGCAGAGAAGACGAGTTTTGTCAACTTCTTAAATAAACAGCTGCCTTTTTTTGACTTTGGTGAGATCAAACTCTCGGCATTTTATGAAACAGTACAGCCATCTTCAAAAAGAATCGGAAAGGCGCAACGCTCTAATTCCTCCCCCTTATTCTTCAGAACTTGCCTTCTGCATCTTTCACAGTAACCTTATGATTTCCGTATGGCTCCCTTGTTTATTGTCAGAGAATTATTTTTTAATTGCACTTTGACAGGAACAGAGACTGTTTCATATCTCATCCTGCATCCTGCAAATGCATCGCTTTCTCCTCTCAGTGACGGCAGGCAAGGCTTCGCACTTCCTGCTGCAAATGAAATATTCTTTTGACACAAATCAGCTGTGGCAGCTGCTACAGGGGCTTTGTAATTGAATGATTATTGTATTAAATAGTTGCTTTTTAATGGAGCGTGCACCTCTGCAATTACTTCCACTTAAAAGACAACGAACCTCAGCAGGTCCTTGAGACCGGAAGCTCCCACCTGGCCTGCTAATGGTGTTTTTTTCTGGAGGCCGATTAATGAGGTCACAGTTAGGGGTGTCCAACCTAGGCCTCCAGAAGTGCAGGGTGCATCTCAGGAAGCATCTCTCCGGACTCTTTGCGTTCTCCAAGGAGAATGTGTGAGCAAGACAGAGAACCCAGCACCCCTGGTTTCGTCCTTTAATTGAAACTCCATAACGTTCCCATCTCATATCTCATTGTTTAATCAGGCCTTGATCACCTTTACTCCGATAACCGGAGATGAATGAGCATCCGGGCAACTGTCCTTTCCGAAGGTGCAAGGGTCTGTGATAAGCCTCAAGATGTGATTTTAATATTAAAAAATGTTGTTCAGAAACATAACTCACAATGACTCTGTCCCAAATAGCTGTGCAGGTGGAAAACGTGTGAACCCTCCAGCCATCCATCTCGTCCTCAGGGTTGGCGTCTCCCTTTGCCCTGCACAGAATGTGAGGTGACCTTTGGTGGGGGCCTTGAGTAAGGTGAGGCTGTAGGGAAAATAAGGGCCACGGTAGGTGACGTTATGGCACGATGAGACACCACACTGCTGCCCAGTTTCCCCTCACACTTCACCATTAAAACCAAATAAAAGCAATTTCACTGAATCAAACCAAATCAATACAGCAAACAGATGCTATAAAATGCACTTTTTTCTTAATATATACGTATTAACGGTGAACAACATAACAGTGGGTGGCATAATAGTTACAGCAATTGCCTTGCAATCCAATGACAGCTCACACTTTTATACCCTTAATCATGGTACTTACCCTAAATTGATACAGTAAATATTATTCATCTGTTTAAATGGGCATATCGTTGTAAGGAGTGAAATGTAACAACCTATTGTTGCGACTGACTTGAACGTGAAGGTGAAGGTGTCATTTAATAAATGATTAATAAAAAGAATAACAGTTAGTTGTTTTGTTTTTATAATCAGATGCTGTACAAACAGTATGACCATGTGGCACAAAGAAACGGGAACCACCAGGGGCTAATCCTTGGTTGTTAGACACAGCTGATTCACTTTTAAATCTGTTTTTTATTACACGAGTAGAAGGGAGGATCATTGCCACAGCAACAGACACGGGATGCTGGTGACTTTGCCAAATAAGGTGCTCTTCCAATGGATGGACTGTCACCCGCGTGCTGACAGTTCCACAGTGGCAGTCTTCTGACCACCATTGTTCCATCCAGGAAAGCACCATTAAGGTGGGCTGGGTTATATAAATACTTGCAGATAGTCTAACGGTAAATTATTAATATCTGCAGTTGTATAAAAAAACAGCTTATCCAATTTTTTTAAAGAAAGGAAAAAAAATCACATAGTTTGAATGTCGGAGCGTTATGCTGATTTGACATGTTCCCTTGCAGCTAAAGAACACAATTTTGAGCCCCTTTCCCGCCCTAGTACCTTTGATCAAAGTACTCACCCTGAGCTGAAACAGTAGAAATTACCCAGCTATATAAATGTGTAAATTACTGTTAATATATTAGTGTTCAAACTTCACAGGCTAAGTTGCTTTGGAAGGAAGGGGCAAGCAATAAGCTTTAAATAATGTGACATGCATTAAAAAGTGAACTAAAAATCAGCCTACGTTCATTTGCTTTTGATAACCCCAAGACTGCATAGTCATTGTGGTGATTTGTTTACATTTAGAAGTCCCTTTTGAGAAAATCCTGTCGTTGTACAGATACAGAATGCCAGAACATTCCTTTTTGCTATCAGACTAGTTTGAGTCATGATTTTTTGCTTAATGTTCAGCATTTTTTTCTTCAATCCCATTAACTTAAAAGAAGAATCATTAATGACATTCATCCGGAAGCATCCTAATAGCAGCTGGATGATGAAAGTTTGGCTCTGCTCTCATAAATGCTTTTCTTTCCAAGGTAAACTTTAGGATCTGTGGCATTTCTTAAAAGGTCAGCAGGATGACATTGCTCAGACGCTGTAATTGTCCTACAGTAACTATCAGTAATGCTTTTTTTGTATAACACACGAACTCTGTATAGAAAACCAATAAATCCGTGGACGGGAATGAAAGCCTAGTAGTTTTGGTTTGTCCAGCACATAGTTTCCCCCTTGAAAGAGAGAGAGGAGAAAGCATTAACCACAGACAATATTATTTCCTTCCTGCAGCTCTCTGGGTCAGACAGGACCCATTTCACTGTCTTTTATTTAATAATAAATCCATACTCTGGAAAATGAGAAACAGGAGTGATCGCTTCCTTACTTGTTCTCAGGGCTGCAGCTGTCATTGGCCTCTCCTCCTTAGCTCCTTGTTCCGCTACCCTCACCAAAATAAGGCTCCCCGCTGCCCCCACCCAACCCCATCTGAGTTGTGACAGAGAAAGGAGTGTGTGTGTGTGTGTGTGTGTGTGTGTGTGTGTGTGTGTGTGTGTGTGTGTGTGAGCAATGGAGAGTTTGAGTTGCGAGTGCTGGGATGTCCCGCTCTCATCTATAGCAGCGGTGGATCTCTGATTCGGGGGGGCAGGAAAGGGGGAAGGGAGGTGGAGGGGATAGGTTTGGAAACGGTCTGCTGCAGAGGAACCTGCGCGAAATTAAATTCTCCAGTTGAGTGGCTCAGGCGAGAACGGCGGTGCTCCGCCAGCCCGCTCCTTCATTACTCCTGAGCCGATAACTGACTGCACTGGATGTCTTGTCTGTTTAATGCCAGCTCAGCTGCTCCCTGGGAGGAACAGGCATGTCAGTCTCCACTGTAACACACTGTATTACCATCTCCACTTCATTTATTCTGTTCTGATTTCACGCGCTCCTGCCGCTGCATGTCCCGCCACCCCTTGTCCTGCCCCGGAGAGACACACAGCCCTCCTTCTGCTGTTTGTTCCCCGCTCTTGTCTTTCTGCTTGCTTCCATCATGACTGGACAAGTGGAGGGCCTCCCTAAAAAATAACAGGGAAAGTAATTTCTCAGGAATAGTATCAAATGTGCACCTTTTGAAAAGGCGAAGTGAGAAGGTGCATCTGATTTACAAAAAGAACTTGCAGAAGGGAGGTTCATTATGTCCTTCTGGCCAGTACGGACACTTTTTTGGACTCTTTTTTTTATGAGGCACCATGAGGTGCAATGATTACAGAAATCCCCACAATATTAATGTTACCCATTGGCTTAGTGCAAAAACCTAAAACTGTAAGTCATGTTGAAGAAAAATATTAGCTAAGTAAAGAAATGATAGAAAAAAACATAAAAATATGACCCAGATCTTATGTACAGGTGATATTCTCTGAAAATCAATAACTCCATGGTTGAAAAAGCAAACACCAGTGCTACAATATTAAATGGTAATTCTATTATAAACAGTGTTCTTGTATAGAAATTACAGGCTTCTCTAGATTTATGAACTTTCTTTATCCACAACTGTGGTATAACAGCTTTTAGCAGTTAAGCCCAATTTTTGATTTCTGGAATGAAAAATCATTATACTGAAGCTGATCAGAAGTGTGTCCAGCAAAAAAGTGTTGGGCAAATGAAGCAGAAGTACAATAAAGTATGGTAGTTGGTATGAGTGTACCACCAGCTATCTCCTGTTTTCCTGTTTCATGTTCACTTTGTTTTTATGTGTTTGTGCAGTGTCACCAATTAAATCTTATTAATAATGTTTAATCCAGAAAAATGGGGTCAAAAAAGGTAGAAAAGCTTGCAAAAATTGAAAACATAGAAGCTTAGAATGCTTGAAAAAGAAGTGATTAAATGTTCGTTACAGGAAACACTAAATTGTTTGTTTCAAATTTTAAATTTTTAATTGCAGACTAGAATTTCTTTTAAACATAACTTTCATCATTGAATTGCTGTCTGTTTGGCATAAGGAAAATTCGTTTCTAGATGCTACTAGAAATATACCTAGAAATATACCCTTTAATGACTGTGACAAATACACTGGTTTGTGGGGCAGGAGGAAACACAGATGCAGACTTTTGTTTTTCTCAATATTTTATTTTTACACTTGTGCAAAGAGGGGTCAGGGAGAAAGGAGTCTAAACTGCAGGCAGGAACAATTCTGAAATGTGAAGTGCCCAGTCCTTTTCCATCTCTGAACAGGCCCGATCACCCTACAAGGAACAGAGGGGTTGTTTTAGCACAGGTGTCAGAGAAACTGAATGCAACAGGGTGTCTGTCAAGCCCTCTCAGGGAATCCAAGAGCAAGCAGAAGGTATGAGCAGAACCAAGCTCCTCCAGTGCTGTGTGTGATATCAAAAAGGTGTTACAATAACCTCATTAAGTGTTTCATAATTAAGTAATTAGTTTTGAAGTCATTTATATCCTAGTAAAATCACGGGTTGACAGTTACATGTGAGTTTTATGACTATCTTTGTGATATTTGGGAATTTTTTGGGTTTTCAGATGGGCTGGGAACTCAATTCTATTTTTTAGCATTTAAAAATAATGGGAAATAGGAAGTGAAACTTCAGTACATGAAACCTTCATAAATTGAGGGAATGCTATATGTTCTACAACTTTAACAAAGGGCTGAAAATATTTTCCTAAAGCTGATTGAGAGAAGATTATTACTATGAAAGTATTATGAAAGTTCAGCATTGGTGTGAATCCAACCCAATATTAAAAATAAAGAAAAAAATATAATCTGGACCAAATGACTGGTCTCGGTGAGAGGAGTACAGACAGGAAGAACGCTCACCACCTTCACTGTACAAATGTACACTAATATCAGCAAATCCGGTAAATTGTGATTCATTTTGAAAACAATTCTTTATAGGTAAGATTCAGAATCGTGGTACCTCATGTGTCATTGTGCTCATTACTTTCAATATTCTCAGAAGAGATCATGACTTTTACCTCGCATCTCTTCTACCCAGCTTTAGACCACCCAACTCCAAGAAGACGAGCTGCTCTCACAATTTTATAATGGCGCTCTTTAGGAAGCTACTGAAAAATGTAAATGACTGAAATATATCCCTTTTGTTCAAATGCAAATTGCATTCGGCCATCACATCAGGCGGGAAGCTTTTGGTGCATCAAGGCATGTCAGCAACATGTAATGGCTGGTAAAGTGTTTCTAAAGGGTTGGAAATCCTACCCCTGTCCTACATTTCTCATTCTTGATTTTTTTTTGTATTCAAACGTGCTTCTTTTTAAATGACATTTACAAGTTGTCATTTCAATGGACCCCACAAGGAATGAGCTGCCACTCTCAGGTCCCGGCACAATCCAGCTACTTGATCTGGTTGAAGGTACAAAGTCTGCTTGAGTGCCTTTGCTTTAACATATCTCTTAATTTACTGCATGAAGTCGCAAAGACGAGACATCAAGCGAGATGAAGACCACGGTGAGGGCTGAGGGGGTGTCCAGGAAGAGTGATGCAAACTTTTGCTTGATTGGTGTAACACTGAGGAAGAAGAGTTGGAACTGGGGTGTCACAGGGGGTGGGGGGGGGGGGGGTTCACACCAAGAGGGGTTGAATCAGGCACAGTATTGCACAGTGGAATTATGTTTTTAACATTATATGTTTTATATACCGTAATGAACTGGTTCCGCTCAAAGTCTACTCTGGCACACATTATGCTTCCAGACTCTGGAGAACCACAACTCTACAGAGCAAAAGTAGTTATTGATAACGAATGTTTGGATGGGATGAATGATGGATGAAGAGATGGATGGATATTTTATATTCATAAAATTATGTATTTTTAATATATTCATCTTTCGGGGCATTTCTAATAACTGCTTGTCCACTGCAGGGTTGTGGTCTTTTAGAGGACAGGGTGTGAAGAGAGGGTACAACCTGGATTGAACAACAGTTCATTACAGGGTTTTTAAATAAAGTTGGGCAATTATTGCCTGTCCTTTTTTCTATGATAATTAGTTATAACCAAATTCAAAATATCTATTTAAAATCCTTTTTTTTCCCACTTTTATTGTAGATCAAACCCCTTTAAGGAAGACCTTTAAAAATTGATTGTGGCACTCAATGGATTAGCAGTCACTCAGGCATCATTTACTGATGCATTGTGTGGGAGAGGCCTTCGTTCATGGCACGGCAGTGGTGAATAGTAATGGACGTAAAATAAAAACAAAGAAAAATGGCCGTTTGGAAGTCATTAAACACCCGACACCCACTCCCTCAGTGTAACCACAAAGCCAACAGCGTTGCGAAACAAAGTGCTTTCCAATGTGACAATTGATTGCTTTTTGAGGCTGTTGTTGGTTGATTTCATAATTGGTATAATTTTTCACAAGTACATGAATGTCATGTGGAGATGGGCTTTGGAATCGTGCTCCTAATGTAATGCCCCCAGTTCAACCTTAGATCAATAATGTATTAAAACCAAGTGCTTATTAAAATAATAGGTGGCTATTGCCTGGCTTCAGAAGAAAGGGAAAGAAAAGAAAAATGGGATAACGAAAGGGCTTAAGCGAAAGCACACCATCTGCAGGTTCTTTTGTCTGGCACACCTTGTCTTTTAAATGCTTTAAGGGTCATATTTTTTAAGCCTGACTGCCAACAAAAGTGCACAGAGTGAAAACAGCATGAGCAGTGTATGCAGTCGTTGGATTTGACAGTGAGTGGTTAGAGTCACTGCCTTTCTTTGAAGGACCTGGGTTTAAATCCCGATTCCTGCTCTAGTACCTTTGATCAAGGCACTTGCCATGCATTGCAGCAATAAAATTTGCCCTACTGTAAAAATGGGTAAATAGTTTAGACTGTTAGTGTTAGCCTATAAACCTAGCAATGTAAGTAGCCTTGGAAAAAGGTATATAAATATTAGGTAATAAAAAAATCTGCACCTCCTTGGTGCAGGCTTGAACTGCATTACCATCTGGAATCTTGTGGAACCTCATGTTTGGCCTTTTAAAAGAGGAATGAAGGTTCAACAATTGCCACAGCAGTATCTTCACGTTATTAAATAAACATCTCTATAAGCAGGTACCAAGTGACCACGAGTAAGAAAAATTAAGTAATCCATTTTTTCCCAGTTAATAGCATTAGCTGATTTATATTTAAAGCAGACTCGCAGTAATTCACACACCTGCTCATCAGAAAACAGACAAAATGTTACAGGAAAATCTTTCTGCAGTGATTTCATTCATAAAATCATCACCATACATAAAAGAAGCGGCATAATGTTTAGAGCTGAAGAACATAGGGTTCCTCTGTAGTATCCTTTGACAAAGGTACTTACCCTGCCCTGATACAGTGGAAATTACCTAGCTGTACAAATGGGTAAATCACCAAAACTAGTTTACTGTGGAAACCAAACAATGTTAGTCACCTTGAACAGAGGAATAAACAGACTCTCCACAGCATTTCCAGCAGTTGAAAGTGCAATACGCCATCACTCCTCAGTTTAACTGAGAGCACAGAACTCTGTCTGCTTTGGTGAGAAATTTCCACTACTGTACGTTTTTGTGAGCCCGTGTCCGACTAGCTGCTGTTTATGTAACATTAGGGGAAGGGAAATAAATCGAGTGTCACCACAATTACAGAACAGGGTTGGGTTGGAGTGTCTGGGCCCAGAAATATCTGCTTTAATACATTGATTGTGCAGTTAAGTGAAATATTTCCCAATTTATTTGGAAGCTTCTCCTAATGCATCAAAAGAATGGTTTGTTATTCAAAATGTTAATAATATTTAGAGGCCTTGTTACATAGGAGATACCCAACAGAATGGAACACTTTTAATGGCTTTCACTATTTCAGATTTCTTAATGGGTTTTAGCCACTACATTGTGAGCAGTGGTGACTGTGAGCACAGCCGCCATGTGATAAGCTGCTTAACTAAATTACACAAAGCATGTTCACATGTAGCATGGTGTTTACAGCCTTAATGCAGGAATTATGCATTGTGCTGCAAAAAAAAAAAAAAAAAAAAAAAAAAACAGCCATTATTGATCACATGTTGCGGTATGTTTGTGGGTAAGGGCATTCGTTTATATTACGCATCTTGTAGTGAAACATTAAATAAGAATGACCCACAAATGTTATTTTCGGAGGTAGACGGGATGTGATGTTGCATTTGGGTTCAGATCTCAGAAAACAATGCACAGCTTGAAGACCCCTTCCCTCGTTCCTACGCACTGTGGCGTGATGCATTATATACCGGGCTTTTCTAACAGGATATAAACAAATAAGAAACGGTGCTCCAGTTCTGACAGAGTACATATCAACAGAGGGCTAGTTCATTTTCTCGGTTTATATGGATCCTTGACTTTATTACTATGAGTGCCACTTGTTTCGGTTAATATCGGCATCAATGTACATATCTAACACAGCATGTTGCATTGCACCAAAAAAAGTCGCCAGGGTAATAGTAATAATTCAGGTGCTAGAATGTTTACACAACAATTTTTGCCCTGCTGTATCAATTACTATAAATTTCAAACTATTTATTTGTCCACTTATTTTTCATTATCGACTTACTTATCTGTTTATTGATCTATCTACCAACAGCTACATCAATTTGTGTGATATTATTGCGTTATATTGTGTTTTCTGTTTAGTTTAGTGTAATGCGTGTTGTGGTTTATGAGAAACTACATTTTGTTCTCTTGTACATCTTGGACAAGTGTAGAACGATAATAAAGCGAACCTTTTACCTTAAGCGAACCTGATTTTAAATAATCATAAAAGGACAGCGTGTAGCCCTCTTAACCCAAAACACTTTCAGTTTTAATCTTGAGGGAGTAATTCCATAACACCCTATTTTTCCAGGATATACACTCAACCACCAGATCCGTCCGCTGGTCAAGCAGTTATTGACGATGGATGGATGGAGGGAGGGAGGGATGAATGGATTAAAGAAATACGATATATTTAAAAGCTCGAGGGACAGAAATGAGTCCTGAAATGTTTCTGCTGGTCTCATCTATACACACAAGCTTGTAAGCAAAGCTAAGTTTGACAGAAGTTAAATTACCATACATCTGACTGCAGCATGACATAAGCTTGTCTCATCCAGTCCAACATTTTTTAGGTGTGTCAGATCTAGTGATTGATCTCCACCATGAAAGACTGCAGTGTATTTACTGTACCTGGGTGATGTTGTGCTGCAGATACAGTATATCCTTCAGACAATTCTCAATCCTCCGGCAGCTGCAGTCACCTGTGACGCAAGGCACGTGGATGACAGCAAAGATTTTTTTGGGAGAATGAAAACAAACAGTCAACTAAATACCGGCAAAGCATTCCAGTGTTCAGAAGGGAAGCAGATAAGTGCTGTTGATGTTCATTTGACAAGCTACCATCTGTAAACCTCGGGACAAGCAGTCCCACCGGATGCCAAAAAAGTGGACCTTTTTTTTCGAAGGCCCCCTATACTCTCTCAGCAATACTTACTCTGAAAATTACCTGGGCGAAAGAGTGAGGGGGAGAGACATTTTCCTCCTGTCTTTGTAGCCTTTGTGCTTTGAAGTTCTCATGTTCCTCTTTGACAGTCAACTTCGGGTTTGATCTGGATTTGATTTGCACTGACAAGTCTGATACACATTATTAAAGCAATACAATCCCTCTGAAAGACACTGGAAATCTCTTGGCTCTCGCCATTGGAGGGGTATGAAGCTGAACTAGCACGGCCTGCCTGAGATCCAAAAAAAGGGGGGGGATCACAAGTAAAATTAATTTGTAAAGTTTCTTCACAGAGGTCCTTGACAGCTGCATTCTTTTTGAAAATGATTGCAGTCCCAGACAGAAGTTTTGACAGAGGGAAGGAGAGGGTGGAGTGTCTTATCTATCTATCTATCTATCTATCTATCTATCTATCTATCTACTTGCTTACAAACTTTTATTTATTTATTTATTTTGTTTGTTTGTTTGTTTGTTTGTTTGTCTGTCTGTTTGTTTATTTCGCCCATCATTCTTCTGGGAGACACAGTGCTTTCTGTGTTTAGCAGATTTTTAAAAAGGCTTAGAAGAAAGTAAATAAAATAAAATGAGATGGATATAAGTTGCATTCATGTTTGCACATTTCAGAGATCAAGAAAAAAAGATTCCGATCTAACTGATAACAATCTAATTGAAAACGATCTAAATGATAATGCGATAATGACGTTGCATATGATATGCAATTTTGTTTGGCTCTGTTTAGCCCTCTGCCCTTCACCCCCACCCAGCAACCATGCTGCCCACCCCAATTCGCAAAAGCAGCTTGACTTGTGGGGTCAGTATCCCTCCCCCCCACCCTTCCCTGCCATTACTGCATGCAAATGAAATGGGTGTACATGTTTAATATTTAGTGGCAGCAGAAATGTCAGGCTCGCATGAGGAGGAATTAAAAAGCACTGTCAGCGTTCGTGAACTTGGGGCTTTCTCAGCTATTCCACTTCATATTGAGTTACTGTCACAATTTATTTCACAGCAGAGGGGAGATCAGTGTGAAAATTCCCTGTGATGCCTTTAAGGAAGGCCAGAGAATCAAGACAAGGGGTTTTTTTTTATAGAAGGGATGGGAGGGGCAACCATAGTTCAGAAGTCACTCTTTATTTATAGAACGCTTTAGCCGGACTAATCCTGGTGACCCCGCACTCGTGACAATGTGTCAGGTGCCTTGTGACTGCGCAACAACGGCTGCACGTCTGCAGACAGGATGCCTCTCATTCTGGTCAGGCCACTTCATTTGGAAGTACAGTATACAAAATGCTCAGTAGGAAAGTATTAAGCCTCCTGGGTATTCAGAGGGGTAGGATAAGATTTTTTTTTTTTACAAATGAATAACAGACGGATAATATTAATTTTCTATTTTTAATTTTAGTTATTTATTTACCTATCTTTTCATCTACTTATAAACTTGTCTTTTGTTCTTTTTCCCTCTGGAACACAGGTATACCGAACACTTAAAAGGTTAAGTTTTCTTTACAAGAAAAAATTGTTGGGGTACGTTACATTGAGGTAATTCCCTCACCCCCCAAAGCAACATATAACATTAACCTACTTACCGTGATTTTACACATTTTCACAGATGGGTAATTGTTTTACTGGAGCAATATATGGTAAGCACCTTGTTCAAAGTAGTGCACCAAGACTGGGGAGGGGGCCATTCAAACCTGCATTCCTTGGGTTTAAAGGTAACACTTCTGCTCCCTAGACTACCAGCAAAGCTGCCACTCATCTTCTAGTCAGTCAACCATTCCAAGAGTCAAGTATGGTTTTATAAAGCAAACTGCCATGTGGTTTAGGAAAAAAACCGAAACGGTAATTTGCCAGTATGGGGGATACATACATAATTCCAAAATACTTTGTAAATGCCAGGAAAATAAAACATCCATGGATTACTGAACAACAACATTAAGGATAGGTGATTGGAGGTGATGTTTTATCCCATCATCTTCTGCCATAACCTTGAGGATGGAGTTACCAAAAAATTCTTCAGTAGAAATTACCCGGTAGCTTAATATTGTAAGTTGCAGAAAAACATCAGCTCAGTTAATAAATGCCAATGTAATGATTGTTACAGTTGAAAGTTGCTGAAGTTTCAGTCAACCAAGTTGGTAAATCCTAGTTTATAGAGGAAGGACATTTGAGTAAAAGCTGGAAAAGAGGAGGCCTTTTGGTCATCTCCATTGGACTGCAGCTCCATTGGACTGCATTAACAACAACATGTTGATCCTTGCAGCAGGATGTAATCCAGTTGCCATAAATTAATAGTTACTATTTTGTATTTTTTACAAAGCAGCTTACAATGACTTGCTCATTAATATAGATGAGTAATTTTTACTGGAGCAATTCACTGAAAGAACTTTGCTCTAGGGTACTACAACAGAAGGTGGGATTGAAACGGTTCTTCCAGAGCAAATCAGCATTTATAACCACTGCGCCACCTGTTTATGTTTTGCCAGTTGTGATTTAATGAAATTAATGCGTGGTGACTTATCTATTTTAACCCTACCGTCTCAAAAAAAATCTGTACAATTAATTTATTGTACGTCGTGAAATTAGTGCTACTGAACGTCTTGTGAATAAAAGTATCCATCAAACACAGTCAAAAACTATGACTTCAAATGCGTATGTGGTTGCGAGTCACTAAAGGGATGACTGTACAACTGTGCGTTTTATTAAAGCACGTCTGCATTGCTTAAGAGGACTACATTGTGTTGGATAATATAAAAGAAAACAGAAAGTAGTAATTTCATTTTTAGTTATTGGTAAATAAACAGCCAGAGAAAAGACTTGGCTCAATACCCTCACAGGACATCAAGTGTGAAATTGCACAAATAAAAAAAGATGCAGGCTTTACTCCAAAACAATGAAAGGGGTTTCCAAACGTTTCCAAGGTTTTATTAGGTAAGACTCCAAAAGAGGAAAACCTGAGTGTCCAGAGGCCAGAATCTGTCTGACATTTGAATAGCATCGTGAGCAACGGCGTTGCTCTCAAAGGCCATGCAGGAGCACTCGCCCTGAGCAGTGACGCAATTACCGGCAGGAGCAGACGATGGCCTCCGAACACAGCACGACATAATCCGATCAGATACACGACGGGCAGAAACCAGTATGAAAGATTTTGTAGATGTGTGTCGAAGTATCCAACCTCTTCTCCCAGTTCCCAAGTCCAACCCCACCGCCCAGGGCAGAAGTCTGCCTCCATCACAGCGACAGGCTCTAAATAATCCAGGCCAAAGGAGACCGTTTTGCTTCCAAATTATGTCTATGAGCAAGAAAAGACAAAATGAAGATGTCTTTTTATCACAGTAGTTTGTCATACCAATCTGGATGGAACTCTGAAGGCTGCCTGGTGATGCTCAGTGGCTTTTAAGGTCTGGTCTGTTATTGTTATTAGCAGTAGTACTATGACTCTTTGCCATTACCACTCAAAATATGAGGATACGGATGCTAAGTTCATTTAATTTAATTTAATTATACTGCATGGCTTTGAGGTAAGTACCTTGATCAAGGGTCCTATGGACAGCCAGGCAGACGCTCTAGCCACCGTGCCACCTGTTGTTCCTACTGAAAGGCTGTAAGATCATGGAGTCATTCAGTTGCCCAGGATGTAATGCATTCTTACATGCAGGTCCTCCACAACCACACAGCTGCATCGTGTTAATGGCAAATCAACACATCTCTCGCTTGTCCCCACATTTTACACGTGTTGCTAGACGGCTGCTTAGTCTGCATAGAAGGTGCGATTACTTGTGCAGGTTGCATCGCAAAAGGAGATGCATAAGTATGCATTTGGTCTGCATAAAAAACAGCAGAATGTGTGAGGATCCTTCCCGTCATTTTATTATTCTAAGGTGAGCAATTTAATGCAGAATTTAAAGTGTTACCCCACTGCTGAAGATCATGAAAACCTTTCATTTTATGCAAATGAATGGCAAGGAGTAGGGATCTTAATGTAAACGAATGCTTCTTATGTAGCTCCACGGGTGGGGGGGTGGAAATGAGAGGAGGGGGGGAGCAGGATGAAAATTCCCTAGGATTCTTTAATTGCTGTCTGAAATTATGTAAATCCTGCTGCCAAGCTGAGAGCAATTATCCTGTGCCTCTTGCTGCCAGCTTTACTAATGTCTAACAAAATATCGGTGGCTGACATTTAGACATGGTAATGCAAATGAGAATTAATTTTTCTTCGAAGACAAAGGGTAACTAAAAGATCACATTTTGATACAATAAAGGCAGAAAACTAAAGTTCAGTTGATTGCAGAAAAAAAAACAAAGGCAGTAAAATCTATATTTTTCAACCATATTTGGAAGCTTATCTCACCTAAACATGCTGTACACATGTGCCGCTCGGTCTTGATGAATCAGTTTAACGTGAACTTCCTTGGGGAAATCCTTAATGATTAAATTGGACTTATTATCAAATTGCCTAAATAGCAGTCCTTTTTTGAATTTAATTTTCTTCCTTTTTTTATTTACCATTTGTTAGATGGAGGACACTTCAGTCCTAAGCCTAGCTGAGACCGGAGCCAGTGCAGTCCTAGAACAGTTCGCGGCACATTTCTTAATTTGTCTCCCCATCGTACAGAGATGGATGCAGGCTATGCCGTGTGGTCCGGTGGGACTCCCCCTCGCTTTGGGTTCAGAACACGTGTCCTGCTGTGTGTCGACACCCCCAGTCTTTACCAGGCCAAGCAGGAGCGCAATCTGTCTCCGCAGCGCTCGCTCAGAGGTGTTCTCTCAGGGGGTCCGCGGAGGCAGGGAGGATCACAACCACAGGAGGGACTCGCAAGGGGATTCACAGCACAAAACAGCAAATTTTAACCGGCAATCAAATTGTATCCTGCTGATAGGAAGAAAAACTAGGCATTAATATTTCAGCATGGAGGGCTGTTACCTACTGTGTTTTCACAGCACCGCCCCACCCCAATTCCAAATCCCCCCCAGGCTGACGGCTGGTACAATCACAGCCCACTCTTATTTGCAAGGCAGGATTTGTTATGAGGCACATCAACAGGTGTCACTCTTTTCAGATGTTCTCATTTGTTGGTGACCTCCTAGCCTTCATTTGTCAAGCAAGAAATCCAACCAAAAGGGGGATGATACCCAGTCTGGTTCCACATGTGATTCAGTGCTTTAATAAC
Source organism: Arapaima gigas (assembly GCA_900497675.1). Lineage (NCBI taxonomy): Eukaryota > Metazoa > Chordata > Actinopteri > Osteoglossiformes > Osteoglossidae > Arapaima > Arapaima gigas. The sequence goes on from UFQX01000029.1 coordinate 1,183,500, forward strand.
CCATATTTTCACTACTGGTGGAACTGCGGTGGGTGGGGATCAGACTGCTCCAGTGAAATCCCTTTGACTCAGCATACATAAACAGGTATCATTTTTGTTCACTTCATTCACAAAGTCCAGAGATACTATAATGAAAACTGTCGTTTAAAATTAATTTGTCGGAAGCAGATCATTTTAACTGTTGGTCAAGCTTTCTGATTTGTTAAATGCAATATATTGATATTTATATTGAAAAAAAAAAATATATATATATATTAGTTTATATTGAAATATAAACTCACACTTTCCTTAACCACTTGTACACGCTAGGGTCACAACCGACTGGAGCCTATTCCCAGAATGACTGGGCGTTAGGTTATTTGAGCACAACCTGGACTGGAAGGAAATCCATCGCAGGGTAGCCACTCATGCATTCACGTGCTATTGGCAAATTAGTGTGATCGATCCACCTAAAACACAAGTCTTTGGACTGTGAGAGGAAACAACGCAGACATAGGTAGGACATGCAAACTCTGCACAGACTGAACTGGATTCACACCGACACCTGAACAGCACAGGCGCTGTGAGGCAGCAACGTTGTAATTAAGATATTCTAAGTCAAAAAGAAATTGAGAGCACTGAAAATAAGAACGAAGCTTAACCAGACATAAGTTTATAGATGTTATGTAGTGTTCCTATTTGAAGACTCATTGCAAAAAAGTGATGTTTGTTAGCTGTTAGTCGCATCGATATCAGAAAAACATGCAGTGTTCATCTAAATTTGATATCTTTGCTTAATGAATAGCCACGGAGGAGCACTGTGTGTTTCAAAAGGTGCAGGATAGAGGTGGCACAACTCCTCTCCTCGAGCAGCGCTGAGAAGTACACAAATGAAAATGGAAGTTGGGAAAGTGCTTGTGCATGTTGGCCGCTAGCTGTACCCGGAGCCCCGCACACTGTAACCCCATGCTCTCCATCCATAAAAATTTCAGCTCCGTGTCACCATTGTGTGATTCATAACTACTGCGAAGGAGCTTAGCGTTAGTGGTATGCACAGGCCTTAATGGGGTCATCCATCATCATTTCAGGGGAAGGAACAGCGTCGCTCCGCATGGAAAATGTCACAGTGCCGGGCGAGTATCAGCCACAGCCGACTCCACGTCTGTCTGCCGCCAGGCCGTGGGGCTGCCGATCGTCAAGCTTGTTATCCCGTCAGCACAGATACCTGCTTGTCAATGGGATTCGATACACCAGCCAGTGGTGGACTTACTTTCCTAGGTCCTTCCTCGTGTGCGGATGCAGGGTTCACGTGTGCACAGTCTAGACAGCACCTGCACATTACAGCTGTTTATGTGGTGAAGAACACGGACTTGTGACCCGCAAGGAGATGCGATCAGGCTCTCGGATCCTGGACCCTGGTACAAAACCTGAAATGAGCCAGGAAATCACCCACCTGTTTAAAAACGTAAAACCAGTAGTTTCACGAGGGCGTGTTTATGTGTCTGTGATGCTGTACACGGATACTTGTTGCTTTCTTGTCTCTGGTGCAAACATTCAAAGTATTAATGCATGTTTCAGATCAAATACTGAATATTTAGTTTTCCTTAGACAAAAACTAAAAGACAGACACCTTGACATATAAATGATATTTGCTGTAACCAACTTGCATATAGATGTGACATTTAAGCAAACCATTTATTGCTACTGTATAAATGCTAATGTCCCTAGGTAATAAATGAGAGGCGTCTTAACAATGTGTAATAAGATAATTTATTGATTTTTATTTTAACTTACCACCTAAAATTGGGTCACACTGTGATTATTGCCTTCTCCTTGCTTTCATAAGGTCCTGGGTTTGAATCCTTGTCCTGCTGCAGTACCCTTGTTCAAGAATATAGAATTAATGCAGTAAAAATTACACATCTACAAAAATGAGTAATAATTGCGCATAATTTGATATACAAAACCTAGCTTTGTAAGTTGCCTTAGACAAGGTGTCAGCTAAATAAGGCTTAACAATAATAAGATGTAGATCATAAGTGAACTGCATAATCTAATCCTATTATATTGTAGCAAAATGCAATGCAAAAAAAGGGACAAATAAGGTAGCTTTCACTTTTCAAACAGAAATGAATGTTTATTCCTTTATTTTTTATGTGCATTGCTTTAACAGAGCCTCTGCCACCCACACTGCACTTAATGGCACGCTTTTGCACCTGCATGTCCACCCCGGGTAGACATCTCCCTCTTAATAAAGACACATTTCTTGTGAAAACATTACAATATGCATCTGATGTATTTGTATATTAACCAAGCACCCCTGCACGCCCCTCGAAAGCCCATATTCCTTCCAGCAGCTATTCGGCCTCATGAGATTACAGATGCCTGAAGTTAGTCAGTTCCACTGCTATTTGTCAGAGGCAAGTCGGGGCGCAGCTCAGAGGAGGGGGCGCCGATCAAAGAAGAACACAGTGAGGCCTGACCCGGCCGTTTAGCTTCTTCAAATAAACATTTACAGAAAGGTCAGCAAATGCCTTGTGACAACATGTGAGCGCATCCCACTCTCCCCAAGTTATCCCCCAACCCCCTTCACACACACACACACACACACACACACACACAGCACCCTCCCCTCACCATACTCTCCTCAGCCCCCCACCTCTGCATCCCCCTCTACCTCTTAGATCATTCCCCCCATCTCCCAACACGTGTCATCTGCATGGCTTCTTGAAAGATTTTTTAGTCGGGGATGTAAACGGCAGTACAGTGCAGCGTCGGATGATGGTGGTTCTACAGGATATTGTGTCTGGACGAGTTTCTGTCAAAGCCCCGCGTCCTTCTTTTGACATATTTTTCGGTGCGTGGCTGTGTGTGCGTGTTTGCTTATCACTGAGCAACTCCGCTGGAGAGTATGGAGTGGAATGAAGGTGTCGCGCTTTCTCTCTGGTTATTAAAGCTGTCTGTTTATTTGGCCTGTCCTGAAAAAATGGGGATGAGATTAAAAGTATAGAAACAAGGGTGTCATTAAGCCAGAGGAAAATGTGTAAAGGCTCTTTCTGCTGTAGGATAAAACAAAACGATTGTAGGCACAGAAATATGATGCAGTGTGGATTTGTTTCAAATGTTTGTGTCCATCTTTGTGGAGTTTACAAGGGACACTGTGGACCTGGTTTTCTTCAGAGATTTGTCTTGGCAATGACATCGGGGGTGGGGGGGTGGGGGGGGTTTGAGAAGCGTATGCAGAAGCACCAAGCTGTTCAAATAAGGTCCAAAACTGGGTGCCAGGCAGCAGTTTGTGCATCCCTTCCGGGTGACCTCACTGTCCAGATCGGTTTGTAAAGACATCCCTTTGATACATGTTCCATCAGATATTTTATATTATGCTGAACTGATTAGCATTTGTATCTGCTAGATTATTTTATTTATTTATGCATATTCAAATGTATATACGGCACATTTAAAAATATTCATGTTCATATTTTTTTCACATGTATGTCTGATGTACATGCTATTAAAATGTACTGATTAAAATCAAAAAAGGACTGATGGAAGGTAAAATCACATACAACATAAAATTTACAACTAAGTGATTGTGAAATAAAATGGAAAAGGAATTATGAAATATTTATTGGACGGTACTCTTGTGAGATTTCTTTCATCTTTCAAATACAGTAAAAGAGTATGTGATATTTCGGCATCCTGGTTTCTAGAACATACCATAAGGAGGATTAGACAAGCAGAAAAGCTTACATTTTTACTAATATGCATTATATCTTTCTATCATTCTTTCTTGCTCTGTGTGTGAATTTTTTCCTTATTATGGCATAAACTTCTATACTTTTCTGTAATATCATACCTTGATAGTGTGTTAAAAAACAAATACCTTTTTAATTCCAGCACATGCAATAAATGCGTCTCAGACAGCATGTGGGTGTCATAAACATGTTCAACCCAGGGGCTTAGCAGTATCACAGACCCTCGGTTTGGTCAGCTGAGGATAACCCCACAACCACCCGAACACTTGAAGCTGCCCCTCCCTCTGCCTTCTTCTCACCCCCCGCCCCACCTTAGTGTCCATCAGCCGCCTGTCACAGAAGAGGGGGTCCCGAGGTGGCGCACTTCGGCCTGTCACTTTGGAGGCCCCTCGCGCTCCCTCCTTGTGCGGCCGTCAAGCCCCCCTCATCTAACGCGAGCCGACACATCATAATAACAGTAAGAGGCCTTTCCTGTCCTGTGTCATGCTTGGAGAGATTAGTTCCCCTCCACGAAACCGAGGTAATTTTCTTTTGCCGAAATACATTTGTAGATGCTACGGTTTTGGGTTAACTAGTTCGGGTGAAGAGAATATCCAGTTGTTTAGAGGCAAGAGTCTCCAGCTTGGGTTTACTACTGAAGGTGACTGTAAACCCCTTCTTATCCTTCCTTCTTCTTCTACTGAGTGTACCTAAAATAACTTTCCTTCCAGTATTTTTGTAAATTTTTTTTTTTTCTGATTTATTGCAGCATTTATTACATATGTGTAACGTAGACCTTTAATGGTTGTTTTTTTTTTTTTTTTTTAAATGCTTCTTGTATTCATTGATAAAACCAATTGGGAATGCGGTAAAAGCTTTTCTCAAGACTTACAGAAACTGAATCAGATGAAATCTGCGACGGTTTACCATCAACACTGAACATTTTCCAATGAAAACAGTGGAACTTAAAAAAGAATAGAATGAAAAAATATGATGATTAAAAATGACAGAATAAATTAGTGATTTTGCCGTACAAATAAGTGTTGCATTATATTTATAATCTCAGTTGCTGGCAGTCAAATACTTAAAAAAGGTGATATGCACCATATCAAAAGTTTAATTAATAATACATTAAAAATATGACTGAGCACAGTTTGCAGTACAGGAGCTTAAAAGAAATATGTTGGGACAGTAAAAAGCATTCCTACTCAGTTACTTCCTAATGAGATGTCTAAAAATGACTGCACACACTGGAAATACTTATAATTTATTCATCTATGTAACGCTTTTTTCCCAAAATAATAGTGTTAGGTTTGTGCTCTAAGTTGCTTACGGAGACTCATCCAATTTTGCAGTATGATTTCAGGGTAAATACCTTGATCAACGATACTACAGCAGGAGGTGGGATTTGAAGCCTTGTCCTTAAAGCGCAAGGTAGCAGCTCCAACCCCTGTGCCATCTGTTGCCCCCGGCCTTGAATTACACTGATGATCATGTTCGGTTTAGAAGACAACTGTTCGTGGTGGACAACACAACACCGCACAACATCAACACCTCACACAACTTTCAAACAGCCCTGCCGTCCTCGTTCCCAGCGTCACTGCTCCTTTAAGGTAGGCCGACACATTAAAGGTTGTTTGTGTTTTTTCCCCCCTCCAACTGCAAGAGATCTGCAGTGAACAGGGCTCAAGGAGAAACGTGTGATCCATGGGAGACATTAGCATTAGCACAGGACCCCACGCTCGCTGCAGCTCCCAGAAACCCTCATTAACTGAGAGCTGACGCGTCGCATTATTTTCAAAAACCGGCTGGTCCACAAAACAGAAAACCCAAGCAGGACCCATTATTCCAGTGGGTCAAATGTCCCTCTTTCATTTTTTATTTATTAAAAAAAGAGAGAATGCATTACAATACAGAAATGGACTGTAGTGCAAACCCCTTCCTGTTAGGCTTGTGACAATATTTCAAACAGCAAACCATATATTTGAATTTTTATGCACACGGCTTGAAATATTCATGAGTAAACAAAAATATAAATATGTAACATTTATTTATGAGTCTCTTCAGCTGTTAATATAAAGTATTGCTTTACATGTTAAGGTGAAATGACATAAAATATTATTGGATAAGTCTTTAAACAGGCCGTAATGTATCAGGGAATTAATGAGTTTATTTTAGATTTTTGGAAGAGGGAACGGTATTACAGCACAGTGTTCAGGGTGTAATTCCCTTCATAGATTCAAAAGTACCCTCTTTGCAGTGAACTTCACTTGAAAATTATTTTTGTTTTTGTTATTTGTAAGTTTTTGTTATTTTCACACTGTTGCAATGAATTATATGCATTTCTCCGTGTGACGAGGATATCTTAAACCCTGATGTGTAAATTCAAGGGAAGCCGATGATGTCAGAAGGATGCTCTGGTCTAAAGGGAGCGACTATCTAGTAGTGTTTTTCTTTCCAGCTTTCCACCTCTTCTTTTTCTTTGCTTTTTTAAATGATCTTAAACTTCATGAGAATCCTCATGCTTCTTTTCGTGACCCCCTAAATGGAAAAAGGAAACACAGGCAAATGTTTCCTTTCTTCTTCTTCTTTTTCTTTAAAATGGCATACATTGAAACTGAGCGCTTTATCTAATCTTATTTCCACCAGGCGAGCAATGAACGATTACAGGTCTCCTCCTAAAGGAGTCCATTTTGTTATTGTTTAGAGGCCCGTTAGCATGCCGCAAAGGTCCAAACACAATTTTACATCCACTTATGGAAATCCTCGTGCCCCCCCCCCCCCAAACATTTCCCCAAGCGGAGCCATATATGCTCCTGGTCGAGGTCTGAGACCTCAATTACATCAAAGGCGGCTTGGCCCACCGCACGGGCGCGAAAAGGGCTCCGCACAACTGTGTCAATGCTACCCCCTTGTGACCAGACAGCAGAAGGAGCGGCCTTCTCTCCGGCGGGAGACAAGGAGATGCGGGGGGGACCCAGAGAGACTGGGAGGGGAAGAAATGCCAGAAAAGCCTTTACTCCCTTTGTCACCGTGACAGATAATTGCAGCAATTTTTTTTTTATTGTCCCCACAGGGGAAACGGTTAAATTTATGTTTTGCTTTACAGGTTGTTTTTTAAATGCAACATGCCGTTGTCTTCGACAGTCTAAATAGAGGGAATACAGCGGCAGACCTGTCTTTGTGCGAACCTATCGCGTTTTCCCCATTTATCCTGTAAAACTTATGCAACTAATAAAACTAAGTTCCTTTTTCACAGTTCCGCACAAGAGAACTTTTCAGATGGAAGGGTTTATGTGGACAAAGAAGCGAGATGGTGACATTCTTTTCTGATCCTTATTCGCAATAAACAGACTTCACAGGTGCAGCATAAAAGACCTCTGCTTTTTACTCCGTTTTCACCTCCTTTAATTGAGAACAAAAAATAAATGAAAACACACACTCAAAAAAAGGTTTCAGGATATTTATAGACACACTTAAAAAAATCTATAGTACAGAAAAAAGGACACTGTTAAATAGATTTTATTCCCTTCATTAGGTTTTAGGCACTTCACTTGCTATGCTGACATCCAGAAAGACATGCATGGTAGTAGAATGAGACAAAAGAGTTTTTTTTCCCATTTTTCCTGCTCCTTTACCCTTAGTTTACAAGCTACTTACAGTTATTTTCCTGATTTATACAGCACTATAATTTTACATGATATTCTTAAAGATGATACTTCAGTACCTTGCTCTAGGGTACCTTCTACACCCAAAATACTACTACTACTGCATGAAGGAGCAATAGTTTACATACCACCTCATGCGTGTACCATGGTAATTACTCCAGTGTCGAAAGCAACACAAAAGGGAGAAAATTTGGAGTCAATTTGTTCCATTCAGCAAGTTAGAGTTCACTGACCTGGCACAGAACTAAGTTCCATTCTGCACTTCTCAGTCCTAGATACACCATATGCACAAGTGTCATTTCCCAGCACTCCTATTTGTGAACTGTGGATTCACATTAGGTTTTGCCCTGTGAAGGGACTTATGGCCTAAGATGAGTTGTGGCCTGTTAGTCAAGATCTGGAGCTGCACGGGGATCCGCCCACCTGTCCTCCGACACCCGCCCATCGACTTTCCTTCAGCCCCATCAGTCGGCCTAAACCATTTCATTAAGAACGTGACCCTCGCGGCCCCCATAATGGACAGGTTGATTTGTGCCTGGCTGGCAGCCCTCAATACAGCGATGACTTTTATCTACTGTGCTATGTATGTTATAGGTGGCTGTCACGCGCCTGGCCAGCGATGCTTCCTCCACAGTTGTTCTCAGCTTGTCTCCACCAAGGGACTCTCACCTCTTCTCCACCACAGGAAGGTCCCTCTGATGTCTTCTTACCGAAAAAAAAAATCTGTGCTCTTCACCATAAAAGACAGACAAAAAAATAAAGCAAAAGGAGGGAAGAAAAAAACTCTTGCTGTACCTGCATTTTTACAATGCGTTAGTGAAGGAGTATGTGCGTGTGTATGTGCAGAAATTTGTGTCTTTCCATTTTTATTTATGTTTAGTAATCATTTCAAGCCCTCGGGGTACAGCGTGCATACACACGCACAGCCAAAATACATATTTAGATTTATTTGTCTGCAACTGTCCAATAAAATATATCCCTTTGCAACTGTGTCCCACACTCAGGTCCCGCCGGGAGTTGCAGGCCGAGAGATGTTATTCTCTGAGCTTTAGGGAGCGGGCATGTGAACAATGCTCAAAGTGGAATTTAAAAAAAAATGAAGTGAGTGCTACATAGCTAAGTGTTGCCGTGGATGTGCAGAAGAAGAAAAAGTAGGTTTTCAGAGCTCCGTGGCCTCCAGGGGGTTTCTTTCTGAAGTCATACGCTATACACGGCGCAAACATTGCCTGCATATCACAGCAGAGGCTGAGGATCATGCGCGTCTTTCCCTCTCTCCTCTACTGCATCACTCCACCTGCCCGGGTCCAGCCAGCTTCCCAATTAATAACTCCGATCGGCGGGTTCGAGTGGAAAGCAACCATCAGGGAGCCGAAGTGTCAGAGTGGGGTCTTCTTCTGGGTGTCGCTCTTGTTTCTGAACAAAAGGCAGATGGTAATAAAACGAGGGAGTGCCGCAAGGAAGCACGAGGGCCATGCACGTTGTCCCGTGGTATTCCTGTGCAAAGAAGTACCGCAGGAAAGGCCCAGATTTGTAGCTTTCTTTGTCGATTCAGAATAGCATAGCGGTTAGAGGTGCTTTCTGCTTGAAGGCCTCAAGTTTCAATCCCACCTCTTGTTGTAGTACCTTTGACCAAGGTACTTACCCTCACTTGATACAATAAAAACACCTTGCTTTATAAATGAGTAAATTGCTCTAAAGTCGATTATATAAAATTGAAGGTGACCTTATAATAGGCTAAATAGTGTTAAATTATAATATGCATAATAAAAGTGGCTCCTCAGTCCAGTTGTTCATGTAAAATGATTGAGAGAACAGAAAGAAAAAAGGGGTAATGAAAAGGCTTAAACAAAAGTACGAGTTTGGCAAGTTCTTTTTTTGAACATTGTCTTCTGATTGCTTTTAATCCTCACTTTTAACCCTGACAGCATATTTTTAAACCTGACTGCAAAGAAAAAAAGGGAGTAGAGTGAACACAGCATAACAGTATGTGTAATCGTTGCATCTGATGCACCTTCAAGCCAAAGTTATCACCTACAGCAGGTCCTGCAGTGGTCAGCTACTGTCCTGCATTAAATGATCTGGGTTCACATCCCAAATCCCACTGTAGTGGCCTCAGTTACTTACCCTGAGTGACTCCAGTAAAAATTACCCAGCTGTATAATGTGAATGGTTACTTAATGCTAAGTAGCCTAACACTGTAAGTTACTTTGGGGGGAAGATACCTAAGTGAGTAAATAACTAAGTCTTTGTATGATGTCTGCATGGTTAAGAATGCTATAGCAGTCAGGATTAGCATCTTCACAAAAATCATCAATTTCACCAGTTTCTTGCTTTGCTAAAAGAGTTTAAGGATGTCTTCATTGGCTTTCGAGGGACTCCGGGTCGAAAGGGGATGGAGCGTCCTTAAAAAACCATCCCAGGATCTTGCTAATGAATTCTCCCAGCGACTCGCCAACTGAGCCCATAATGAGCCTCAGCACTGATGAGAGATTTGCCCTTCAAACCAAAGTAAGTTCAAAAAGTACATTGTTTGGAAGGCAGCAAAATGCAAAGGGTGACCTGAGGTCTTGCCCACAGTCAACTTCAGTTTGCATCTTCATGCATGATTCCCCCTTAAAATCACACCATTCAATCATAAAACCATAACTGCCTTTGAGGTTTAATAAAGAACAGCTTCTTCCCTTATTTTTACTGCTGACGCAGTTAAAACAGTGCCCTGAGGCCATCTGCAGTCACCAAGCTGCCCCAAACAACCCTGATGGTTGTTTTCTACTGGATGTCGGCTAAGTTAGGAACATAATAATTAGGCCCAGTTAGTGAATCGCTGCCCACAGTTGCTGCATTGTGCAAAAAGATCTTTTCATTCTCGAAGAGAAAACAAAACAAAACCATTTGACAGAATGAACGTAGAGAAAAGCCAAAAAATGGATGACTTATTCAGGCTGGAGCCTTTAGCTGCTCTCTTCCTGCAGTCAAATGTGGTTTCCTCTCCCGCTTCTTCTTCCTCATGTTAGATCGGGACAATGGGCTTGACAGTTTATTGTGCCCTGCAACTTTGAACTGTTTCTAAACACATTGGATAAATGACATACTTTGTCAAGAATTTGGGGAGCAAAATATTACCAGTAGTATTTAATAAAGTCATTCTGATATACTGGGGGGCACACAAGGCTTATTTAAAGTTCAGTAGAGGGACACCCCATGGACTGGACCGAGGGCAGGAGTAATGCTGGACACTGTTGGGTGTGCTCTGCCTTTCAAGGCATTCTTTTTATAGCAGGGTCCACAGGGCCAGCAGGTGACATGGTGGCCATATTGGTCCCCTTGCAAGTAGAAGGTCCCAGATTCGTATCTTTACTCCTGCTGAAGTGCTTTTCATCTGCAAAAGATAAACAGCTGTATAAATAACTTTATGGACCGCTGTGTACAAGCCTAGCTCTGTAAAGTTACCACAGAGAAAAGCATCCGGTAAATGCATACATTATATTTCTACCAAAACGCTTATTGTTATCTTTACCATGGCAATGGGTGTAAAATAAGCAACTACAGCACAAACCCCAAAGCCAAAATCTATACATTTATGAATCTATACATTTTTGAAAGATAACAAAAATACACTGACCAGTAACAAACTTTGTGCCCCCTTGTGACTGGGAGGTTTACTCTTCTTTACTATGAGTCGAATATGAAAATATTGACTTTTTATTTACATTTCACTAAACGTGAGGACAGTTCATTCATTCTCAAATATGCATCCCTACATGATCTAAGATACTGTTTTAAGCTATAAAAAGCCCCTTTCTTCTTTCACCTGATTTGGCTACTTTGACATGTATGGCCATCCTGTCCATATTCAGAGCAAATTTTATGAATAAACATCAAATATAAAACAACTAAATGTCATAGCAGCTGTGGGATTGCTTAACCTAAATTGCTCCACTAAAAATGAACCAGCTGAAAAAGTAAATTATTCATTTTAAGGTTGATTATCAAAAATTATAGTAAAGGTTAATTACACATTCCAGAATTTGGGATTTATACAATTACATAATTGATACAATCTAATCATACTACAGCTATTGCATATAAGTGTATAAACGACATTGTAAATGCATCAATTAAATGAATAAATGTAAATGCTATTACCTCTAAGAAGGATCAGTGTTTTTTTAGGCTTAAATATGTTTGCGGTGTTATGTTTAAAAGTAGAAGTAACATCTTTCCTCGGATCTTGCCGTGCGCTCCCTTCCCCTTCCGAAGGAATGCCTGTCTGCCTGCTGCAGTCACCGCCACGCTCCAATATCGGTTTCGCCCGCTATCTGTAATTAGCAGTGATCAAGAAGGATTATAAGCAGAAGGTAAAGACGGTTGGTTCCTCAATGGCCCTGATAGATGGTCAATTATAATGATCAGGTCAGAGCGTTTATTGGATTTAAAGCTGCTGGGAGTAGGGTCTGTACCCTCCCGGCCTAGGTAATTATCACATTCATGCATGATTTAAGTCGACAGTGTGCAATAGCAAGAACTTGCCTTCACTTTAATAATTTGGTCTTCAACATATCTATAAAAGTGGGAACAAAGAATGGCCGGTGAGGGTTTAAAAAAAGAAGAGAGGCAAACAAAACGTTTTGCAGGAAAGGTATTTTGTAGTTGCTCTGAATGTTCAACCCATGGGTGTGAGCTAAAGCGGTGAATCAGCCTGCTGAACCACCTCTGAAATCATGCGTTAAACACGTGCTGAGAGAAGGAAAAGTGCTGCAATCGACTGAAGCTAAGATGCCAGAAAATGGATGGCGCTATACAGAACCGAAGGTCACCCAGCCAGTTCGGGTGGCAGATCAATTCCAAATCCTTGTCCTCCGGCCTTCCCAGCATCTGCAATTTTGGGGCCTTCCTGCTATTCCAAAGCCCCCTCCCAGGCACCAATTCCTCTCTAAGGAAGTACCTGTCACTTTCCCGTCCCGGATGCTCTCTGTTCATAGCCGAATCAGATGAGCTCAAAGCCCCCTTAGCTCCAGTGCCAGCAGAAATACATCAGTGCCGTGTTTGTTTACTTTTCCAGCAAGCCCGAAAAGGTCAGAGTCTCCGGATTATGCTGCACGCCCCAATAGAATCCAATAAAACCAAACAATGAAAACAATATCATCCATATTTTAAGCAGCTGGTGCCAAACAAAAGGAGCTATGCGCCGGGGTGCCAATTACTCCTGTTCGCTCGGCTGCGGTGCAAACCAATGCCACCCGAGTATTGTTCCTTCGGATCCGGCACCTTTTCTCATTCATATCCTAGCATCTGACATTTAAAAAGAACATTTTCATGCGATGGTAATCTGTATTACTACTTTAAATAGTATTTATATGCTGTCAATTAATAGTTCACAGTCTGGAAGGGCAAACACATGCAGATGAACTCTTTTTTTCTGCAGTGAAATTTCAGTTAAATGAGGTGTTTTTTTCACCTGCTCTTATATTTTTCTTCTCTGTCTTTGACAAGGAACACTCAGAATGCTGATACATTATTAACTATGCTAGACTATACTTTATGGTAGAACTTTACTATAGGAGAACACAATGGCACCTGCAGTTTCCTCCTGGTGTAACATTATGTAAACTTTGCCCTGAGGTCCCATAATGGTTTTAATCTATTTGTCACATTTTGCTACTACATCTTTAGAAAACTGTGTCTCATATTTATTATATTACATAATTATTATGTTTTATATATTATGTTGCTTAGAGAGAGCGGGTAGGGGGAGTTAGTGGTTAGAGTCCTTAAAATCAAATGGACCTGCTCTGGAATCTCATCTTCTGATGAGATAGATAGATAGATAGATAGATAGATAGATAGATAGATAGATAGATAGATAGATAGATAGATAGATAGAGACAGGCATATTGGTGACAAAAAAGAGAATGGAATAAATAAATATTACACTGGAAAAGCATTACAATGTATGCCAGCCCAGTACCACTCAGGTAATAAGAAGTCAGTACGACACTGTACCAGAGTTAAAATGAAATGGCATAAATCTTATTGATCTTCTGTAAAAGATGTATGTATATTTATGTATAAGTCTTATGTACAATATGCATATCTAGTCTGCAGTATATTTTAATGTTAACTATGAGGAATGGTAGCTAAATCAAAGAAGAAAAGTGTGCACTGTGGTCACTTGCAGGGTCTCTCTGGATCAAGGAAATGTGGAAAGGTCTTGGCTGGGCCTCACATGCGGATAGTGGCTCTATAACTGTGTGTGATTATGACTTTCACAGGGTTAAAGTGAACTGATGCCTTCAATATTTGTTGGCCAAGCGATTGATTTCTCTGCAGACTTCGTGGGACATTGATCGGCGAGGCTGCAGAAAAGAAACGCTGTCTGACAGAAATTCCTATTGTTATGGGCACATGGATCAAAGCCTTTGCAGGCCTGAACTGTCGGTTAACAACCTGATCTTTTCACAGGCCCCCCTCACTGCTCCCCCTCACACAAAAATAGTTTTCATCTGACATTATTAACCAAAGCAAATTACAGTTTAAACTGTGTATGAAGATAAGCATATCTCTGTGGAGATATGCTGCTAAAGATGTGTCTTTGACTTGCTTCAACTCCCCCCTTGGAACCAACAGTTCAAGGGTACAGTAGAAGGGCCTCACCCTTTGGACTGAAAGGGCTAAAAGTATACAAAGTTCTTATGTGCTTTCTGCGCATGTAATGCATAATGTTTTCTCATTTCGGATGTTTGTGAATATTACTCTTATTTGCCTGTTGTCTTTTTCCAAGTCACCTTAAAATGCAACATTTGGATACTAAGCAATTTACAATGATTTAGATGTTTCTGCTGGAGCAATTTAGGGTAACTACCTTGATCATGGGCACTGCAGCAGGAAAGAGATGCAAACCCAAAGCCTTTAGTCACAGGTGGCACCACAGAGCACTACCTACTGTAAACAACGTTCTTTCCAGTCTGTAAACTCATGTGCTGAGACTACAGCGTGTGGTTCAGCATTCTTGCAAAGAGATTTGCGTGTACACGTGTTCTCAGTTCTGGAATATAAGTGCAGAATTGTGATGTGCAGGATTTTTTCATGGAGATGAATACATAATTTCACAAGTGTAGGAGTCACAAATGTCATTAACTTTTATGCAAGAATCTGCGGGCATCAGATACTGGACCATTACCAACACCCGGAGACAGCAGTGGCGTTATGGGAGTCGGCACTTGTGGGTAAGATGCTAATGTGAGCCCAGCCTCTCTGACAGCCAGAAACACGATTCACTTGGACAGTGACTGACTGCACATCCAATTTGTTTCAACTAAGGAGCAACGGCTTATTATCTGCAATGCATGAGCCTCTTGCGCGTGAAAGGTGTGATCAGCTGGTCCATGTGCTGGGGCTTCTGGGAAGGTAATCAATAAGGGATTGTCTTATGTAGTTTAGCCAGACATGGCATGACAGAGCTGAAAATTAAACAGGCAGGTATTAATAATAATGGAAATCAGCAACTCTGCCTGGGTTGTCCGTGTGTGTGTGTGTGTGTGTGTGTGTGTGTGTGTGTGTGTGTTGGTGTAGGGTTTTTTTTGCTGTCCCCAAAGAACTGCATAACCTATCCGTGTGAGATTTCCCTGCACTTGTGCGTGAACACAATGACTTGTGGCTTTGACATTAACACCTGCAAGAAAGTCGAGTTAAAAGTGTGCAGAAATATTGTGCACTTCTTCAAAAGCTGATTGCAGTTCTATTTGACCGCACATGGGATAATCGTAATAGGCATTGCCATTTAATTTATCCACATTTATCTCTCACCATTTTCATTTCAAATCTAAACGGTTACTAAGCCAAGAGTTTACTGCTTTCAGAGTTAAGAAAATGTTTTGCTAATTTGATGTGCATGAGTGTAAGATCAAAGGAATATAACATTAAAAACAATACTTTTGAACTCACATGGGGCAGCTAGCCTGGGTGCCTTTTTCCAGCACATTCTTCAGGAAAGATCCAGCTGTAAAAATTATGAGCAATCTTGGCTACCGCTATGTAATAATGCAGGCCATAAAATATTCTTCTCATTTCTCAGTCCTGAGCAGTTATGAGGCCTAATGTTATGTTGTTTTTTCCCCTCTTACTTTTTTTTATTGTGTTCTCTGCTTATTTAATTGGGGGAACTTATTTGGTTCCAATTTGGCTAAGTCTTTAGCCCCATAAAACTAGATGGGGTTTGAAAATCAATTGCATTTAAATAGCTGCTTGGACTGTTCCAACAAGGGCATTTCGTGTCCAGATGTAATCTATTGACAACCCTGAACACATGGTGCCGAAACAAACACAACAAACAAACAAACATGTTCGCTTTATAGTTTGGCTGTTAATTAAATGTTGACATGAGAAGCATTTTCCTCATTAGCAGTTTCTGTCATTCGCGTGCAAATGGCCACCAATGACAGACTCGGTGGCTGCAGATTTTGTGGAAGTAGGAACTATTAGTACACAGATTTAACTGTGCTGTTTACACACAAATAGTGTTGCGTCTTTTCCCTGCTGTGAGGACAGACCTCATCAGTGGTCCCTCGAGATGCTCTCTACCTGCGGCACCATATATTTAAGGGCTCTCTGGTAAAGATAAGGAAAAAAAAACTTCTCATGCAGGACACAGGCTCGATATAAATCAAAATTAAATATTATGTTTCTCCTTTTTATATGTTTATTCTTTTGTGACATTATATTCCCAGTTTCCTCAGTGTGAGTCATAAGCATGCATTTTTATTACAGTAAACTGACAAAAGAGGAAAGTAATCCTATTGTTAAAACAAATCACACAAACAGTTTACATCTTTATTGCCCTATCTCAACTTAAACAGCTACATGTAGTGTCAGTCAAAAGTTTCAGCACACCTTGATACCAGATGCTGGAAACCAGCTTTTTTTAAATGATAATTGACAGTTCAAACTATATAAACATGAATATGCATAGATTCCATAACACAGTGATTGTGTTACACAGTATGTACACATATAAAAAGACAATCATGAGTGAACTGCAGGAAAAAAGAAAATAAATCTTGTGCATTTCAATTAAGCTGTCACTCAAAACAAGGATTTCAGTCTAAATTAAAAGTATGAGATGGCGTTAGAACACTGGCCTAAATGTAAAAGAGTCTATGATTTTTCTTTTCTTTTCTTTATTTACTGAGTCAACTAGCACCTTCTCCAATAATGCAATTATCATATTCAAAGTATCTAAAAATATCTACATATGATTGTTGCCTATGGAAAAAAAAATCTACCTTTCATAACGTGCAGACTTTTGACTTGTACTGTATCTCTGGTTATTTGCACCACTTTCTTCAATTCAAAGGCTTGTTGATGTGTCTTTCCATGTTTTAGCTCTAAATACTTTGACAAACTGCATCTTGTATTTGAAAAAACAAAGCTCATGTAGATTAATCTATGTGAAGTTTAACAAGCACAAGTGAATTCTGGCCTAGAAAACAGTGTTGCAGTGATGCCATCCATAGAAACGCAAGAAACATGTCACTGACAGCCTTTGATTTAACCATGGATTCTGTGCAAAGATGAAACAGACATACAGTCATCAAGAGAGGTAATGGTCCAGTGAGTGCTGCATGAGATGTTAAAAATAAACCTTTTACTACAAAGTGCTTTTTTTTCCATTATAGTTCATAAAAAAAGCAAAGAAAAAAATGGCACGAGCTTTTGCCAGGTGCTCCACTCCAGAAAGCATTACGCTGTTCTTGGTCAAGACCCATAACAGGACTAAGTTTCAGTGCATAAAAGATGCAGGGAAAAGAATAGTAATAAAAATGTTAAAAGAGAGATATTACTCTGTGACCACTCCATCACTCACTCCTTGTACCTTTTTTCCCCGTTTGGCTTACATATCATTCTTGTGGGGCTTAAGTAAACTACATTACAGGCAATTTAGGGATGCCGTGTCATTGGTTATTTATACCCACATAAACGCTGGGCTCCCAAGTGCAGGGTGCTTGTCTTACTTGTGCACAAAAAAGGGTTCACGCTAAATCACCAGGCCAGGGGACACGTGCAAACAGGAGGGAGGGGGTCTGAGTCCGGGGACGAGCTCCGATCTTTAGCTCTCGGTTGTATTATCACCCCTCGCACCACCCGTCCGTAAATCAAACAGGAGCGCCAAAACCAAAAGCCTCCTGATAGCCATATTCATATTATTCTTGTTTCTTATTGAACCAATAATTCAGCATCGCCTCCTCCCATCGATGCCCTGCTTCTTCCCCTGCTTCATACTCAGGGTCATTAGAATTGGGCACCTTCTCGAAGGACCTCGCCTTTTCCTGGCAAATACTTCATAATGAATGATTAGTCTAATTGACTAAGCATCTTCTCCAGGGAGTCACAGCAGGGGGAAGGTGGGGCTACCAGGGCAAACAAGCATGAGCCCGTTAGAGGGAAGAAAGTAAAATAGGAAGTACCCGCAAGCCCCTCTCTCAAGCATCCAGTAGAGGTGCACATAGACACACAAAGCAAAAGGCGAGCATACAGCTCCCTCAAACACATTCTTCATGGTGTGTGTGTGTGTGTGTGTGTGTGTGTGTGTGTGTGTGTGTGTTGGGGGTGGCTCTGTACCTTCAAGAGGGTACCAAGCCCCTGCAGATAACAAATACATTGTGTAGGCAGGAGAGAGTGTCGTGGTTAGAGCTTCCACTCATAAAACCCAGGTTTGAATCCCACTTCCTGATGTAGTCCCCTTGAGTGAGTTATTTTTCTTTAATCCATACAATGAGGATTAGCCAGCTGTTTAAATATGTAAATGACAAAATAAGTCACATTGAAGAATCGTGTCAACTAAATAAATAAATAAATAAATATTAATACCACTCCTTTCCTGCTGCCAGAATGCTTTAGGTGATGTATAACTTGGACCACTGGCATCATGAGAGACGCAAGTAGCAGGGGCTCTTTCTATAGTAGAGCATCATCTGAACCCATCTGTCTATCAGTCAGACCAGCTCTCACATTCTCCAGTAATGCCTGTCTGTAATGAGCTTCCCACTTCCCTCTTTCTGTTCCTCTCCACACCATAATGGGTCATACGTACATGGACTCCATAATTCTTTAATTAGAATTATTTTCTTCCAATGCATCTATAACGCGTTGTGTTGGTGGTTATTTTTCACTTTCACAACCAATAGTAACAGATAAACAGATATGTTGTTTTATATATGATAGATATTCAGTTTGTGGAAGTACTGCCTAAACATATTTTCAAATAGTTCAGTATCATTTTAAAATATTCTCAGCCCAGTTAATGCGGAGCGATAATGAATACATCGTATTACTGAGCCATCACATATGAATTTCTTCTCGCGCAGTACGCTTAAACAAGGTACTTACCCTGAATTGGTAAAGCAAAAACCATTCAGTAATACCAATGTGTAAACTAATGTAACCAGCTAAATCTACAAACCTGTAAATCACTTTGGAGAAAATCATCAGGTAAATAAATGAAAATATTTTTAGCAGTTCTGCCAAATAACCAAATGCTGGATTAAAAAAAAAAAAATATTATCATTTTATTCTTTTTTGCTGTTACTTTAAGAACATCAATATTATGCTGATCTGCACCTGAGCTAACTGTCGCGTTGAACATACAGCCGGAAAACTACATGCGTCTATAAGCATAAACTCACAAAACTTTCAGAAAACACAAAGTCTCTTGCCCAGAACCTGTTATCTTGTTCTGGAAATGTCATACAAACTTCCAAGACACATCTCCAGAAAGGAAGAGCATAGACGAATGACGTTAATGGTTATTTGGTCTCTTCCGAAAGAAGACTGCAGGACAAAGGAGGCAGCAGGGGACGGGACGGGGCGTGAGTGAGCAGATGGTGAGGGGCTTTGTCCTGGGTTTGTGTGGGAGTCAGCAGTTTCGCTTGGACAGCGCTTCCCGAGGTGTCTTGTGCAGTCGGCCCCACTGGGGAATTGCCACGCCACAATATTAATGGCTACTATTGTTGCATAGGGCACCTTAGTGCAACGCATTCCAGGGCTTAACATTGACCTCCCCACCCCCCCAACAACCAATACAATACTATTCCACACTACCAAATCCCCTCGGCATTACTTACACTAATGAATGTCTGTAACCTTAGGATACTCAGCCATAGCCTGTTTATTTAGACCTTTATGTGTTTTTTTAACGTGCATCCATGTTGGGGGATTTTCCTATAAAATTACCATTGATTCCTCTGTTTACACCATCACCCCGCACAAACACACAGGCATGATTTAAGATGGGGTGTATTGTGTGTAAAAATTGAGTAACATCTGGAGCTGGTGTTCGGGCAGTTGGTGATGCAGTAGTTAAATGTTGAACCGTGAAAGATCCAGGTTCCAGTCCTGCTGCAATACATTTTACCAATATACTTGCCCTAAATTCATGCAGTAAAAATGAGTATATAAATCACAGTAAGTAGCTTAACATTGTAACTTGTTTTGGAGAAAAGTGTCAACAAAATTAATTAATTTAAATGTTGTCTAAATATTTGGCAGAATGGAACATTGACCGACACATGGACCAAACACACCCACCAAAGCCAACTTCCTAACCTCATTTACTCCTGGCTGATTCATATTCCGAGTTCAGACTGAAAAGCAAACAAAAGGGAGGTACCCTTATTAAAATTCAACTTAACACACATGGAGTAGTAGAGCATTAATGGATATAATTCAGTACAGACAGGAGTTTATTTGTTAGTATGCTTTGGCACAGCAAACCAGAGTGGTTTTACCACTCTGTAGGGTAATTGTTCTCTCCACTGATGGACAGTAGGTTTTTGTTCTCTTTATGGCATCCACGTCGACCTGAAGTCTTCTTTTTGCCTCTTCCATCACCCGCTTGGAACCACAGGGTTGCTATCCTCCACGTGGCCAAAAACCACTGGTAACAAAACGTGATTTCAGAAGTGGGTACTAAAGTTCACTGGATATTTTACCATGATAGGATCAAATGGGAAATTATTACATATTAAGATTTTCTACCATCCTGAAAACTTCTGTATTTATGTAGGTACCCTCCAAAAGTCTTATTCTTTAGAGACAGAAGGTGGCATAGTAGTTAGTGCTGTTACCTTGCAGTTGAAAAATGCCAGTTCAAAATCCTGCTGCTGCGGCATTACCAAGGCCAAAACCGATACAGTAAAAATTACCCATCTGTATAAATCGGTAAATAATTCTATGCAATTTAGCATGCAAACATTGTAAATTGCTATAGAGGAACCATCAGCAATTAAAAAAAAAAGAATTACATTTTTTGTGGACAATTAACATTTGTTATTACTCAAAGGTTTTGAGAATATGCCGCACGTTCTCTGTCAAACATTTCTTCACTGACAGCTTCCATGTATTATAACATGTCCTGAATCTTTGCAAACCTCAGTGAAAAGAATGATGACATAAAAACTGTTATCAGTCTTAATATATTTTGATTTGCTCTATGGTTCTTTATCTCGTAACACGAGAACATTCTTTCAAATCCACAGTAATCACAGTTTCTTTCTTCATTCATAATAATCGCCAGTGGGGCCCAAATCCTCTATGGGATTAACAGTCTATTCCTAAAGGCTGTCATTAACACTTCTCAATGATCACTCAGACAGAATATTTCTGTAATGCTGCTTCCAAGGACGAAGAATTAGCTTGAACCTCCAGGGATGTAGACATAATTACTGAGGTATTTATAATTTTCCTTTACACTATGTTAACAATTGAGCTGGTACCTCACTGGGAGGATGGGGTTAAGTTTTGCTGCCATTTCTTGACGTTAATAGAGTCACAATGACCGGCGTCTTATTCAATATGTAACTGAAAGCACTCAGACAATCCTTAGCACTGGAAGAGAATGGAGTAGAGGACGGAGGGAGGGAGAAAAACAACCCACAAGTGACATGTTCGGGAGCATCTTGACAAACGCTTACTAGAAAATAATAAAGTGGCAGAATAATTCCGTCTCGGACACACTTACCAGAGCAGAAACATTCTGAAAGGGAAGACAACATCTTGTGTCATCTATCTTCCTTAAATACCGAAGCTGCGACAAAGTGGAAGGAGAAATTATGATAAATGATAAGATATATTTAGTCAATACCTGTATTTCTTCTCCCTTTTTTCCCCCTTCAGTTTTTATTTTAACTAGGTCTGTTTGAAATGAGAGCAAATGAATGGAAGCCTCCCCTCCATTAGAAACCCCTCAGTCACAGCAAAAAACAGCAGCCTATCAAATTAGTGCTTCATTTAAATAAAGCTCATAATTGAGGCCCGTGTTGCGCAAGCAAAATGAAAATAGGCACCTGATAGGTCAATATCACAATCTCTATCATAAAGACAAATTACCAAAGGTGCTTTTGCTGGACTTGGATCTCATTTGCAATCTCTAAAGAGCAACCTCCGAAAAGCGAAGGCAGGTCACCACGGTGGCGTTTCTTGAAGGAGATGCCATCATTTATTTTGCCACCGTTTTCTGAATAAGATGAATATTACAGTTGGATGTATGTTCGCTGCGGAGCTATTGGGATGGGAGTACTGCGTCACACCATCCCCAGTTCTCTGTTCCACACCTTTGTTTGCTGCTGACTGCAGAACGCAATACATGACTTTCTCTGTTAACCTTTGATGTTAATCTGCATTCCCTTGCTTGAAAGAAAAGACTTCATTTGTTAAGTAATTATTTTGTTATCTCATCTTAAAATTTTTCCTCTGCCAAATATTCTTGAATAGAAGCAGGTTGTGAAGGAGTGTTGTCGTGCTACAGAAGCCATTGACCAACATTACCATAGCCTATAGCAGAAAAAAAACATTTCTATGATACCAGTCTTCACCCGGATCCTGAGATGTTTCCAGTTTCCAAAAATCAAAATGAATGTGAACCTCAATGCATAAAACCATCAGCTGGAGTCAGTAACCGCCATGCCACCTAGAGACTTGTCTTGTTCCTTCTGTGCAGTAGTTTCATTTTCCATCGCTACCCAGAGGCCCCATTAGTGCCAATGATGGGCCAAGTAGGGGGTTACTACAGGACTAAAGGTGAATTCCCAAAGTTACTCACAGCACTAATAGCACAATGAGGGGACGGGCAGGAAGATGGGTGAGATGCAGGGATGAAGCCCATTCAAGGAGCAGCGGGCTTGGTAACATTATCTTATACCACAGTTCTCTGGCACTTTCAGCACTCTTTGTTCAACCGTTCAATCATTGCGCTTCCCGTAAACACTGGTCAACAGAACAGGGCTTGACTGGACAGGACTTCGTTTCATCCATTATTTAATTCAAATGTGTTTTTATGTCAGCCACATCCAATGCACTCCCCCATTTTTTTTATTTTTAGTCATTTCTCTGGCACCTTTCTCCAAAGTAACTTGCAATCTTAACTTTACAGTTATTCGCATATTTATACTGCAGGGTACTCTACTGTACAGCTTCGGGATAAGTACCTTGATCAATGGTACTAAAGTACTTAGGTCATTCAAATGCAAGGTGATGACTTTAATGCTGCCTCCTGCAACACGTCTTTTAAATGCCAGTCAAAGCAGTTAATTCAAATTATATTGGCAGTCCTGGGGTCTGTGCATCTTCAGAAGATACACTGCTGGAAAGCTGGTTCTGTAATGGTTAAGGACATGGACTACTAACCTGAAAGTTAGTGAATCAAGTCCCTGGAGACAGCCTGCTGTTATACCCGCTTGGAAAATGGGTAAAATAATTAAAAGCATGCAGGCTAATCAGCAATATAATAACAATAATAATAATAATTAAAAACAAATTCACAGCAACCCATTCTCAGAAGCACAGCAACAGGTAGCAGCAATGGACAAGTGCACTGGCACCAAATGACACAACTGTGGAGATGCACGTGGGAGACCGAAAGGCAGGCAGATAGAGATGAAGCACCCGCAGGGCAGGAGGAATCACACTGTCCAAAAAAACATTTGCGACGAGCATTTCGAACACTGTTGTCGAGCGACTATTTATCTCGTGCCAGCCAAGTTGGCACGCACATCTGGCGCCGGGTACTTAGTGCAATTATTTATGATTTCCTCCAAGATTTAAAAGCTCTTCGCCCGGCCTTGTAGCGCAGTAACTGATTGCACTGCTAATGTAATTAAGGGGAGATTATGATGTCCACGTGGCGCAGCAGATGGTGGCATTCACGGCGACGGGGGAAAGCCACAACTGGTATGCCGTCGCACAAGGGCAGTGAGGCGCAGTCAGTCGGAGCAGGCCAGACTCCCTGGCAGACGGGAGTCAGGTGGGTGTGGGGTTGGGTGTGTGTGGGGGGGGGGGGGCCACATGACAGAGGACGACCCCCCACGTGAAAGCACCCTAACTACAGTAGGTGGAANGGGGGGGGGGGGGGGGGGGGGGGGCACATGACAGAGGACGACCCCCCACGTGAAAGCACCCTAACTACAGTAGGTGGAAAGAGGGAAGCTCTCTGCACGCTGACTGTCAAGGGTTATACAGACTGAGAAGGGTTATACATTCGAATTTTTCATTAAAGTTACGTATTCACCAGTGCAATGATTACATATAAACATATCATTTGTATGTAATCGTATAATGCCCCGCAATGGACTGGTGTGCTGTCCCAACTGGCATCTGGCCACCCTGAATTAGTCCAGTGAATATTAATGGACGGATAGATGGATGGATTGATGTAATTATGCAAATATATGTATAATTTATGTGTTATCATTTTAATACACTTTTTGATATATATCATTATAAACTTGTACCATTATGCTCCTAGATGTCACAGTTGCTTATTGTTTTGCTAATTAATTTGACTCATACTGTAACTTCTTTTCTTAATTTTCAGTTTGAAGGTTTTCTTGACGTATTTAAATGGCCTTTGGCAAAGCAGGCAGACAAGGGCACTGAAAATGTGTGTTTAGTCTAATGTAGAGCGGAAAGTGCACCAGGGAACAGCAACACAAAGCTTGATTTGTCTCAGTTCTGCAGGACCATTAGGAGTGATTGTATTGTTTGTGACCAGTGATCCTGGCTCACTTAAAATGATGTGTCACAGTAAACTTCACAAAAACGTGTCTGCTTCTGAAGAGCCGGAAGAGCGGCACTTGGGATTAATAACGGGGCACTGTTTACTGAATCGCACCTTAGCTTGTCTTTGCTCTTATGAATCTTACCTCTGCATTCCACGTGCTTATCTGGTTGATTTAAAATCATCAGAGAATAGCTGGATTTACACAGCCTCCACTGTAACAGGGTACTGTATATTGCATTTATTCTAACCAACAGGTGATATTATATGCAAATGATTACAGTCCATCATTTCTGGCGCAATTGCTACACCAAAAACACAGAGGTCATGAGGGCAGCACAGTGGCACCACAAGTTATGGTGCTGCTCTCTAACTTTGGCTGTTCAGAGATGGGTTTGATTCCAGCTGAGGGTGAGCTTTCATGTTCTCTACAAGTGTTTCCTCTGGGGGCTTCAGTTTAGTCCCACAGTTCAAACACACCTTGGTCAGATGTATCGGTCCAAATAGCCCTTTGTGTGTATGCATACACATGTGCAACCACCCTGTGAGGAGCTGGTGGCCCATTCAGTGTAGTTTCATAGCTTTAGTACTCACTGATTCCAGGATAGACTCCTGACCAGAATAAACGTATTTGGAAAAAGGAATGGATAGAGATAATAAAACTAATGCTGCACAAGATATTTTTCCCTAAATTTAAATCAGGTTGACTGCTAAGAGGCTGGATATGATATCACGTGAAGAGGAGGTTATTCCATTTTATGCGGATCCAGCAGGTGGCATAGTGGTTAGAGTGATCACCTTGTACTGGGAAAATCAGTAGGTCACTTTGGAGAAAAGAAAATATTATCTAAATGAAAAAATAATAATGTAGACTGGGGTCGGTGTATTTTAATACTTTACCATATTACAGGATTTCTAAGAATGAAAGGTTCTGGACAATTTAAGCAGCAACATTAGCAAGTACCTGCAAAAAGCTTACCTTCAAAACCTCTGATTATTCTAAAAAAAGTAAAATAATTGCAAGTCTAGCTGTGTGTGAAAGTATTGATAGAGAAAGAAATGTTTTTTTTTTTCCCCATCCGCCTTATTTAAGTCTGACTAAGTACAGGGCATATAACTTAACCGGGAAGACATACATTGTGAAGTTATGCATTTTCGGTGCCAAGAAAACAGATGGCAAAAAAAGATTTAATCTTGCTTGGCAAAGCCATCACAATGCAGGAAGAGAGGGAAAGCTTTAGGGATTTGTCAGTGAAGGCAACGTTGAGCTAACCCAAACTGACCTTTAATTACACGCAGAAAAGCATGGATATTATATTGCGGCACTCGGCTCCATCCTTGGGGGGTGCTGAGTGTGAGTATCTTAAAACACGTTATTATAAGCTATTTAGGAGACACAGAGGCTCTTTATGTGCCAGTAGACAAGGAAGAAAAAGGAATCATATTTGAAATGAGACCTGCAGATTTCCACTCTAGCAGCCAGTAATGGGTTCTCTGCTGTGATGAGGGCATTAGGGCGCTGTAGATTTCCCAGGCCGTGATAAGGATATTATTACTCGCCCTGGTAACAAAGAAATCTCCATCTCGGAGGTCCCCAGACTGGTGTCAGTAAATTAGAAAACACAGCGGATGACCTTTCCTCAAAGCGTGCGGAGAGAGCAAACCTTTCCCTTTTCATCACGGGGCAAAAACGCCGCAATGCTTCTTCGCAACGGAGTGGGAACGCTGAGGGCTTCGAGGTGCTCCCATGTTCATTTCGAGGGTTGTAAAGTTTCCTGCACTGTCTACCTCCTTAATCCTGAAAAAGTGTTTATGGTCAATGAAATACATATTTTAGAATCTAAAGGTGGTAATTTGCCCTTGTATTTTGCTGTATCTCTAAGATAGCTATTATGATTTTGACATTGGCAATAAAAACAGGAACAATATCAGTTTTGGTTAAAAGGTTTTCAGATGCTTTTTTTCCACAGGTATCTGCAGGCATTCTTCCTGATATGAATGAATAGCAAATTAATATAAAAAAGGTGGTGCCACAGGTTACACTGGTGACCCACAGCTCCTAGTCCGTGGGTTTGAAACTGAGTTGTTCTCGGTGTTGTTTACACATTGTCTCATGTTTGTGAGGGTTTCCTAAAAAATTCTAAAGACATGAAATGGTGAATTGCTCCTTAGTGTGTGCGAAGGAACGAGTGGTGTAGAGGGAGTGTCATGCTGTGGGGATGCTTTTCATCAGCAGGGATGGGGCATTTCATCAAAACTGAAGCAAGATGGATGGGGGAAAATATAGGGAAATACTGCAAAAGAACCTCCTCCAGTCTGTTGAGAAACTGAAGCTTTGGAGAACATTCACCATTCAGCAGGACAATGTTCAAAAGCACAAGACCACAACAACATTGGAGTGGCTCAAAAACAAAAAAGGAGCATGTCCTACAGTGACCCAGTCAGTCCCATTGAGAATCTGTGGCACTTTTTCAAAACTGCTCCACAAGTATCATCCAACCAACCAAAACAACCTGCTGAAGATTTGCCAAGATAAATAAGAAAAAATAACTCCTGAATGGTGTGTAAAGCTGCTACAGATTTAAAGATGTTATTGTAGTAAAAGAAGGTTCTGTCTAATACTAATGTGTGGGCTTTGAATACTCATGCAAGCAATATATTTCAGTTTTTCATTTTCTTTAAAATGTCTGCAAAAACTTATTTTGGCTCTGACAATTTATTGTTACAGCATATAAGTTTACAATAAAAAATTGGATTGGAAAAATATGTGTGAGTATAATCCAGGCAATGCTGATAACATTCAAGGGATTTCAGTATATTTGCAAGGCACTGTGTAAAGAGTGCATGTATCTGTGTGTGTGTGTGTGTGTGTGTGTGTGTGTATTTTTATATATAACAGAGCCTTGGTAACCATCACTTTTGGAATCTTGAGAACTTTGCATACTGTCGGCAAGTGGAAGTTCACAGACGGAAAACCCGCCGTAGCGCACACAAACTGTTGCCGAGGTTCACTCTTGTGACACGCAAAGCGGTCGACATTAAAAATACCCCACGGCTAAGGCCCATAATGTGCTGATGGTTTTCACAGTCAGAGTGTGAAGCTGATACAGGCGCCTTTACCGCTGAAGCCTTCACCACCTTTTTAATGATGAGACCATTACTTTAACAGGTGGGATGCATCTCAAGTCATGGCATTGCCCATGTCTCTTTGCTTTTTTTGGTCATGTATTTTGGCAGCTGAGATTTCTCTTTATCAGCTACAGTCGCACTTAGCTTAGTTGCAAATTTGAACTAAAGTGTGAATTCCCAGTCATTTTGTCTGTTGTGTAAAAACTACAATTGTGAGATTAAGATTTTTTACTTCTATGGAACTGAAAAAAACAATAATCCCAAAATATGTGGTAATGAAGTAAAATTGCTGTAAAGGGGCAGCAGGTGGTGTTGTGTTTAATACTGCTGCCGCTGGACTTGAAAGACCGGGGTTTGATCCGCATCTCCTCAAAGTAATAGCACTGAGCAAGATATTTACTCAGAATTGGTGCAGTAAAAAATGCCCAGCTGGGTAAATTACACTATAGAAAATCTACCCATCCATTCATGTCACTCTAAATCCTGAGTAGGGTCGCAGGTGTCTGGAGTCTATCCTGGAATCACTGGACACCAGGCTGTGAAACTACCTCTCAAAGGGACGCGAGTCCATCTCAAGGTCACTTTGGAGAAAAGAGGCAGCTAAATGAATAAATGTAAAGGAAGATTAAACAGCTCATTAACTGCACAAATAAAGCAATTTTGCTACACATCTGATTTCATCCCCTGACACTATTTTCTAAAAAGATTAGTAAAAAAGCATCAACTGTCAGTTATGTCAGTCTTAATATTTTGCTGTGATGTAGTAAAATGGAAAATGCAGAAATTCTAGACAGCAAGGAAAAATAAGACTCTGATTCCCATCCGCTGTCTTTGTAGCAGCCCTGTGCTGATTCTTTATGTTCTCTGCCATGACAGATGAAAGCGGTAGAGATTAGCGGTGCACTAGATTTCGCTAATCCTATTAGGAAAAACAGGGTTGCACGTCTGCCTTGTGTTTATATGGGTTCTCAGTGCCGCCGGTGAACATTTGAGTTTAGTGACACGGCAGTCGCAGGGTCACACAAAGCCCTTCTCTAGGCAGCTATCCCTCTCCTTCTGACACGCATACACTGTACCGCTCCGGTGCTTTGATCTACACATATTGATTCCTTGTCCATA
This sequence comes from Arapaima gigas, assembly GCA_900497675.1. Taxonomy (NCBI): domain Eukaryota; kingdom Metazoa; phylum Chordata; class Actinopteri; order Osteoglossiformes; family Osteoglossidae; genus Arapaima; species Arapaima gigas. The sequence goes on from UFQX01000029.1 coordinate 1,212,176, forward strand.
TTGTATGAGCGATGATGCTGGTAAGAGACCTTGTTACCTGATTATGTTAATTAAATCTTATTTAGTTCCTGTACATTTGATCTCACAAGGCATTAACTCCAAGACGATCTTACTTCAGCATCAGAGGCTTTTACTGTACTTTGGCATCTTTTGGAACCTCTATATGGTCTGAGTTCATTTCTTGGCATTGCAGGCCAGTGCCAGTGAGGAGAAAAGCATGCTGGTGTTTTCTTGTTTTGCATTACCTGTCCCACCACAGGTCATCTGTTTTTTTCTTTGAAATAGTAGATGGAATAAGGTTTAAAAGCCACAAACCAAAGGTGGAACAAAACAGAATGGTCCAGTGGCAGAAACATGGGCAAAAAATGTAAACATTCGTGATTATGTACATGCACATCAAAATGTTCACTTTTATTCACTTAGCTGATATGCTTATCCAAGGAAACATATAATGTCAGGTCTTGCACAAGGCTACTTACAATGATTCACTCATTTATACAGCTGGGTAATTTTTACAGCATTAATTATTGTAAGCACTTTGTTCAAGGCTTCTACGGCAATGGCAGGGATTGGAACCCTGTCTTCTACTAGGCAACAGCTGAAACAACTAGGGCACCTTAAAAATATGCTTCACAGCTCAGCCTGCAACGTCCTGGTGGTTACTCGTGTATTTCACAGATGTGGTTCACCAATTCAACCTCCGCTGCTTTTCCAGTCACACAGCCCCACTGGACCAGAATTTGGTGCCACTGGTGGAAAGAAAACCCAGTGAGGTTTTAAACCAGGAGCTCTCACAGAGGGATATAAACAGGGAAAGGACTGATACTATTTGTCTCCACGTGCCAAGGCCAGGGGGCTTTTTGGTGTGCTGCTGGAAAAGGAGAGATGGATAAACCAGCAAGGAGGCGGTTACACTGTGTCTCCTGGAGGGGATTTGCGTATAAATGGTAGGGCCAAGACATGATCCCGATTCTCTGTGTCAGGTTGTTTATTATATTACCAACCAACCGGGTCTTCAGGAGATCATCACAACATGATTTATGCAAGCATGTCAGTCCTGTTCTGCTGCTGGAACGCCACAATTTTCCCCATCACACTGGTCTTTTTACGCACACGTGTGTATGTGCGTTTTTGTGTGTGCAGCCACATTCATTTGCACATGCCCATTTACCCAGAGCGCTAACTAAAGTGTCAAAAAAATGGTATCACTTTACTTTACACGTCACTTACCCGTCTGCATAACATTCATGCAACGTTTTCCGTATGCATGGATGAAACATCCTTGCCTGAAAATTATACCGCTTAGGCAATACGAAACATTTGGAGCAGTGTGTGAACAGATAAGTTTACAGTTTTCAAAGTCATTTAAATAATGCATTTTGTACCCATTTCATTTCTAAAACAATACATCTAACCATTCATTCTGTGTATATTCATGGGAGTAGCACCTCTGCTATATTCTAAATGTGAAGCGACATTTAAGGGTTATTTTTACTTGTTTGTTTTCAGCTTACCACAACTAAAACCCTACAAGGAATATCAAAGTTCTTAATTTATGTATGATTCCAATATTGCATCTTTACAAATGAACAGTTGTTTTTGTTGCAGTGTTTTAAAAGCTGGAATCATACAGTTGTGTCTTCACTGTTTCATGTGGGGAGATTTCTTCATTAATATTTTCATTATTATTTAAGTGACACCTTTGTGACTTACAGTGTAACATTTGTATACTAAGTGGTTTGTTAATGATTTACCCATTTAAGTAACTGGGTAATTCTAAATAGAGCAATTCAAGATAAGCACCTTGCTCAAGGGTACTGCTGGGGGGGTCTTCCAGTGAAGTCAGAAGCTCCAATAACTACACCTCTTGCTTTTAAGTTTTTCAGAACACATCCATGGAGACGCTTATATCCCCTTCACACTAAAGAGGTGGGAATTATATCTATAGTGTGTATTTAGTTACTTGTTTATTACATTGTCTGAAAAGAAGCTCTGGGCCAAATCTTCATTTTCCTGACTTACCACAGGACATCCTTGCCTGTTTCATGTCACAAAATGAACAGCCTCTGGAACACATTTCAGTTATGATTGGTGACAGTTAATAAATCCCCTGAGTATAGATGTCTTCAACATACTGAACACACAGCATCTGAACACCTGCAGCATCACTTTGCCTCCACGGTTCTTACGAACCACAATTCTTAATCCTTAGCAGCCAAGTACACTGGCTCCTCATGCAATGAACAACTGTTACAAATCACAGAAGACCTGTAAGCTTTATAACCCCTTCCAGACTGATATATTTCACAACTTTTTTCCCCCTTCTCTCATCACTTCTGTAATTTTCTTTAATGATGATATAGCATTTCTGAAGAAAGTTTGTAGTAGCTACTTCACACTCACTCTCAAGACTGAGTATATTGTGAGGATCAGATTCAACAGGATGGCTGCAGTCAAGTCTGACTGTGTTCAATCAGCTCAATTTAATTATCATTAAATTCAGTCAATTGGTTGGTTGAGTAACTAAAAGGGTGGCTACTTTTTCACACATATGCATGTTGGATAGCTTTGTTTCTTAAATAAAGTAATAATTTAAAAACTGTTTTGTGTTTGCTCAGCTTTCCTTTGTCTAACATTAAATTTTGTCTAAAGATCTGAAACAATTTAGTGTGACAAATATGCAGTAATAGAGGAATCAGGAAGGAGCAAATACTTTTTTCTGCAGCATTCAACTAGGCACACCTGTTTCTAATAATTCGGTTATTCAAATACTAATTGGCAATTAAGCAAACAGAACTTTTTTAAAAAGTGAATCTTAGCAATCAGTTTGCATAATCTCACACAGGGATTTAGACTTTTCTTTGCTGTTTGAGTTGCCCCCCAACCCCCTCGTCTACATATTGCTAGAATTGCTTGTTCTTTACTCCTGCTGTCCTTTGTGTTCTTGCTTTGTACCTTCATATTCTGCTCCTAGTTTACCCAAGTTTATGGTCCCAACTTCTTCTGTCTACCTGTCTCAGGTCTCCCTGACACCACAGAGCTGTGCTGTCCCAACTCCATGATTCCCCATGGATGTGCTGTTCACTGAGGACCCAGAGTTTTTTTTTAAATATATAATTCCAGTGTTTGTTTTTAAATATAGTTTCTGGAGAAGGGCCTTTCTTGCCTAGAGAGCCTGAGATACACTCTTTGTTTAAATGAGTGTGCTATCATTTCTGTGCACGCAGGGTTAAACTCCTTGACAGGCCATCAAGGCGACTTTCCTTCATTAGCACTGTGGGATTTTACTTTGGTCTGGTCGACTTCAATTTTCCGATAAAAGTCAGCTTGCAACAAAATGGCTTGTCGTGGTTCGGGAAAATCCGGATTGATTGGTGTGTAAATTAACACAAGAAAGAGATCATTCTCCATCCGTAAGTTAATTAGTTTTTTTTCCTTGCGTCTCTTACAAATAACTCACCCCGAGTAACTTTCCCCAAACTGAAAGACCTTGGCCTCTGTAAGTCGCCCAAATTTAATAAACCTTAATTACAATAAATTCTGTAAACATTTAGATTGAGTGCAATAACTGTGTCATTTAGTCTCCAAAAATGCTTTAAACATAATTTAATAAACTGGCAAAGAGACCTCTGCGAAAATACTAATCTTCCTTCCAGGGCTGAATACACATTAAGCTGAAGCTACTCTGGACTGGAATCGACAGACATAGATCTGTATTTGCGAGACTTCCTTTGGAAATATGCAGGCGGTCCGGCTTGTTAGTGTGCGACTTCACTTGATGATTTCTAATTGCTTTAAGTCGCCGGGCTCACTAGTCATTTGATAAGGCAAGGATGCGGGAACCCCTCAAAGTGCCACGGCCCCGAGCTGCAGCTGTTGCGTGACGGTTCCAGAAACCAGCTGGGATAAACGGAACAGAATTTCCTCATCACTCTGGGACGGGCTTGTGAATAGGTAGCCAGCCACTTATGATGTTCTGTATTTTCAGCCCAGGCTGAATTCATTAAACATCCAAACTCTCAGTTGTTTATTAATCGGTGTTCAGTCATGCAGATATTGTTAATATCTCCCGTGATAAAATGATTGGTGATGTAAAAAATGTTTTCAGATGAACTAATTTAGTTTATCTGCATTTTTTCTCCATTGTAGCATCCTCTCTGTCTTTTCTCTGCCCTTCTTCTGTTTTAGATTTAAATAAAGTTATACACTTTGCTTTACAAGGCCTTTTGAGTTTATAAGTCATCCTGAGTAAAGTCACATACTAATTTTGAAGCAATAACATTGCATTTTACATGAAATAATTTGAGGACAGACCCTGTATTCAGTTTATTTATGTAAGCTGGACAGTCCATGAATGTGTCTGAAAAAACCTGTCATAATGACACAAACGGGTCAATGAGTCACTGAGCCCCTTTTCCAATCTGGTGCAGGTCTTGGACTGATGTATTAGTAAAATATCAGTTTCCCAGAGGCCATGTCCTCTGCAGAGGTTCTTACATCTGCCTTGAGCAGCAATATTGCAAGTAATTTACTGCGCAGCAAAGGCATCGAGAAAACTTAAATACTGGAGTGGTTTCTGATTCCAGACCTTCTTGAATCCTAATTACAGAGTTAATCACTTTTATTTGCCCCCAGTGTGTGGTACACAGGAGCAGCATCTACAACAGCATCTCAAGCATCTATAACTCTGAAGAAAATGAAAAGGGAAACTAAACATTTTCAAAGACCATTACGCGTTTTATGTTAGAATTTTCAAGGGTGAAACCAGGCTATTCTTAGTAGTGTGCAGAGAAATGTCGCAATGACTTGCTGCCAGAGCAATTTTTGGCTTTAATAAAGTGGAATTTCATTAAAATGCACTCAAATGTGCTCAAACAAATGTCTTAACTCAGCTGAACTTGCAGGGACCATCATAAACCCACTGTCATGTTATGTGAGCCGGTCATAAACCTGCTGGATTTTAATTGAAACTCTTCCCTCAAAATGCCTGAAAATACGGGTTCGCGGGCGCATCACCCAGTGCCTAATGTGCAGCCGTTGCTATTATTCAACATTACTGTGATTTTATTTTAACTGATTTTTTTCCCCCCATTGAAGCTATAAAAAGCATGAGGATAGAAGTTCAGTCCCATGTAACATAGACCAAAGTGGAAGCTGTGCTAGCATTACCACCCTCAGGGTCTCTGGGAAGCCTAAAGCCCACAGTCCACTTACAGCTTTGAAGCGCAGTAATAAAAATCTTTTTAATTTCTTTTTAATGGAAGCGCATCCACTGGTAGAGTCAGTGAGCAGTGATATAATGGTAGACCACAGAGGGTAGATTGCAGAAGCAACGCATTTCCCTCCAACCTAGTTAACAGGCAGCCCAGAGTCGGAGGTGCTTTTTCAGCCACGACCTCTTACAGTGCAGTTCTCTTCCCGTTTTCACAAATCAGTGACATTACGATATTCATTAATAAGTTCTAGTCAAGAAAGTCCAAGGAAGTCTAGTCCAAGGAAATGGTACTAGCTAAAAGTTGTAGTTTCATGAAAATACAATCGAGTTTTAAACAGATAAACCAAAAATCATGACCTAATACATAGAAAGCAAGAGAATGTTAATTTTGGAATGGATGGATGGAGTGATTGAATCTTATTACTTTCCTACATTTTCACTTGAAATTCTGAAATTTTACATGTCTATGGCTTTACCAACATAAACTCTTACATGCACTTTTCTGTTTTGATTTCACTGATTTTTTTTTTCATTTTAATTTTTCAGGTGTTTAAAGAAAATTGTTATTATTAGTAGTAGTATGTATTTTAATTGTTGTTTTTTATTGGTCAGCTGGTGACGTAGTGTTTTGAACTGCCTCCTTCAGAATAGCAGGAGCCAGGCTTCAATCCCACCTCCTGTTGTAGTTCCCTTGAGTAAGGTACTTTCCCAAAATTACCTAGCTCTCTAAATAGGTAGATAGGCAGTCACTCTGGTGAAAAGTGTCATATTAATGCATTATTACTATAATAATTATTATCCACCATGATGTGCAATTGCTTTGAATGTACAGTATTCAGAGCTCTCTAACCCCTTGCTTCACCAAACACTTCCATATTAAATCAACCTCTCTGTTATCGCAGTGAAGCTTTTACTCCGCCCATAATGCATGTCTTCAATGGGCCATATCAGTGTTATATTTACCTTTCCAGATCTCAGCTCATATCAGTTTCAGAATTTATTTATATGTTGCTTCACTCCCAGACAATGGGATTTAGGTGATACATATCACCGTTATAGCTGACTGTAAAGGAGTGGGAACTCATGATGTCCTTCCATTGCAGTTGAAGCGCTACTCGACACTGCATATATGATGTTGAAGCCACTTTTGGCACTCAGTGCAGTATTACCACCTGGATTTACAGTAAACTGAGATTCAGTTTAAAGACACAGGAGCGTCTTAAGATATTTCTCCTGAGACTTTGCACTGTGCTGCACAAACACTGTGCCTCCAGACTCCTGCCTTTGAGATCAAGGACCCAACTCACTGTTTGGGTCCTTCCCTCCATTTCACTGGGGCCGAAGAGAGTCTAAGGGTATCTATTGCCTTTCATTTTGTGGAATACAGCATAGCAACACTGCGGAGAGCTTTATTTTTTATCCTTACCTTAAATGAGCTGTTTTTTATGAAGCATTCTTGCCTTTGTACCTTTACTGAGGATGGCTCAGAGTCATGGTAGTAGTGCCAATGCTCTCTGTCGCGTTCCCTTACCTCATAAAGTTCTGCATTTTCAAGACATATCCTTATGTGCATTGGATATTTTATTACATGGAGCCATAGGGTGGTATAAATGACCAAGGGCCAATGACCATCAAGTCCCCAAATGTCATTCTTTACGGTTGCAGAATTTCATCTGTGCATAACATCGCTTTGACCCTTGATTTCCTAAACACAGACCCTGTGGTTGACTAAAACAATATTCTGATAGAAAAAAAATGAAACTGTACAGTAAGCTTAATAGATATTAGTGCAACAAAAATTAGGTCTCGATTACAGCATCTGTTGTTCATTACATTTTATTCAATATGATTAAATCTAAATTTCTACATATATAAATATACAGTTAACCTTTATTCAGCTGACACTTTTGTTCGTGGCAACTTGCAGTTTTACATCATAAACATTACAGTGTTTCCTGTTTATTTAGGAAGTTATTCTTACTGAGTCAGTTTGGGGCATTCACCTTAGTCAGACATACTACCGAAGTCAATTTCAAACTAGGAACCTGTAGCCTGCAAGGCAGCAGATGTAACAAATGTATCAGGTGTGCCAGTGTATATACAGGGGTGTATTATATTAACTGAATTAAGGTAAGGTATCAAAATGCCATTGTGTTTTGTGGTGCTTATTTAAGTTGAGCTTGGGGGTCCCCGAACTTGCAGAAAATTCAAAGAACATCGTGGTTGTGCTCTTTGTCTTCAGATTTATTCACCCTTAACTATGTGGTGCCCCTTGACATTCAGCAAAAAATATGCATTTTAGTAGGACTCTGCCTGTTCCAAGATATTGTTTTGGAGCCATTTGACAGCAGATGAGGAATTGTTCCTGGCGCAAGTCACGTCTGGAAACACATTACTGAAATCTTAATTTGGCTTTGCAAAATTGGGCACCTGCTGCTTGCAAGTTGATGGGTATTGTTTCACTGCTCTGCTATACTCCACAAATCCAATGGGGGAAAAAAAATCACAGCCATGTCGCTTAGGTAGGTTTAATCACAGCTCAGGTTTATTCCTCAAGTTAGCCTCAAAACTTCTTAGTTAGTTCTTAAAGACCCATGACTGAAAATCAAGCAACCAGCCAGGTGGAATGGCTTTCACTAAAGATGACTGGTTCAAATGCGTTCCTATTTAAATGTAAATACAATTATTTCTCATTAATTTTCCCAACATCCTATTCTGTTCAGACAGTATTGTTTTGTACTTGTGTTTTCTGAAATAAACAAAAACGACGGCCTGTTTTTTTCCCCCTATTTCAATAAAATAGAACAGCCTTTGGTGGTGGTTTCAGAATTTTAATAACCTAAGATAATGTTTTGGGCAAAGCTAATTAAAATGTAGAGATTTCTTTTGTTACGAAAAAGGGAGAGAATGTAACAAAAAAAAAAATTAGAGCTTCTTTTAGACTTTTATAACATGTGGGACCTCTGGGTTGTCCAGCGGGTAGTCACTCTACACACCTCCCTCTACCTTTCGATTTGGCTTCTTGCTCCTTTATGGCATTTGTCGTGGTGGGGAGGAGCGTGCAGCTTTTGGGGAGAATGTCTGGCACTTCTGAGAGCTTCAGCGATCCGGTGCCAAGAGGAGAGAAGTAGGACGGCAGCATTAACGGATCCAGGGAGGAAGGAACAGAGCCGACGTGGAAACACGGCCTGTGGATTTAACAAAGCACAAAGCAAACGGAGAAACACACAGCCGGGAGTGGGCTCCGGGGCAGCGCTCTCTTCCTTCTCTCTTTCCAGCTCTCACTCTTTATCTCTCTGTTTCGCTTTCCTTCCTCGCACTTCCTACACCGCCACCCCCCCTTCTGTTTAGGTCCCCAGTGGGAGGTGGGCTGGCATTTTGATGAAGTGCTGCAGGCTGGCATCGAGGATCCGCCAAGCGCCACATGGCACCGCTACACATAGCAGCATCTTCTCATCCCGTCTCCCCATCTTTCCTCCCCGTCTTTCTGACACTTTAAAGAAAGGACCTTGTGACTGGTCGTTTCCGTGTTTAAAAATCAGCGGCAGCTTTTTCAAACATTTGTAATATTTTGCTTTATGATGTGCTCACAGTTTTCAAACATGCATATTTCAAACATATAAAAGTTGCCTTTTTATCATGCAAACTTACCTTTTCATTAAGACTGGAAACACAGAATTGTCATCAGTTCATCAGACTGAGTTTTCTAAAATGAGCAGAGTTAAGTGTGTACATTTTTTATATTTTTACATAATAATTTGTGCAACATTTTCCTTGGCAGGAGACAATGTGTTATTTTTTAATTTAAAAAAGTTATGAAAATCATATCCTTTCTTACACAAAAGTTTTGTAAAAAGCATCAAGCGGAAGGCCTTTTTAGGTCATCATTTACCCTTTATAGTCCTAACAATTTATAAAATGACAATAACACACTTAGTTTATGAGCATTACAAACAGCGCAAACCCTCAGTACCCTAAAATTTGCCTTCTAGTAACAAAATTGTTATCAGCCCATTACCCTGTATTTTCTAGAACAGTGTGAGGTCAGTGTGTCATTTTCTGATATAACATGGGAATTTTCTATGACATTTTCACGTGCTGAAAACACTGCCTTCACATCAACCATTACATAGTCAGGTCATCATTTTACGGTTTACACCTGTATTATGGAAATAAAAAAATCATGAAAGTCAGGTGTTTAACAAAGTAATCAGTGATAAACACAAAAAGAAAGCCATCAGCCCAACATTTATCCTTCACAGTACTCACAATTTTTCAAATCAAGACAAAGCAAACACCTTAAACTTTTTGTGGTAATAGAAACATACAATTATCACCATATTATCCTGAGTTTTCTTGAACAGGCTAAGTGTGTGTGTGTGTGTGTGTGTGTATATATATATTAAAACTGTCTATACACACACACAAGAATATTGTGCAATTTGTGTTAATTTTTGCAAATACAAAATATGTACGTCTGCATTTCCAGGTATGAAAGAGCTTAGTGAGAAACAGATGGCTGCTATAAGTCATCATTTTCCCTTTCTTTTCCTTTACAGCGCTCACGACTTTTCGCATGAAAATAAAACAAACACGTAAAACTTGCATAATTGTAACAAAAAACATGCCTTTTTGTAATGGTTGGCAGCACCGAATTGTTATCAGTGCCTTGCCCTGACTTTTCCACAAACCTTGCCGTTGTCAAGTGAAACATGAAAAAGACAAGAATTTAGTGCAGCATTTTCACTGACTGAAAACAGATAAAATTTTTAAAAATGACATTTTCAGAATGCTTTCTTGTAAAAGTCCTTAGTGAGAAACGTGAAACAGAAGGTGTTTTCAGGTTGACATCATTTGTCCTGTTCAGTTTGCTTGCAATTACATTGCGTGCCGTGTTTAACTGGGGTTGTCACTCCGCAATGCGCTCAACCTGCCAATAAAACCCGAGTGGCACGGCCTTCCACATCAGGCCTCCGCGCCGCCGCGTCTCTCTCTTCCCCGGCAAGTGTCTGGTTGTTATCGCACAGCGGGGTGCGAGACTCCTCGTCAAACGGCGGTCCACGGGGAGCCGGAGACCACGCCTTCGCTGCCGCAGTTGCCCGACATCAAACCCTGGCCATCCGTCCCACGACGGGAAGCGGCATGTAATTTTAATCTGGTGGGACGGGTTACATATTACTGTCAAGAACTCATTAACATAAGTTCATGTTAATAACTGTGGTATGTGTGCTCTACTAGCAGTCTGTAAATTTATTTTAATAACTACAGTATAATGTACACAGTAGACTTTTTGCTTTTTAAATAGCACCCTATAAGTGCTTTTTAGTAACTATAATATACCCATCAGGTCTGTTTCCTTTTAACTAGTAGCCTGTAAGTTCATTTTAATAACTACAATATACATACTAGGTCTGTTTTCTTTAAAGTAGCAACCTATAATTTAATTTTAATTATTATGTTATATGGCTTACATCATAGACTTGACAATGTAGGACGGTGGAATGTGTCACCCCTGTATGAGTGCAGTTATGTTTTAATATTTTTTGGTTCCACAAATCAAGCCAAGATGTTGTGCCACTGCATTATGTGTCTTTAATCTTGACCTCATAAATTTTCATTCTGCATCTTGAACAGATTTCCAAAAGTTGAACATAGGAAAAGGAAAGCCTAACCTGTGGTATTTGTGTGACCTGATATGTAACTTGCTGTTTCTGAAATTCACTTCGGAAGAGTCCTGCCAAGTTACAGGAATGCACCCGCCTCCTACCTTCACCCCTTGGTTGATGTTTGAAACAGAAGCCTCTTATACCGCTCTGCAAGGAGTTTCTGTGCAGTTTGTTACTTTCTTGTCTCTTCAACTGGAGATTTACTTCTTTTTCTATTTAAAAACTAGATGGAGGCATTTTAGCATCTTTCCTGAATAGCCTTCATTTATCAGACATTTTTCTAAGAAGTGACTTACAAAGTTAAGTTTCTATAGAAGCTACTTTCATTTATTTAACCATTTAAATAGCTGTGCAATTTCAACTGTTCATCAGTTCAAGCAAAGTGGAACTGGAAGTGCCATCACGTCAACCATAACATTTAGGTGACCCACTACTGTGGGTTCCAAGGCAAGGAGGAATGGAAGTGGTTGGCCACCCATTGGCTTGTTCCATGGATGCTTAAGGAGTACAAATACAGGGGGAACATGCAAATTCCACACAATCTGAGCTGGACTTGAACCCCACACCAGACAAGCAGTCCAAGAGCTGTGGGGTTGCATTACTCTGCCACTGCATCCCTCACAGTAAATACTTCAAATATTACTGGTCAAATATATTGCAGAAGGAGCAGGGATTTGAACTCAGGTCCTTCAGTCTCACTCTTCTTTACAGCATTGACAGTCTACTTACAGTGGCTTTAAAAATTACTGGCACCAGAGGAAATTGCAGTACTAGAAACATGGGATCCAATAATTCAGAAACCGGCATTTCTGAAGAAAACAGTCCACTGCTAATATATACATACATACATATATATATATATATATATTTGCTTTGAAAGAAGTATCTAAAGCCAGAGGTTTTCATCACTTTTTGGTGGCTGTTATCAATGCTATTTATTTTTTACTGCTTTTGTGTTTGTCGTGGGTGCCTGCAATTTTGTAAGCCATTGTAAGTTATGTTTGTTAGTGAAAACGTTTAATGGAATTTCTCGTACATGTCTTTTTAAAATCAACAGAATGTTTTCTCGAGTGGTCTAAATCTACATAGTATCATTCATGAGCCTCAGGAATGGCCTGTAATCTGTCTCCTCAGCTGCCTGCAGACCACGGCTTCATCAGTGCTATCAGGTTTTGACTGGTTACCAGAAATGGCAGTCGTGTTGCTCCCCTCATCAAACACTCAGTTCCCAATTACTAGGCCATCTGACAAGTGCCAAAAATGTTTGAAAAAATGTAAAGCAGGAAAATTAACATAATCCATTGCATGAGTGGAGGTCAATGTTTACCAAATAGGCTACCTTAAGACCATCATTTCCATTTTGAAATTTGCCAGTAAGCACTAGGACACGTACAGACTATTTCTGTAGAGAACAGGAGTGACTCTCTGAATATCACCGCCTTTGCAGAGAAACTTCTAAGCCCTTGTTAAAGTTCTACACATACTTGCAGAGTGAGAGAAGATAGAAACTCAGTAACAAGTTGAGCCTCAAACTTTTCCCTTGTCCCTTTCCAGGCCGGTCGCTGGTGTTTCGCATTCCAGGCACTCCCCCCCTCGCCCATACCATGGCAAGATGACGCCTGAGATGCACCACTGCAGCCATCCCCCCAACCCCTCTCACCGCAAGCCTCTGCCCTCATTACTCCCCTGCTTGACTTTGGGTTTCATACCGTGGTCCCTTTGTTTACGCTGACAGGATGCGGTGTGTACTGACCTGGAAAAAGTGTCCGAGACGGGTTGTCTTGTACGGAGCAGGAGACAAGGGGAGAAGGGCGATGGGGGGGCTGGAGATGTATGGCTCCCTCTTGGGACCCATCACAGAAGTTGTGCACTCTCTCTCCCTCTCCATCTCTCACTCTCTCTGCCTCGCTTTCCCATCTCCTGGAGGTGGGTTTTGCATGAGTCTCCCCATACTTTGTTTTCCTCTCCCAGTCACCCAGGCCTCCTCCAGGGTCATTCATCATTATTGTCAGCCTCTTAATGCATGTGGGCACACAGATCCGCCAGTTTCTCGTTGCTGCAGATCTCATCACGACACCTCTTCACGTTAAAATTCAGGCTCTACAGACCGTTCAGGTCATCATCTTCCAAGGTGACGTTTTATAACGTAATTTTGACACTCACCTCAGCAGGTGTAGCACCCCATTTTGCATGTTTTTTTTAGTTTTAAAGCAGAGGCAAACATTTGGTGGGAACTCCAGCCTCCACGAAGGATCGGAGGGGTGACTCTACTGTTAAACCACGGCAATCTCTGATGTATGCGCGAAAGAGTGGGTTGGGGATGGGGGGGTGGTGTTAACGCCTGTCTGACGATGCTGGATCTTGGCCTGCGTCGTAGCTGCTTGAGTAATGGTGCAGTGATCTAATACACCACAGTATTCTAATACCTTGGGATTAGCTGTCGGGCAGCATTACCAAAAGGCATCCGACGTGCTCTCTTGAACAGCTCCTTGGTGTCTGAGAGAATAGGGGGGCTTCCTTCTTTTATTTGCATATCTCTACATATCTAGCATGGGATAAAGATACATTCTCCTTTGACAATGCAAGACTCGTCTGCAGTGTTAATTTAGAGACCTACCAATGTTTGGGGTGTCTCACCTTGTCGGTATATCTCACATAATCACTAGTTTAGTAAAGTTGTAGAAGCTCACTCATACATCAGTAGAAGTATTCTACAAGTATTTTGTCTTTGGTTGAACCAATTTGTTCAAGTACTGTTTCTAAAACTGTTACTGTAAAGGGTAGTACTGTTGCCTCACAGTTTCTGGACTATGGGTTCCAGTTCAGCTCAAATTGTGTGCAGTTTTCATATCCTTTTTGAGTTTGCATTTTCCTATCACAATCCAAAAATGTGTTTTAGGCAAACTGGTTGCTCTTATTTGCACAAAGTGTGTGACTGCCCTGTGAAGAACCGGGGTCCCATCCAGAGCGCTCTGCCTCACACTCTGTGCTTCCCAGATAGATCACCACGGCCCTGAACTACACCAGTGATGGATGAAGAAAAAATCATTAGTATGTTTCCAGCAAAAGTGTAGCTTTTTTTCACAAGGAAGTTGTATTTTTTTAAAAAATCATTGCTGAGGCAACTTAAAGTACTATTTTTATAAAATGTTTTCAAGAACTTTGAAGATGTGCCCACACTTCTCAGTGTTATTGGATGGCTGCATGCTGTCAACAATAAGAAAAGAATAAAGATTTCAGGTAAAGAGGGGCATCACCGTACAAATGCTGCAAACAATACAAGTTAAACCACTAAAGAAGCAAGGAACAGGATTTAATTCCCCAGTTACTTTTTTTAAACATCCTGACATTTTAGTGATGGCTTCACTGAAGATGGGTTGGTGTCATTTGAAGATTATGGAGAGCAAAATGTTAGGAGTAGCATCAGACGCCATTTGGTCAGGCACCAGATGCCGATCGGCCATTTTTGAAAGCGCGTTGTGATTTTTCACATTTTTATTTCATGCCGGAGATTGCACTTCACTTTTGCCATCACGCGCTTTTATTAAGACGATAAAGTTTCATTTTGCTCGTTAGACCAGATCTTTGTCAGGCTGTCTTTAATCAACCCGGTCCCACGGGGTGCTATTTTTAGCTGCCTTGTTCGGACTCGAAGGCTCCTTCTTTACCCACGTAGAGCATTAATGAGATGTAGCGATAGCGAAGGCGAGCGATAATTAAGGCAAGTATGCAAGATGGGGGGGGAGATGGGAGGAAACGACACACGCGCCATACATACATTAACTTTATCCCATCTCACGCGTGTTCCCTCCGCCTTTTTAACGCAGGTTTCACAAACAACAGATGGCTTCGACGCCGACCTGTGGAAGGACTGCATATTCAAATCCAAGGTCATGCGTTATCACCGTTTCACCAGCACCTCCTCTGAAGAAGGCCGTTAGGTGGGAATGTATAGGCAGCCCACGATCCTCTGGTGCCTCCTTCTGTTACAGAAACTTGCTCATGTCAAAGGCTCGCCAAAGAGTTTAATTATTCACGCACTTTGGTTGATTGGCGCTAGCCCACCCACTTCGCAGTTCGCTCTCCTAACTTTCCCCTTTCTTACGTTAAAAGACCTTTGAGGTTACTTCAGTTGCATCTGGAACTTTTAAAGCATGAACAGTGGCAGCAGGTAATATAACAGTTGAGGATTTAGTGACTTCTTTGTGTGTTTCGGGTAGCTTAAGACATGATAAACGGTCATTACCGCTTACTAGGAATTGCTCCAGCAAAATACCCAGCTCTATAAACAAGTCAAAAACCCTTAAGTTGCTTTCGGTAGAAGCTTCAGGTAAGCCTGAGATTAATAAGAAAAAACATGCAGTAACACATAGTGTGTTTTAAGAGAACCTCCTGAGAGCCATCAAAAAAGGTTTCTGGATTTATTTCTAATAGTAGTTAATGTAGTATCGTCTAAAAGCCTACAATGTTCTCTAGAAGGTTCATTTAGACTTACATTTTCACATGTAAAGTTTGGGAGATGTTTGTAAAATGTGCCCTCTAGAATGGGCACAAGTGAATGGGTGGGGCTCAGGAGGATTTTATATCATTTTTATGTACAAGCAACTACTTATGTTTCTCTTTTAATGTTTCTCTTTTATGTTTCTCTTTTAATGATGTTCAGTTACATCTTGTACCTACTTCCTTTCTGAAGAAGCATGCAAAACTGGGAAAGGCCTAAATACTGTATTTTTCAATTCATTTAGTGTGATGGAATGTGATTTTACGTGGGGGTAATATAAGTAAGGAGTGTGAATTCCCCATGCTTTGAAAGTTGAGGCTGTCACTAAAATGAAACAAAATAGCCCTTTCGTAATTTCTGTGTAGCAGTATTTCAAAAAGAACAAATACGGGTATATGTCTGTGGGTTTAAATATAGTAGAAGCTGGATCACTTTACATTGCAATGCAAGTCTCACTGTATTTCTGCCATTTCACAGGAGATGTATGTCAAGTCATGTAACTCTAAATGTGGTTGAGGTTTTAAAAAAACATTGCAGCCTTGGCTGTAGAACTGATGAAGAGGGCATGTTGTTGAAATATGGATGCATTCCAGTCCATTCAGCATGCAGTAAGTTTTCCTTGTGCTACTTTGCTGATATGCTGCGTGCACTTAGTCGGAGATGAAAATAACCATTTGTGCTAATAGCCATGACAGTGGCGTTAAATATCACATTGTTGCTTCGTGTAATTGCATCAGCATTCGCACCTTCTGTGTTCTGTCATCAGCTTCAGTTTGCAAGCGACAGAAAACGGGAGAAATGTCACTGGAGTTTAACCTGTTCGGAAACTAAGGTTCAGACCTCACAAACATCCAGGCTCATTCTGTAGGATATGAGTAATTAGTGCTTTTCGCAGTGAAGGTCATGAAAACAACCTCTAGCATTCACGTTAACGCTTGTTTTTGTTCAAACTGTACCAATTAATAAAATCTGAGATACAGGTATCCAAGTTGGTCTGTTGAATATGGGGTATTACTCCCCCTAAAGACTTGACCCTGTGAGCCGGACTATACAAATTCAACTGTTTGTTGTGTATGTAGCACATTTTAAAAAAATGTGCATTGAAACCTTTTTGGTGGATCATAGTGGCTTATCAATACTGAAGAAGACTGAAGTTGGAGTTTTCAACACCAGCCACTCTAATCTGAAGAAAAGTGGGATTTCTCTCAGGTTTTAAAACATTTGCATATGGAGAGATTTGGAAAAGCCTACTGAGACCAAATGGTCAGCTGTACCAGTATCTGGATCAGGTAAAAATGGTCCAGTCCATACTTGAGGAAACTCACACTTTCCCTATTCAAGTGTAGTTGGCAATAATACACAACTGCAGTAGTATACCATGATCTTTTTCTGATCCAGAAAAACAAGAACACTGCATTTAAGCTGTTAAATAGAGGTACAAAAGATGTATTGTGGAGAACTAGCCAGGTGGCATATAGACAGTTTATCACTGATCTATACATTACTTACAGTGCCTTGCAAAAGTACTCAAACTGACTGATTTAAAAAAGTAAAATGTATCAATATTACCCAGATTATAAATTACTCACTTTTCAAACCAGTATTTTTATCATGAACTTATATGATCTAACCCCAAATTGTCAGAGGCAAAATAAGTTGTTTTTAGATGTTCTGAAGACAATTAAAAACTCAAGTATATTGCTTGCAGAAGTATTCAAACCCCACACGTTACTTGGTACAACCTCCTTGTACAACAAAATGGAAAACATGTACCAGCTTTACACACCACTCAGGAGTAAAACCCCCCCCTTTGTCTTGCCAAATCTAAACCATGTTGTTCAACTTGGTTGGATGGTACCTGTAGAGCAGTTCTAAAACAGTGCCACAGATTCTCAAGCAGACTGAGGTGAGGACTTTTACTGCACCATTGTAGGACAGTCACCTTCTTGTTTTTGAGCCACTCCAATGTTGTTTTGGCCTTGCACTTTAAAAGTTCAGATGTGCTTTAATATGACTGAGTAATGACTTCTCACCACTGTCCCTACAGGCCAGTTTTATCCATTGCTCTTGCCAGTGTGAACTGATGCACCTTTCCTCCACTGACCTCTGTAGCTCCTTCACAGCAATTGTTGGCTTCCCTCACAAGTCTACATCTTGCTCGTACACTGATTTTTGACAGTCAGCCTTGCCTAGGCAGTGTCGGGATGGTGTGATGCAGCTTCCACTTCCTGATTATTGATCCAACAAGTCAAAGTGGGAGATCCAAGGACATAGAAATTATTTTGTACCCTTTTTCTAATGCATGCATTTCTCTGAGTAGCTGTAACATTTGTAGGGCATTCTTTAGTCCCACATCTTTTCTGCAAGTTCATAACCTCACCAATGAGCCTTAAAATAAGTGGTTTTTGCCTAGAAAAGTGGTCATTACTGTAATGGTTCACAGGTAGAAACCAATTATGTCCAATTAAAACACAATTGTGTCCTTGTTAGGAAGAAGTTTTTCATCCGTGTCAACTTGGAGTTTTCAGAGCTTAGGGGTTTCATAATTTGTATAAACAGTAAATTTCAGGGGTTTTTTTTGTTTTCTTTAAGATATCTGCAAGCAAATTATTTTATTTATAATCCGTGCAGTGTTCATAACCTTCATTCAGTTTTGAATACTTTTACAAGGTACTGTGTCTCCTTCACAAGTTCTAAACACAATGGCGTAATTATACATTTTTAAAGCAAGAGGCTCTTGGAAGCACATTTGAACAGCTTGATATGATCATTTTTTACAAGTTTACATAAGTAACAAAAGCATACATGAAATTCAATCATCAACCTGACTCTTACATTAGAACATTTTTTAAATAAAAGGTTTGCAACCCGATATTTTAGTTTCAGATTTAGACCACCTGAAAAGTATGCCAATTTTATCATCTTTATTAGCATTTTTTTTCTCCAAGGATTAGAAATAATCCAGAATAATCATTTCTGAATATAAGAATTTTTTTTTTTGCAAATATACCAAAAATTTGTAAAAAAAAAAAAAAAAAAAAAAAAAAACCAANAATAATCCAGAATAATCATTTCTGAATATAAGAATTTTTTTTTTTGCAAATATACCAAAAATTTGTAAAAAAAAAAAAAAAAGACAGTTGAAACCAACCATACAGAAATTTGTCAGCAGTGCTGAGTTTGCATGTTTTTCTTTTCTGGAAGAACAAATCATTGTTTAATCACTGAAATTTAAATAAAAAACAGAACTAGAAATTTACAGTACCAACAACAGCTGTAAACAATGCTCAGTGTATTGTATTTTAGTGTGTGAATATCTTTATAATGGAGAAATGTGACATCACATTATTCTAGATTGGCGTGATTCTGGAGGTCATTAGAGATATTTTGGATGTGCTTAGAGGACACAGGCTCTCAGAATCCTTACCGTTTCCATTATCCAAAGCAAGTGATATAGTGGTTCATCATAATCTTGTAATTTAAAGTTCTTGGTACGAATATTTGCTGTTGTACTCATGAGCCTAAGGATACTAACTGCTGTAAAGTACTTACCCTGAACTGATATAGTTAACAGGCCCTGCTTCATAAAGGTGCAAATGTAATAAAATTTGATTAAATTGCAAGTCACCTTGAACAAAGGTGTTGTCTTAATAATAGTTAAAAACAAAAAATAGGTATATACACAGTGAAAGTCCTACATGTATGTGGATTCCCACTAAAGTGAACAAAACACGCTCACATGAACTGCTCAGCTGAAATGTCCGAGAGAAATTTTGTCATCTTAATATAACATTGCTTAATGTAGCTGAGATGAAAATGATGAAAAACGCAGAAGGAATTCTTCAAAGACTCAAGAACTTGTTTTAACTACAGGACAGGAGTTCATGAAAGACACAGTCAGTATATTCAGTATGTCAATTATAATATTTTATTAAAACCAGCAAATAGTGAAATGTAAAAAAGTTACCGCTATTACTTTTATTTTTTATATAACAGAATTCCAGATACACCTGTAGCACATTCTCCTTGCATTCTGAAAAACTGGTATTTGTTATAAATACATAACTGCATTGCAGAAATATTTTTAATTGGCCTATTTTAAAGAGGTAAAATACACTATTTTTTTGTGAAACAAAACTAAAGAACATATGAAGGAGCATGGAAATCTTTTTTTTTTTTAATTTTGATGTTTATAGATCTGATCAGAATATTACATGAAAATATAACCACAGTTTGGTCATATATGTCTTTCAGAAATTATTCATTAAAATGCAGAGATTAAAAATAGAATAATACAAATCTATGAAAAAACATTGTGAGATATGGACACATGCACAGGATGAGCTTTTTTTTAAAAAAGGAACAGACAGAAACAAAGGTGAACTTCTCCTTTAAGCAGGGAGAGGAGCTGTGGGTGGTTTCATGTATTCAGGACCAGTTCTCTGAGACACGTTGCATTAATGACCTTCTATGGGACAAACATCGATTATGCAGCTTCTACAACCTTCTGCCAGGGGGACTTGAGTTCTTGTCAGTATCCAGCCTCAGCACCTTTTGCAAGTGCTGCTCAGTGAAAGCACACGTCGCTACAGCACAGCAGAGTGTGGCGCCGTGCCCACCTGCTGGCATTCTATGTTTATGCCAGCCATTGTAGACACGGCACTTGAAAACCACCAAGGCTCCACTCCTGTAACATCGTGTTCTCAAGACCACCATCGTACTTCAGGCCCACATACTATGCTGTACACCAGAAAGTAACGCTATACAGATATCCCCCTACTTACGAGCATAATGTATTCCTATAAATCCCCTCGTAGGTGAAATCTCCTAAGTCGGAGCCGTAATTACCATTACAGTGTGAACTTTGAAAATTTCCTCCTACGCTGAGCACTTGTTACTTGGGAACACAAAAAAAATCAGCCTGATATTGATTTGTAACTCCATAAAGCGTATGAAATAATTTCACTCGTATGCACAAAAACTTGAAAGTGAAAGACTTGCATGTCAAGGGATACCTGTACTGAAAAAAAAATCATAGATGGATGGATAGATGGATGGATGGATGATAGACAGATAGATAAAAACAGCTTCATATTTATTTGTTCTTCTTTGCTTTTCACATTCAAACACATGACAGCATCTAGAAATATTTCCCTTAATGGTGAACAAGAACAGCGCCGACTGATTTAAAAAAGTAAAACTTTGAGCCGCTATATAGGCCTCTGTAACATGACAAGTGTGAATACTTTACAGCACTTTTCCTAAGGCCAAACACGGCACTGTCGGATGAGACGAGTGAAGATTGAGAGACTTGCTCAGAAATGAAGCGTTTAAACAAAATCTGAGCTGAAACGTAGGCCCGCTGGGCCGGGTCTGTCCCAGCCGCCACTCTGAGCTCTAGGTCTGTTGATAAAACTTAATCTTAGCCGCCTTTTAGTATGTGGCATGCAAATACCATTCCACGTGTCACTTCAAAACGAACGCCCATACTGTTTTAAGGCCTTTGATACAAATAAAACATGACAGAGCCATCAACAAAAGCTATTTTGTCTGCCAGTCAATATAGCTCCGGCCGTAATTATCTGTGACAAAAACAGATTCTGCGAAATTAGCCACTGAATTATGTGTTGGGAAGAAAACAGTTTGTGATTTATCACACTAGAGGTTGGAGGTAGATGCCCCCTTTTGTCAGGTTGTGATGGGAAAAATATTTCTTCCTGCATTTAAAGAACAAAATGAGAGGTTGGGGTTTTGGGGGCTGGGGGGAGTTCATGCATAGTAATAACTTTCATCCATATTCTACCTTAAGTCAAAATAAATACTATGAATAAGAAATGGGCGTAATGGTAAGGAGCGGCAGGATCGACTTGCAGCGGATCCTAGAGTTTTTCAATGCATCGCATCACGGCCTGATTGTCTCGCTTCCTCTCAGGCTGCTCTGCCTTTATTGCAATTTATTACGGGGAAAAATGAAAATGTAATGAGTGGAGGCCGAGAGGCTGGAGGAAGTTATGCTTGAGAATGTCAGTTAAACAGTTCCTGATTGTTTTTAAAGCACTCCGAAGCACTAGAGCTTTGCCTGCGGAAGCGGCACTGGGATGCGACTCCGGCGCTGCTGCTCAGTAGGTGATCCTTTAAAATATAATCATTAGGGATGCAGGATGCTTACTGCTTAAGGATCTTGGGGGAAAACTGTCATTTTACATCCCACGCGGGTGGCTGTTGTACCCTTGAGAAGGGAATTTAACCCAAAATGCTGCATCTGTGAATACTGCTGGATCAGTTCAGCTGTGCATATCTAGAGGATGTAACTGCAAGGCGTAGTTTTTGCAATAAAAGCACCTATATGCATATGCATGTGTCAAAATAATTTTGCAACTTTTGAATGAATCAAACCTGAGATACAGTATATACAGTATAATTTAAATCACCATATTTTCTGGACAGTAAGTCGGTCCATAGTACAAGTTGCATGTTTTATAAGGCACAGATCCTTGGTGATTTAGGCATGGAAACCGCTACCTGTGGACTGACCAGGTCATGTAGTCTACACTCAGATGGATATGTAACTTTACTCAGTAAAACTTTATCATGATTTTATTAAAAATATAATGTTACTCCCATGTCAGTGGTTGAAATAACAGGTGTATACAGGACTTGACATTACAAGTAGATAAATGTGAACATGAACAGCAGCCCAAACATAAATGGTTAAATATCAGTATACAGCATACACTTTGAAACTGGAAACGCACAAATTACAAACACGATGGTCCAAGTCCTCACCGGCAGTGTAGCTTTTTATGGCTTTTTCTTAGCGACATTTTTGGCAACATACTCTTGATCAAATTCCTCAATTTACGTGCCTAACTGGTTCGTGAAAGGGCGGCGTTGTGTGAAAATGCGTAAACTGAGACAGCTATTTCCGTTATTTCTTATGGGAGAAATTATAATGCATTTTAGTCCAGCCCAAGAACCCCTAAAAATTTCCCAAAATTTCACAAGAGCCTCAAAAAAAAGTTTATTTAGATAAGAAGCAACACTGTTTAACGGGATTCGTCACTGAGATGTACTTGAAAGAACTAAAACACTGTTTCATTTACAACCAGGCAGACATAAAGGCTTCTTGCGCAGATGAAACCCTGAGAACTCTACTCTCGTGGTCAGTCATAATATCACCTTATTCAACCATGTAGAAGAGCACTAATACCGCTCCAATCACTCAAGTAGCTCTGCACTATATTTTTACGGTACTGAGGCGTCCTCTGTGTAAATAGCTGTGCTGTGTGTGTACATAGTTTGGTGACCCATGAATGTGTGTGAGTATGATTGGCTGTTTTGTGTATTTATGCGGAGGGATGTTTGAAACAGTATGGGGATCCCTCTTCATACACTGGGGTTCTTGGATGTGGGGTAACTTTTGGGTGTTTCACCTGCTTGTTCAGTCTTCATATTGGCTTTATTCATGTATTTTTGACTGTCTTTATTAAGACAACAACCAAATCGTGTACAGGAATGTTAAAGAGCAGTTTCCACAATGCGTGACTCCGGAGCCTTCTTTCAGTGTGACCTCTGGAGGAGCGCCATAATATATTGCCGTATTCCCCCATCCAGAATAGCACTCCTCTCATATTCACCTATGTAGCCCAGCAGTAACAAGGTAGGACTCCCAGACTCTGCTGTATCGAGCCGATCAGCACGTAAATGGGAAATGAAATCACATTTCAGCTAAAACACATTGTGTGAGTGCATGTAAATCGAGGAATGACTGTATTTACATGAATTGATACAGTGAAAATGGCGAAGCTGTATAAATGGGTAAATTATTGCATGTAGCTTAACATACAAACCTAACACTCCTTGTGGTTTGGGAAGAAAAACATGAAATAAATGAATTATTAATCTTCCAATTTTCGGGAACCACTTGTCCTGGTCAGGGTCTTGGCAGTCAGGAGCCTCTCCTGGACTCAATGAGCACAAAGCTGTGATAATACAACCTGAATAGGATGCTGGTCCATTGTATGGTATAAATAAATCTATGATCTATAATATATTTATAATTGATTTAGCACTATTATTAGTTGCAGAAAAATGTAATGCTGATCACTGATGTCTTTTTCCTTTGCAGTTATATAAAAGGTGTGTACATGAACCGGGTTGATAGAAAAAACAGTTCTCTTGTGGGCTTCTTTGCCATTCAGGAAGCAACAGATAAATGTAAGTAAACACGTTCCGCCAAACCTCACCTTTCCTGCCATTGCCCCCCCCTCCCTCCACATGCACAAATACACCCTACAAACCCCCTCATTTTCTACTGGCCGTCTTGCTTCGACCATCTTTGACCAGTTTCCTGGCTGGTCTCCCGAGACAGCTTTGCTGGAGATTGTGAATATTTTATGGGCACAGGTTGGCTAAATTTATGAGAGTCTGAAGGAATAAAATAAATATTTTGCCCTGTAGGGAGGGGGGTGGGGGGTCAGAATCATGAGTCATTGTTTATCTGAGCTGGTGCTGTGCTTTTCTTTATGAGGGCCTTATTTATTTATGTATTTATTTGTGAAGAATATGAGTGGATAGTGGTTATCTAATATTAATGAAACGCATTCCCCAACGGTTTAGTGGTTTCTGAGTGCTCTGTATTTTCTCTCCTCACTATCTGTGCCTTGAAAACATAATAATATTCTCTGTATGAGGGGCTTAGAACAGAAAGTTTATTATTTTTATTATTATGAAATTGATGCAGCACTTGTTGGTGCTGTGGTATAATAAATGGGATGGGCTTGAAGATTATATACCGGGGGTTTCTTAACTGTAGTTTTACCTGGAATGAGGAATAAAAAAAGAGAAATTATTACCCAGAAGGTCATATATTCCAGCTGAGTTTACAATGAATGCTTATTGTGTGGTTTGGCTAGGGGAATGCTGTTGTTCCCTTGTACGTTTCATAGCAACTCAAGAGCTCCAGATAAAACAGACAATGTGTTGCAAAAGCAATGGGGAAATTTAAGACTTTTCTTTTTAAAAAATGATTGGAGGTTGGGCTGCAGGTATTGCAGTGGTCAGAACTGTTTGAATCCCACTCCTCCTGCAGTACCCTTGATCTAGATATTTACCATAAATTGATATGGTATAAATTGCCCAGCTGTGTGAACTAGTAAAAAAGGTGTGAAGTTGATTGGATCTCAGTTTAAATTGTTTTGGACGAGTAATTTGTCAGATAAGCAATAGTTAATAACACTAATATCATCCGGATGTCAGTTACAGTCCTAGATTTTGCTGTAGTACCCTTGAGGAAGGTATCTAACATGCATAGCTGCATAAAACACCTTTTTGCATAATGAAGTAAAAGCTGTAAGTCACTCTGGATGAAAGAATAAGGTAGGAAAATAATATCTCACTGTCAATGATATTAGCATCTTAAAGTATGTTTTCACCACCTTTGTTGAAATGCCGCAATATAAACCATTTTAGTGTGTCTTGAAGGAAGATTTAAATGTGTTTAAGTCCAAACACCATTTGAGGGAATGTGAAAGTACTATAATAAACACATACTTTTTTCTAAATCAATGAGTTCTCTTATTGAAAAGTGTTCATTTTATGAGTGATCTCTCGAATTAATTATACGTTTGAGTTTTTCTGATTGAGTGAGCGTTACTAATGAACTTTGCTCCTGAATTCAGTCCCACTGCAAACCTCCTTAAGCACAGAGTGGTGCAACCTATGATCTAAAAGTTTACTTTTAGAAACAGTAAAAGTAAAGGTTTACCACATTTTTTATGCTGAGTATAAAGATTTAAAGCCCTCATTTTTCACCAACATGCTGAGCTGCAGGCTGGATGAAGGCCAGAAATGGTTTCTTCATGGCTGTGTGAATTAAAAGGATATACAGTGCATGAAGTAGAGCCTTAATGGGGTTCTTATGTTGGATTTTTTTTTTTTTTTTGAGTAGCAATATTATCAGTGTTTGGGGACCTGAACAAATTCTTCATCTTCTGCAGCTGAAGTTCCTATCAAACATTTCTCTTCTTCTTTGATCACTGACACTGCACAGTTCAGGGAGATGGTCACCTAACATAAATATGATAGAACATTTGCAGACTCACAAGTCTGAAGTGCAGTGAACATGAAAGAAATAAGATGAGTTCCCAGCTCTGTCTACAACTGTCTATGATCATTCCCTTCACCCCAGCAACAGTGTTATGCTACTCCACCTCCAGTCACTTGTTCCACTCACAAGGGGTCTAAAATTGAAAGCTCATTTGTTCTTCACTTTGCTCCCATTGTGGTCACTGAACTCCCTCTGTCCCTCAGAACTGCTGAATCACTCCCATCATTCACTCTTCACTTTCAAGCTTATTTCTATCCTGATCAGTTGGTAAAAATGTTAAATTAGATCAATACATTCCATAACCATCTATGTATGTTATTTAAATCTCACTTATGTAGGGAGCTAAATGAATTATGTGCACCCATAAAATAGTGATATAAAAAAAACAAGGCTTGATAATTGCATTTGTATGTAAAGTTTTTTTTTTTCCTGATAATGAATGCACTTCCGTATATATTGAGTTGTATGTACTTTAGGGGAAGTATTTGCCAAATGCATAAATGTGAATGCAAATGTTATATTATGGCCATTGTCAATATGTGATGAACATTTCCAGTGTTAAAGTGATGGAGGTTTGTGCAAGACTGAGGAACAGTAAGGAGAAGAGTGAGGAGAAAATAAAAACACAGGCTGGAGGGGGTTTTGGTGGGAGGTCAGGTTTTGTTGACACAAAGTCATTTGGTGGCGGAGGTGACAGGAGCGTCTGAGCACAGAAAGCTGTACAGTGAGCCTTATGGCCTGGGGAGAGACAGCTGCACAGGAAAAGAGGGTGTACCCCGACCCCACCACCAGCACCTACCCTCCCTGGCCTGAGGCTGAGAGAACAGGCCTGGCTTTGTACCGCATCCAAATCCACACCTTCCATTATTTATGGCCAGGAAGTCCCTGGGATTGCCACAGCAAACTGTAAATAAACAACCTGCTGTCCTGAAGGAGATGTGGGACTAAGAGTGAACAAGGCACCCAGAGAGACAAGTCCCAGTATCAGCCAGAAGAGCTGCCCTTGAGTACTATGAGAGACTTCATCACTTTCCTTATTGCACCAGTTTTACAGCCATGTTTCCAATGGCTTTTGATCTATGATGACGGGACTGTTTATATGATGTTATGCCTACATCAAGACATTGCAAAACAATGATTACTATCACAAGATACAATTACTCTTACCTCTCGTATAACTTTTTGTAAAGGAAATGCATAATTTTATACAAATGTTACTCCACATGGATGAATATCAGTGAACAAATGCAGAGGTTCAAGAACAAGTATGCCGTACATGAGATGCAAACGATAACTCTGAAATGCAAATGTGAGGTCTTATGTTTCCTGATGCTGAAGATCATCTCACTGAAAATTTTTGTTTCCTGCAGTTTTGCAAATGTGGTAAAATACTGCGGACCAATTGCCAGTGAATTACATTTTTAATTGCTAATGTCAAGTTTGCAATTTTCATGTACCTGAGGACGTTGCGGATGTGATATATTTGCAGTATGATGGAATATGCGGTTGTTGCTGTCCATGATGTTTGTGAAAAACCGTTGTCATAACTACTTCAAGTGCAAGAGGTCCAGAATCACGGTCCTCACAAATAGCAGGGTATTCTCGAAAATCTGGAATTTATCAACCAAATTACATTTTGCAGAACCGCTACAAGCACATCTGTGCTATCAAAACCTGTTCCCTTGATCTGCACATTTATGGAACTAAAGCAGCAGAATAAATGAGTATTTCACTAAGTCAGACATTACTATACTGTTCATGTACTGTTAGAAGAGCAGTTAATTGAGTTGTTGGTGAATACTTTAACATAATAGGAGCAAAAATAAAAGCATTTAGAAGCATATTTACTTATCCTTTTACCAATACACCAGTGATTTCTCGACTAATGTTAATTTTGTTTAGCACAATTATAATCGATGCTAAGTGGAATGCATGGAATGCCTTCGGTTTAATGCAATTTGAATCTTGTAATGTGTTCGGTTGAAATCCCATCGAGGCTGCGTAATTGTTCAGCTGGAACAAAACCCTTCATACCGTCCTATGGATCAGGATTCACCACCTATATTGTCATAGTCATAATAAAGTATTGTTTAAAAATGCCTCGTGAGCTGAAATAACATTTGGGTCTTTGCAAAGGACGGTGGCCCAACATGTTGGTAAAAGACACTTGCGCGCCTTATTTGTTAAGGCATGGCTGGATTGTCATATACGAAAGCGCCATCGTGATTTTACCAAAAGTACTGAAGAGCCAATCAGAGAGCCCATTTTTATCTCAGTCTTGGATGTGAACAGACTGGAGTGTTTTACATTAGTCAGTAACACGGTGCTACCCAGTTTCACACACCAGAACCCCACCCCAAAGTCAGAACTGTCCCTAGAAATTCTCAGCTCATCCTTGGCACAGTTTCAAGTTGGCAGTGTGTTGGACTTGAAATAAATTTTACCTCTCAACATCTCTCTTCCTTCGAACACTGTTTGAGATCACTAGGAGGGTACGGCCTCCCTGGATTAACACTGTGACTTGTGTCTCGTTGTGTAACAAGCTGCTCGTACCCTGCAAAAGAAATGTCCAGCAACAGGACGACATTCCAGAACGTCTCAGAGCTGAGTGGTTCCAGGATCAGACAGTGTCTTGAAACATCACGTTTATTTATCACAAGAATCATCTTAATCAGCAGTTAATGGCTGCAGAACTATGTATGTGTGTAAAAGATAAATTTTTTATTACCCATACGTGTTGTTTTTAACTCTGCTCTTTCCGTTATGGTTGCTGCTGCCAGAGCGGTAGTTTTAACTGTCAAGAGGGTAATCATAAGTTTGATATTTTTAAGTAGTGTTGCTGACTTTCTTCCCTAAGGCCATGAGAGCAACAAATGCTTTCTCAAGAAAAAATGTCTTTAAATGATTTATGTTTCTGCATAATAGACTCAACATTTTCTTGAATTTAATAAGCTCCTTTTCATCTTATAAACGTTGCAAAGAAAATGGCACCTTTTAAAAATACTTGTGCTATGCTACAGTATCTGAACAATGCTAAAGCATCTCTGTTATAAATAAGTGCAACTGGATATTTAGATGAAACAATCTGGGATCAATTTTTTTTTATTAGTAGACTTTTGTGGCCACTTAGTCCATTTGAACCTGCAACCCTGTAAGTGTGGGTTTTTTAGCCACTCAGCTGTCCTACCAAGAAAGGTGTGTGTCAAAATTCACTCCCCGTTTGTGTCTGTGGAGATATTATCGCGAGAGGAAGCCTTTTTTGTATCAGTGACACACTTTCCCACTTGCCGTGTCCAGAAACCAGTAGGAATGCAGTGACTGTGGGTCCCCCCTTGGGCCTCATTTGAATGACCAGCTCCCAGAGGCGCAGTCACATTTACTACACTGTACTGCAGTCGCAGAGCTCTCACCACAGTCTTCCTTTGCCTGCCAACCTTGCCATTTGTTTCCCTGATAAAACTGCCACTCATGGGGAGAGACTGTGACCTCCAAGCCCAGTGGGAGCGTAAATTAGCCTTTAGTTATATTTTTTCCTTGCCCTCCACAATCAAGGCTTTTGGCATTTCTCACCGACTGAAAGCACTGTATATTATTGGAGCCTTTTTTTAAATCAAAAGGCACAACAATAAAAATGTTGAAGCTGAGTGTCTCTTCTTGTCGTTAACCTGTGCAGGTTTTTACTATTTCAACTTTGGAGAGCAGTGATTTAGAGTTTCTCTCAGAGGAAGGCCATGGAATATAAATAGCAAAAAAAAAAAAAAATGTAACGCAAGCAGTTTTGTAGAAGTATGGAACTGTTAAAGGTACTTCTGGAAGGTTTGTGTTTGATCGCCCACTCCTCCCTCACTCACCTCCGTCCTTGGAAACTAGTGTCACTAAGGATGATGCTCTTAGCCGTTTCGCTAGAACTCGCCTAGGCCGCAAACTATCGAAACGTGCATAATGACATAACACAACTCCCTTTATTTCTGATTTATTGTTAAAAAGAGGAAAACGAAACCTGACATTGTGTTCTTTTTTCTCTTTAGGCACTGGCTGGTGGCGCTGAGGTGTTGTCACAGAACAGATAGGAAGTGTGTCAACGCCACAGCTCAGCTCCTTAGCCCGTGCTTCCTCATGAAACTTCCTTTCATCTCGCTTCACCAAACACTGCTTGTCCTCCCACACCATAATGGATGCTGAGTGCTTTGCTGAAGACGACGACTGTCTTTTTTTTCTTTTCTCAATTCTTGTGTCGTCTCTTCATTATAACAATACTACATCCACTTAAAACTGCCATTATATTCCGAGATGATGACGCATGAATGAAATCCAAACCAGGGTTTAGATTGATCATAAGCATCACAGAACACATCCAGATTGCCTGCAAGTTTAGATTTAGACATTAAAAGAAGTCATTATGATGTTCTGATGGAGGAGTATTTGAGGGAACTGTAAGTTTTGATCCAGATAGGATGTGTTGGAGATGGTGCACTTTATTCCCCTGTTTATGTGTGGATGCATTTAAGGGAAACGGGGACCTAAACACAAGGTTACTTCTCACAGTGTTCCCCTGGCACTTCCAGGTTATGTGGTGTTTTGTTGATCCCACCATTATAGCAGTGCAGTGGAGATACTTCAGTGCTAATGATTTGAGTAACTTAGTGGCTGAAGGAAACTGTGAGGGTAACCATGTCCCATCTATAGAGGACAGCAGGTAATGTAATGGTAAGAATTTCCATTTTGCAGTAAATTGACCTGAGTTCAACTCCCTGCTCCTGCACCTGGATAGTTTCCCTGAAATGATAAAAGCTACCAAAGTAAATCGCTGTAAGTAGCCGTGGGGAAATGTGTCAGTGAAATGAATAAATAATTACTTTCTAGACTGTAGGTTTTGTAAATTTGCTCAGATGTTCTAGATTTTTGTATATTCAGTTTTTTTTTTTAGTTCGGAGATGTTAGTAGTCATAAATAGAAGGAATGCAAAGATAACGGAATATCATTGGGATGCTTTGGGACATGGTTGTGTGTGTGTGTGTGTGTGTGTGTGTGTGTGTGTGTGTGTGTGTGTGTGTGTGTATTCCTGCCTGACATTGCTTCCAGTGGGCCAGTGGCTCAAGAGTTAAAAGTTGGAATTGTTTATATTCGTCCACACAGCGTTCCCAGTTTCACAGTAATTTAATGAGGAACTACACTGTAATTAAATATTCAAATTAGAAATAAGTGTCAATATGGCTTCTCGTTGCCTAGAATGATGATTAATTGTATTCAAAACTCTAGTGGCTGCCGTAATCTGAACAGAACCGCTGCTGCTGATTATGTAGCAATGCACTTGCCATGTTTTTGTTTTAAGAATTACACTGATAATTGATTTGCCATATGTTACCCCAGCCAGAGTACCTAAATGGTGCTTAGAAACCTCTGACATTATATTGCTTTTGCCTTTTTTGTGCTTCAGCAAGAAAAGTTTGCGGAAAACATTTTGGATTCTACATTAATACGATTTTTTTTTTCGTATGCTGTTTAGGTTTCTTTCTTCACCTCCCTTCCAAATAAAGGACAGTCTTCAAACTGTTGAGTCATACTTTTCTTTGGTTGTAATAAAACATATTATATTAAATATAAACATATTTTTTATCAAGTGGTTGTTGTAGATTCCAAGAGCAAGTCCCAGGTACTGGGATGAGATCCCATGAAGGACAGCTCACTGGTCAGTTTGAAACCTGCCTCTGGCAATAAGATTTTCCTTCCGTCATAAAACTCATTTAGGTTCCATCTGCAGTACAACAGCAGGGCAGGAGGCGGCACGGTATTTACTGTCTTCACCTTGCAGCAAGAGCCCAGGTTCAACTTTCTGCTTTTTCTGGGCTCCCCCTAAACACAGTATTCACCCTGAATTCATACAGTAAAAATGTACTATTTGAATAAATTGATAAATTATATATAACTTAACGTGCCAATACTGTGAGCTGCCTTGGAGAAAAGTGCATGTCTGGCTGAGAAGATATCCAAAATAGTTTTTATACAAAAATATAGGTTTTGTGTTTTCTTTTGTTATGGTACCTAAACCCTTCAGGTGTATTTTGAAGCACAGAAAGAGCACCCAAACAATCTCTCCCAGTTTATCAGTGTTTGTGAAATGTCTCGCTGGATAGAAAGCAATGCCCCCCCCCACCCCACTACCTTTTTCTCTCCGTCGGAGTCAACCTTTTGCAATGGAGGGAAAGTCTTCATTAAACGTGGCAATCGGTTCCGCAAGATTGATGCCAACCTTTTAAAAATTCACCACTGCCCCGGATTTAACACGGCCAAATGCTGATGTAAATGAACGGGGGAAAAGTCGACCCTATCAAGAAAAATAAATCTGAGTTTCAGACTTCAGCTCATAAATATCACAACCTGTCATGCATCTTGTTTTATTGCTGTTGATAGAAATTATTGCATTTATTTATTTCATTAAAGGTGACAGGAAGATCTAAAAATAAGAAATTTGTGACTTACACTGCATTCAAAATACTGAGGGCAGTTTAAAATTACGAGAATAAAAGGAGACTATCCCACCAGTCCTAGTTACTCTTTTTCTTTAACGGCTTTCAATGCTTTTTTCTTGGCGCAACTAAATTGTAATCTTTTTTCTGGGCCTCTCTTGTATCGCGAAATCATTTGGTTTGACCATTTATTGGCCTATCAGGATATATAGATTTTTGAGACCACCAGGACTCTTGATCTCCCAAAACATGGTTGGTCACGTTTGGCTAAATAAAATTTTAAAAATAGAAAAAAAAAAAAATAGCAAAACTTGCCTTCACCAGCACGTTTTGTTTTTCTTTGCTGTTTTATGCTTTTAAACCCTTAAAAATAATTTTTACCCCCTTTCTGAAGCTGCTAGTTTCCTTCGTCCACAGATCTATTGATTAGTGCTGGTGACTCATCGGATAATTAATGATGGTGAGATTGATTTGTGTTGTGGGACATTAAACTGCCAATCAGGTAACAGTCGGGGATGAATAATACGGCCTTGTGACACAGTAATAGATTATTATTACACTGATAGAGCTATGTAATCGCTTATAATCAAATATCTTCCAAGTCCTGGCATTGCTGTCTGACCAGCTAAATTATTTTTGTCGCTTTGTGTTGGGAATGAAATGGCGTTGCAGAGATGACAGACAGCCCAGTGTTTGAGTTCCATGCCGCTCTAATTAGACATGAATCAGATTTTAATTTCCAATACAGGCAGAGTTATTCTTAATGTAGTCATTTTGTGCAGGATATGCATAAGAGACACCCCGAGAATCAATAAGGGGATTTTTTTCAGAACTTTATCACTGACGTGAAGTAAGAGCACCAAGCTAACAATAACAACTGATCAACCAGTGACTCAATTCATATGTTAATGTCTCCTTAAGCAGCAGGTGGTGATTACAGCTGCTGCCTTGAAAGCTGGGGGCTTCAGTTTGACTCCAACTCCTGCTGCAGTACAATAGAGAAAGGCACTTACTATACCCTCTACTGATAAAGTAAAAATTAACCTACAGTAGAGCAAGGTAAATCCTTGTAAAGTTGGTTGTCTAACACTGTAAGCTGCCTCAAACAAAGACGTAAGTTGAATGACATTTTTGCAAAAAATTAAACGCCCAACAGCAAGCATATTAAAAAAATGTGTTTAGAATGAACACTATATAAGGTGGAAACTGACTTAATTCTGATGTTGAAAGCTGCAGTCTGTTGTAATTAAATCAATAATATAATTTTATTTCTGGAATGTTTTACACTAATAAGAAACTTTAATTATCAGCTTGTATATTTCTGTCCCCCTTTACCTGTTTTTTTTTCCCCTGTATGGGTATTCAGCACAAACATTTTGGTTTGATTATAAAACAGCTTTTAAGTGGTGAAAAAAGGAAGGTTCCTTTAGTGGCCGTGTTTAGTACGTGTGCATTGCTTTTTGTGGCCCCCGAGAGAAGTGGCTCTTCGAAGTCGGCTCCTGTTCTCTATACACATGCGTTATTTAGTGATGTTGCAGTAATACCACTGATTTTTTGCTATGGTCCAAAAGGCTGCAAAGAAAAAGCGACACAGATAAAACGCCACTTAAAAATAGGCCCTTTGTCCTTAAATGCGCATGCTTCTAGCTGTTTCACTTACTTTTTTGTGTTCAAACATTGCTTTTACTTGTGCTAATATATCCCATTTGCATGTGCAGTGGCTATGTATCACTGCATAGGTAATTCACGTTCTGTGTTAATCTTAAACTGTTCAGTATATGTTAAACATTTAAAATTTAAAATTAACATTTAACACTGCGATTCACTAGGGTTCACACACAAACAAATATCACAGGAAAACTGTTATGTAATAGAATAATGCATGTGCATGTGTCTGTGTGCGGATGTGATGATACTTGTGTGTATAGGACCATCAGGGTTTTGTAGTGTGGGTAAAGGTGTGTGTGCACATCAATTGCCTTCTCACCCAGCTCTGCCCCTGTGGGTCATAACCTTTTCCTCAGACTCAGTCCTCCTAGTTTAATGGTACGGTGCAGTAATATTGCTGTTCCTAGGTTGTGCTCTTCTGGATTGAGACCAATGTTGCCATACCTGGGATCTGATGAAGTCCCTCCTCCAGCTAGGGGTCACAGCCCCAAGTGCTCCTATCACCAATGGGACTACCTTGGTTTTCACTTTCCCCATTGTCTCCAGTTCTTCTTTCAGTTTGGTATTTCTCCAACTTCTCATAGTCTGTCTTCTTCTATATATAATGTGCATCAGTGTGAGGGTGTTGGTGTGTATTTGCCAGTTTGTTTGTGCTGTAAGTGTGTGTGCATGAGTACTAAATCTGTGAGCATGTGAGGGTTTCTGTGTGCATATTTGTCAATGCATGTAGGTCTCTGTTAGTTAGTATTTGTGTGTCTGCATCTGTAAGCATTTATCAATGTGTGTGAAATTTATCGCTGAAAGTTCCACCAGTCACAATGATGCTGAAGTACGAATGCCTATTACAGACAGTGAAGCACCACTGCGGCTTCCTTCATCTCTGCCGACTGTCTCTCAGCACTCCTTCGTCACAGCATGTAGCTGATCCCACACCCACCCAGCTCCCGCGAGCCAACCCATGGCTGCCACCTTCCTCATCTTCTCATCTCTGCTCCCTTTGATCTTCAGGGGTGTGGCAAGGTGCCGTGGGGGATGTGGGTGTCTCGGGTCTGTCTGAGAGGTTTGTTGAACTCCATTGAGCTCATGCAGATCTTTCATTGCGGGGCGTCACAAAGCACACTGAGGTGTGTGTCAGTGACGGGTTCTCTCTAGGATAAGTCTTGGTTTGGTTCTGTCTTCCAGGTGTGGTGCCATAATATTCCTCACCTCTGTCTCCAGGAAGAGTTTGGATCAACTTTGAGTACCAGAGCACAAAGCCTAACATTGCTGGTTAGCCTGGTAGTCTCCTCCACTTTCTCAGTGACAGTCTAGGTACAGACCAAGCAGCTTACCAGCCTTCCCAGTCACTGCTGGACACATAAATCAGCAGCTTGCCACGTCTCCTGGTCACAGTCCAGTACAGACTCTGCAGCTCATCACCTCTCACAGTCATTCAAACCTTGCAGCTTTCTACCTCTCCCTGTTATTGTTGGGTACAAAACCAACATCCTATGATCTCTCCAGATGAGCACAATTAATAATACACCACCATTCTCAGTCATATTCAAGTACTGAACCCCCACCACACTAATCACAGCAGTAACCAACAACTTGCCACCTTTCCAGGTCACAAATGGGTAAAAAAACCAAAACTTTAATAACACTGCACCTGATCATGCAGGATGCAGAACCAACTGTGATCCACTATTACCAGTCACTATTGGAATTAGAACCAGTAACATACCATTATTTATAGTCACAAGAATAACAACACACCTCACTCTCTCTCCCACTGACGGCTGAGAACAGATCCAATAACCACCTTCCTCTAAGGAATTCCATTCTATAGAAGTGACAGTATCACATGTTCCTCTCATGTTGAGGTCTAGAGCAATCAATCTGTTCACCCAGAAACAAACACAAGTTATTTATTCAGTTTTTAATTGGCCAGTATATATTTATTCTCTACTTTCCTTGAATTAGTATTGACTACTCAAAAAGGGCTATGTTTATTTTACAGCGAGAATGGGCTCCCATGGGTACTTAACATAACACAGAGTTCAGCGAAACTCTGTAATGCACGTCTTGGCAAGTGTCCAGCTGCTGCTTTTGTTTTTCTGGTTTATTTCACATTACAGATCAGGAATGAGTTTGGCGGTGTTGTTTTTAAAATGATGAAGGTTTTGTCTCCGAATGAGAGAGGGCGTGCAGGGTTTCGTCTGGGACAAGGGGCTGGTGGACATGTGGTTGCCCATGAGGACACAAGAAGAGGCGATCATCGAGTTTTTATCCAGCTGGAGAGAGACACCAAGTGGCGAGAATGCACCTCGCTCTTCGCTGGGGGCCCTGATGCAGTCTTCAGGGCCTCCCAGTCCCCTACACATACCTTACGGTGGTACAGTGCCTCACAGTACATACATGGGACAGTATATACATTTGAACTGCTACCATGTAATATCCAGTTTTGCAAAAGCAAATATGTAGAAGTATTAGCCAAGAAAAAAAATTAATAACTGAATAAGCAAGTTTGTTGAATCTTTGACATTTTGTTGCCATTAT
The DNA here is from genome assembly GCA_900497675.1 of Arapaima gigas. Classification (NCBI taxonomy): domain Eukaryota; kingdom Metazoa; phylum Chordata; class Actinopteri; order Osteoglossiformes; family Osteoglossidae; genus Arapaima; species Arapaima gigas. The sequence goes on from UFQX01000029.1 coordinate 1,248,339, forward strand.
GTTAACCGGATTTGTTTTGTTTGTATGCTGTTGTAATGAGTTGAACTTCCGAATCATGTATTCATAGAACACCCGTCCGACGCTGACTTTGCTGATTTATACATTCAGCAGTTCAAGGGCGACTAATGTCCACCCACTGGGTGTCCACAGGGGGCGCAGCTTAGCACCTTGGCCAGTCTCCATGACAGACAGACAGATTGAGGGGCCGGAAGCCCCCCCCCCAAAAAAAATGCCCCATATCATCATAAGCACGGGGTATAGATCATCTTCCAGTAACTGTAGATCTTGCTTCTCATTCATCGGCCTTCTCTTACACGTTCTCACTCTGCTATTTTGTTAACCAATTTTTTCTCCCCAACATTTCCACAGTGTCACACATTTCCAATTCTTTGTTAAACTTACCTGTCCAAAAGCCATTCATTTTGATTCAATTTCGATTATTCAACACTGGGAATGAAACAATAATTGTGACAGTTATGAAATGGGGATAAATACATTTAATCCCAAATCCTTTCTAAAAAATATGCATGTTTACTAGTGATCGCACGCAACAGAACCCTCCTATTTGCACGATAACTGTGTGTGGGAGCCCAGCGGTACCGCAGAGCGAGCGAGGGGTCGCGGCGGGCGGCAGCTGAGGGTTAACTGCACGGTGTGCGCCACGCGGCGCATTGACAGCTGGGCAGGCTGGAGTCGGTATGAAACCATGTGCGCCGTGTCGGCATTGCACAGGCAGCTCCTTTAGGATTGATGAATTGCCTGCTTTCTTGATTAAACCTCCCGTCACTTCGAAACAAAACAACCCCCATCCGCTCCCCCCGCCCTTTCGTCGGTAAAACAAAAAAATAAATAAACAAAATAAATAAATAACATGGAGATCGAAGTAAGTGCCGCATCTCCTCTCCAAGCTCTGCTGTCTTTGCTCACAGAAGGTGCAGATGTGGAGTGCCTGTTGTTCTAACATTTATTGGTGGAATATTAAAAACAAATTCCCATCGATTCCGCTGCCATCGTGGTCCTGACACCCTTCGTTTGGATTACCAAAATGAGCTTCTAGCAAACAGGACAAGCCATCCTTCCTACCACCCTCTCCCCAGCTTTGTTCCCATCTGCTCCCATCTTAGCTCCCCCACAGTTTTACGTCAACATACCTGTCCCAGCTTCCAACCTCCACCTTGCTTTGCAGTTACTTCCCCAGCTTCTCTCCCACCTCCAGCTTTAGTTTCCCCTGTACTTCTCATCTCCAGGTTTCTTCTTGATTTTCCATTTTGAGCTTTCCCTCACCTTTCCATCTCCTGCTTCTACCTCCAGCTTTAGTTTCCCCTGTACTTTTCATCTCCAGGTTTCTTCTTGATTTTCCATTTTGAGCTTTCCCTCACCTTCCCATCTCCTGCTTCTACCTCCAGCTTCATTGCCCACTCCCCTGTAGGTTCCCCTCATTCTACTACCTTCAGCTTCCCTACTCAGTTTTCCTTGCCAGCTTACTCCCCAGCTTTTAACTTCTAGCTTTTGTCCCAGCAGTCAAGCTTCCATCTTCAACTCCTTCCATCACCTCATCCTTGCACCCCAGCTTTTTGTACAGTTTCCTCTTAAGTTTCCCACTTCAGTTTGCCTTAGCTTCTCACCCTCAGCTCCTTCATTCCAGCTGCATCTCTTTGATCCCACATAGCACAGTGAATTCACTATTGGTGTATATGACTGGGTTGAATCTGCAGTTGCTTCATAATTCAGAACCTGTGGTTATAATAAGAAATATGAAATGTGTTTTTGAAATTGCCTTTAAACCTGTTTTTCGCATTAAATAATATTGCATAAACGGGAAGATTACTGATATAATAAACACCTTTACAGAAACAGAATGACTTCAAATAAATTTGGGTTCCAATGTAGACATTTAGCATTTCAGCATTACACTGTCAGATTTAGTTTAGTATGTTGTTTAACATATTGATGCAAGTTGTAAACTTTAGGATGGTTTCTCTAAGAAAAGGAATAACTGGGATCATTTGTTTGCAAGACAGAACTGGCATTAATTTTGCAGTTTGGCCTTGTAAATGTGGCCATTGTGGCGTTGTAAGTGGTCAGTGTGTTGGACACATGACTCACATCTCATCTTTGCCCACGTTTGATGTCCCCCAGCATCCCCTTACACATCCTGCAGAAACAAAACAAAATCCCATAAAAGGGAACTTACTTAACATGTTTGTTTTGTTCATCATAAAAATCAAGATTGTGTCTAATTTAACCTTAGGTGGGGCTCAATTATTTTTAAACCGGTTAAAAAAGCCCAATTAATAGACAAGGGGGGACAGTTCATCCTTTGAAGGGAAAACAGCAAGAATGAAAATTAAGTTCAGTTTACAAAATATCGTGGCAGAATGGTGACAATGATTTTTGATTTCCCGGAACTGATATTAGAACTCTTATTAGAGTATGTGCATCTGCTTTTAATTTGCTTCAAATGATTGGAAAATGCAATGGAGCCTTCCAATTAAAGCACTGCTTTACGCTGTTTAATGATACCCCCATAATATTAGAGCTTATGAAGTGACAGGTGAGATGGTGTATGAATAAAACATAAAGCCCCATAATAAGAGACAGAAAAAAAAACTGAGACAGTTGTTGGGGGGGGGTTTAAATGCTCGGCGTAATTTGCATATATTAATCTCCTCTTTTCAGCCTTATCAAGCATTCCTCAGTATTTGAAGTTAAAATAGTGGTGACAGGCAAGGGTACGCTTCGTTTTTTCAAGGATTTATTACTTGTATAATTCTGGATCTTTAATAAGCCAATATGACTGATCCTCCAAGTCCTGTGGAATTCGGTTAATTGTTCCAGATGGTGCTCGCTGATTATGCAAAATTACTTTCTTTCTCCTCTTTTTTTCCCTCCTCTCCCCCAACCACACCATTTTTGATTGACTAACATGGAGAAAAAAGATTATTTTTGCGCAGCACTTTCATTAAGAAGCCTCTCATCAGGTTTCAAACAAAAGTTCCATCTTATCTTCCTCACCAGTGGCACGTCAGCGGCGGCGAGGAGGATAATTCTGCTCCTCGTAATCTGCGCTCTAAACCCAGCTCATGTTGCTCCTGTGTCACATTTCTTTTTTTTCCACAGAAGCACGATGCCTTGGGCCAAGGGTTTTGGAAGGGCCCTGGGCCAGGGTTGGGTCATAGGCCAGTGGTCAGGTCTCTGACTGTAAACCAAACCAAAACCTCCCCCTAGTCCTTAAACGTTCACCTTGAATCTGCTTAGTATCAGCCAAATTCAGATTAAATTAATATTCTATGGATTTTTTCAGGAGTGTAGTGTTGTATCTCAGATTCATAGTAATACTTTGCTCCAGACCATGTAAGATTTAAACCTTGCAATTTCTGTGCAGTAAAACTGTTCCCAAAAATCTGTAATAGAGCCAAGGATGTTTTTTTTTTTTTTACTTTTTAGGTTCTGCTTGGAGGCACGAAAGACAGCATAGAACCTCTTGTCCAAAAAGCTATTAATGATTGATTTTCAAGGCCGGGCCAGGCTGCGGAGACACGTGGCTGCAGCACAGGACTGCACACGTGACTAATAGTGTGGGGAGACTCTGGTGTTAAGTGTGTAAATATTGCATGATCACGGGATGCTGTGGATCTCCTGCTTTGTACATATTGGCTTTCGGTGTGGAGTTGGCCTGCTTTAACGATTGCAGGCTTTATCTGTAAGAAGCATTATCGGTAATGGTTTCCAGAAGTCAGTGTCTTTTGTCTCCACAGAGATACTGTTTAGGAGGTCTAATTAAATCGCTCAACTCAGCTGTCAGTGTCTGAATTATTTAAAGAGACAGTTCACTTTTGCGATAGTTTGGAGCAGTTTCGGAAGTTCACAGAGGAAAGCAATCCAAACAGTCTAACATCTTGAGAAATTCCTCAGAATGGAGTGTGATCATTTTTCTGATTTTTTTTTTCCAATCATTGACAAACCCACCTATGCAGAACAGTCCGTTTGCAACAGAGGAGTTGACAGGAGCAGTTCTGAATGGCCACAGTCTGCTGGTCGGAAGGGGCCACAGGAAGCGCAATTCTTCACCACGGACCATCTGAGTTCCCCAGAATAAAACCCTGGCCCCATTATTCCCGGGGCTCATACACTGCTCCTTCAATAGATGGATGTGTCAGAACCTCCCCATTCTGCTCGTGTCGAGCAGCGTTTGTTATCGCACAGCTAATTAGAACTTGATAAAAATATTTCTCAAACTCCAGTCATTAAATATAGTTTAAGGAGATTTATGGTCAAATATCCCTTAAAGATCTTTTAATGGGTCTGTTCCTTGTTAAGTTTGTTATTAATGAACTGCTAATACATGGTGAGAATTAAGAGCACAATGAGATTCTGTAAATGAAGTCATTTTGTAAAAGGGCATATGGGACTGCCAAACACCAGAGTTTAAATGAGGATCCCTTCCCAAATACTTCAAGCAGGTAAAGATGTCCACCATGAGTTATATGTTTGTAAGACTCGGTGGCTCCTACTGTAATACCCGTCAGCAAGTTACTTAAGCTTAATTGCTGTAGGTAAGTATAAACAGGTAAAGGTGTTATTTGTTTTGCAAAATAAATTTGCCAGGTAATGATGTCGTCCATGTGTATACCATACCGGTCACCTTTTACTGCAGTGTCTTTCTGCTTTCCTGGCTGTTGTACTCCAAAGAAAAGTAACGAGAGAAAGTGCGCTTTCAGGTGTCAGAAATAGTACTCCAGTATCCAGGTGTGATGATACTGTACAGCCAATGCCTATTGCCTCTCCTCACACAATGGAAGACCAGTGCAAGCATGAGGCTGATCGACTTAACAAACTAATAACTGCCTCCAGTGTCACCAGGAGAGTAATGGTGCGCTGATTAGCATAATTAATGACAAATGGCGGTGAGGCATATGTGGATTGGCCTTAGGGGGATGATGAATGAGTGTGGGCCTGGGTTCGGGGAGCTGTCACGGGAGCTCCTCTCTGGCTATCATGCCTCCAAACCCAGGTCCTGGCACCAGTCGTTACTCACTGCGTGAGGTGCCACTTTGCATCGGCCGCCACTGTGAGCACAGAAGAACTCAATAACGCCCCCTTAACTCACCACACCGGCCAGAGGGCAAGCTGATCGACAAGGAGGTGGGGAGTGGTGGGGGGATGGGGAATGCCGCATGGTCAGACAAATACTCTTGTTTTACTCTCCCTCAACCCTGTTCGATTTGGCTTCCATTTCACACAGGGCGGCAGGAGGCCAAGTGGGCCTCCCGTTCTTGAGTGTTTCTTGTTACATTCTTGCATTTTGCACCCCCCCTCCCTTTTCTTCCCATCATTATGGGTTAGTGTAGCCACAGAACTGCTAATTAAGAGGGGATTCGTGTAATTGCGCCTTCTGCTGCGTCCCATCCGGCTCCTGCAATTTTTCCACCAGTCCTCTGCCAGCGCAGCACGCACGCCTGTCCGGAGAGGGCTACCCTATTTATACACCGCAGTGGCTTGGCAGCAGCCATCCACCGCAGATGCACAGCGAAATGAAGAGCACAACCAGATTTTAAATCCAAAAATAAACATGTTCACTATCTATGCTGTTTGGTGTCATGTCTTAATCATTTTTTGGTTTCCCCTTCTGTGTCAAATTTATTGCTACTGTTATTTTTACTGTTACTTTTACTATTAACTCTGCAATGGACTGGTGACCCCTCCAGTGTGCCCCTATTTAGCCTTCTTGGCTTGTGGGTTAGGCTCTGGTCTACTGCAACCCTGACTGTCGGTTAGTGATAAATAGCAATTATTATTATTATTGTTGTTGTTGTTGTTGTTGTTGTTGCTGTTGCTGTTACTGTTGTTGCGGTTGCTATTGCTGTAGCTGTGTCGTTCTGCAATCTTCCATCTTTCCCTTGGTGTTTGTTTTAAGAAGTGCTTGCTAGATGTGTGTGGGTGTGTTGTTGCATGGTCACAGTCTGGTTATGCGCATCACGAGCCTGCTGGCACAAGCGGCTGATCCAGCCCCCCACCCCCACAGCCCAGGTGCTCTTCACGCATCCCACTTTCCAGAAGACGGATGGATCAGCGCCCGACTGGGACCGCTGACTGGCTGCCAGCACCAAGCCAGGCTTCAGGGTCTGCTTGTCACACAGATGGGGCAAAAAATAACACTTCCCCCTCGACTTGCTAAATACACCTTCCTTGCTGCCCTCTTTTTCTCCTCATCATGGACCCTGGTGTGTTAAACAGCCCCGGACCCCCCCCTTCGCCACTGCACACTCCCCACAGGGGGTGCCAGAGACACGGCCTCGTCTTCCAGTACAAATAATTACCTTTAGTCACCACCAGATTGCCATGTGGTCAACGCTATCAATAGGTGTCTGTCTTCGTTCCTTTATTTTTCGGCTACCACCGCTGAGATGGGTAAAGATCCCTCTACTTTTTTTATTACAAAAAAATCGTCATCGATGCATTGCATACAGTATGAGTAGTGTATATCACTTGAAATTTAACTCAAGCTTTGAATATTGTCACCTTTGCCATTCTTGGAGCCAATACGGCGAGTTTGCAATTAACCTGCTGGCTTGTTACTATGGAATCAAATGAAGACAAAGTGGCGTTCTGAGTATCGCTAATAAATCGTTACTGAACCAGAGGTCGTGTCTTGCAGAAATGAGGGTGCTGTCCGTTGGGTTAATCTTGTTCTCCGTTACCTTTCTAATGAAATCAGTAAAAGTAACACTAGTGATATAAGTAGATAAAGGTTTCATATAGAGCCCTCATGGTCTACTGCAGGAAAGGGGAGGTGGAGGGGGTGAGGGAGGGGGTGGGGGGTCCAGGGACACGAGAGGAAGAATGGAATCCACAGAGCCGGAGTCATTAAAATAATCTGAAAATAGCAACTTGCGATCATCTGTTCTCATAGTACGGGTCAGGAGCTCTGACACCTCCAAAATTCCTCCTGTCAGGGTAGGGGGGCCATTTTTATTCTCTCTCATTAGGCAATTTGACTAATGAGCGGTCGCAGCAGCAGTGCGGTGGAGGGACCCAGTGCCTCTCTCTCCCTCCTTCGCTCTCCCATGGCAGCCTGGACAGGCCGGCCCTCTCCGGCTGGCACAGATGGCAAGTCCGGGCCGCAGAATAAACTGCAATATGTCTCCAAGGTGCCATCGGGCTTGGGTGCCATTTTTCAAATCAGGGCAGAAGTCAGTGCCCCAAGCGAGCAGCCTGAGTCCCGCTGCTCTCTTTGAAAGTGCGCCTTTGCTCTCCCCCCCGACGCCCCATTGGTCCACCTGCATGGTCACACTTAAGGTTGTTGCAGGATCACATGATGTGGGGAAGCGTAAATCAAACCGAGGTCAGGCTATGCTCAGAGCTCCCACTGCGGTCATTGCTTTTACGCTGGAGTCCAGCTGGAGGGGGCAGGTGTATAAAAAATGTTTAAAATTGGCTGGTTTCAGTCAACAGGAGACGATTCGCGTTAGAAACGGCTGTCACTGTAATGCTGAATGCTGCTCCTCTCCATGAAAACAGTCATGACAACCCTTGCGCTGTTTGTGGATGCATTTCGAGATTGGTTACTGCTCTTGCTTTTTTGTTTGTCTTGTTTGCTTGTTGGTTTTGGAGCGGCGCTTTGGGCCGGCAGGTAAGGGAGGGGGGTTTCTCGGCCCGTTGGGTTGCCCCTCGAGCCCAGCCCTGTGCCTGTCAGTCTGTGTGCATTATCCTGTGTATAAATCAGCTCATGCACGGGCCCTGAGGCCCGAGAGGTAACACAGGCGTCGGCAGGAGAGGCGAGCCGTGGAAGTCCTCTGTGACAGCGCATCCAACAATAGAAGGGTGAGGGATTAGCGCTCCGCCGCTCCCCCCCCCCACCCCCAACCCCCCAAGCCCCGAACCAGCTATTCGTCTGCGCCCAGGGGCCGTCGGTGACAATAGGCGCATTTTTCATCCCCCCCAAACACAGCGCCATCATTAATAAGGCGATGATGCACACGGGGGCTTCTGCTGACTCTGTTCCCTGGGCCTCCATCATTCAGCACAGTTCACCTCCATCAACAGGACCCCCTTCTCGGACACCATCCTCCAGTCAGATCCTGGCGCTAATCGCTGTCATTATCAGGTCATCAGAAACTGGATACCCTCCTGATTCAAGTTTCTTTTATTCATCACTGCGATTATTTAAATGGACAGTGGATTCAAGACAATGTTTTGCTTTTGTTGTCCATGTGTGAAGTAACTAACTGTGCTAACCGTGCAGGTGGGGCTGTTTGAGGGGGGTCAACACGACGGCAGCAATAGGGACCTCGCTGTAAGGTTATTGCTTGGGTTGTTCCAGACGAGTGCCCCGACACTTTTTAACTGCTTGTTTCCCACTATTTGACCCCAATATGACACCCATCTCTTTTCCCAGCAATCAGGCTCCAGCTGTTTCGGTAGACAGGGTGTCAGAGACACTCTGCGGTATGAATTGTTTGTGAATACTAAGCGAGATCAGATTTATACACACAACCTTTGAATGATTAAGGTGAGGTTTAGCCTTCAACTCCTGATTCATCGATCTGTTAAAACTGATCCGTCCAAGTCCACGTTCCTCGTTTCCTTCCAGCTCTGTATATTGATTCAAATCTGCCCCCCCACCCGCCTCATTGTTGTGACAACATAACACACATTTATTCATTGGTTTTTATGGCCTTAAACAAGCCATCAGGTGGCCCCCAATTGGTATGCGGACCCCTGTTATAGCTACCGCTAAACGATCATTCGCCAAAGGGATTGTACATTTTATACTGTAGAAGAGTCCCTTAATGGATAGAGAGTTGTTTTCAGGAAGGTTGGGCACATGGGACTGAACGGCAGTGTGCAGATCCGTAGCTCTAAGTGGTCCACCACAAGGTCAGTCCCTGCTGTGTCAGTCCACTCCTTTCCTTTGTAAGAACGGTTGTAAACTTCAAATGCAGTTTTATCTAGGGAAGGAGGGAAGAAGAGAGAAATTAAATACTCTAATAAACTCTAATAAAAAGCTTATTGTGTTGTATTGTGCATACTGACACAGGACACCCCTCGGACTCCCCTGTAAAAAGATACTGTGTGTTTTACGTTTCAGTGAGCCAAAAGCAGAAAAACAGATTTACATAGCCAGAAACATTTTCACAATGTTACCTACTTCCAAGTTCGGCATTCGGCGCCTTATCTCAGAGACCTTCTGAGCCGCACGTATGGCTTCCTGTGCTCTCGCCAAAAGACTGACCGTCACGATAGGTAAGAGGACACCACGGCCAGCCTGGTCCTCTTGGATGTTTGTGGCCCTTGAGAGACCAGGGAAACATGCTAGTTAATTCCTCGCCACAGAGACCTGGGTGCCAAAGTGTCCCCAACCCACGTACAGTGTCCATTGTGTGTCCTGTTACTCCACGTTAATTTAGCCTTTAACGTATTTTATAAACAAAGGGCCACACTCACGCTTGACAGTCTTGACATCCTGATTCCCGCGTAGGCCCAGTTCAGTTTAGGGTTACACCATTAATAACCCACCAGCACCCATCACACCATTTTTAACCATGATCATTATGATAAAGGGCATACACTTAATTACGGGCCTGCTTAATTATAGCTCTGTTGAAGCTCGTTTGTTTGGGAGAATGCTAATTATACCGCCGCGCTTTTGGCAAGTCCTCATTTCAACCCACTTTTTTTTGTCACCGAACAAAGTGGCTGATTTTCATGCAAATTGATATCCAGTGAAAATTTTTTTTTGTCCTTTTTCCCCCTTTTTTGTGTGTGAATGTGCCTTTGTTTTCAGGTTCAGCATCTTGCAGACAAGATGAAATCGGGAATAATCAACAGTAATCAGCATGAGAAAGGGGGGGGGGGGGGCTTCAGGTGGGGGGGGGTAAGCCCCGCACAAAGTATAGTTCTGGAGAAGATGTCTTATTATGTAGCGGAATCTGTTTTTCTCTGTTTGCCGCTGTTTAAGACTAAAGGGGATCTTTTATGAACACGTGATTTTCCCTGGAAAGGAATCACTGATATAAAAGTGATGTTTCGTATTAGCCATTCTGATCCGTGAAAAGTCCGCCAGTGTCCAATGATGTGACTAACTCTTCACACAACACTGCAGCTTCCATGCTTACGTTTTTTTATGCTGTCTTGTGGAAAACTTGATAATAAAGCTAACGCTGCTACGGTCTCCTGTAGTTTTCTGTCACTGTTGCTCTTTGATCCGTTGCAGAACCACGCAGGTCACAAGTGTTGCTTTTTGATTTTTCTGCGCTTTCTGCATAGGAAGTCACAGCAGGAGCAATAGGTGGTGTAATACATGTAAGATCGGTGACAGTTCAGAAGGAGGAATCATTTCGGTATTTCATTATGATATCCCGTTCCACATATATTCTCTACTCCAAAACTCAGCTCCTTTACTTGTCATAATATCGTTTTCCTAGGATGTTATTTGGCACATGGTTTATTGTTGATTTGTGGGAATTTTATATAAATCCCAGTCAGCAGCTTGCAATACAGAAGCCCATTAACTTTTTTTGTAACACCTAGGATTCATGGCAAAGTGTGAGCTGAAAATGATAAATAGTTCTGGGTTCCGCTGGTGTAGTGTAAATATTACCAGATATGAATGTTAAATAAAATATATAGGGTCAGTTTGCTTAACAAACTGCAGGTCACTGGTTTGAATCACTGCTCTTGCTGTAGTACTCTTCATTCAGGTCTTTACCCTGAATCAGTCAGTAAGAATACCTTCCAGTTTAAATTAGTAAATTGTTTGTACTTTATTATTAAAACAAAAATATGACACAGAACAATAGTAAAAACCTGCTGAAAAAACTGAGTTTGCTGAGTATATGAATTTTAACCTTAAGAAGATGATAAAACAAAGCATGCAGTCATGTGAAGGAATATTTCTAAAATGGTTGTTGTCTCAGGGAATTCCAGTCATTTCTTCATCAAAAAATGTCCCACAGCACTTTGCATTAGTACACCTAATAAGAATCAATACTTTTAATGAAAGTAACACTAAATTATGAGCAAGTACTGTTTCATGGTATTTATAACACAGTACCTATTTGTTTTTATACTCATGACTATAGCTGGCTATTGAGACAGTCAGGTCCAGTTATGTGTGAATTTATTCCTGAGATCTGAATGTAGGAAATCTGGCAGCATCTTGTTTCTTGACCACCACACGGTGGTAGTGTGATTGAGTTTGATTATACAGTCCAAAGTGTAATGTAATTAAGGAAATGAATTGCACTGTTCAGTGCTGCTGTTGCAGAACATGCTCCTGCTGCGAGGAAACTTCACAGCTACATCCATGTGAATACACATTGTTCAAAAGCAGATTTACAAAGCAATTTAGTGTGTGCATACGTGCGTGTGCATATGTGTTTGTGTGTGTGTGTGTGTGAACACCTAATCACAGGGTTCAAGTGCCGTCCACTACCCTGAAGCCTGAAGCCACTGCACAGCTCCTGTGTAGTCGCTTGTGAAAGAAGATGAAAGATTGTAGGCACACCTGCCTAACCATGTACCTAACCTCCATGCCACTGCCTTCCCCCGACTCTCTCCTCTCCTCACCTTCTTATTTTAGATGCAGTTTGTCAATTTTATTGGAATTACGATAAAGTCCATGACAGTGGTTGAGATGGAAGTGAGTACCGAGTGGCTGCAATGTAATGAATGGATTCAGAACTCAGGGTAGATTTCATGGGGGGGGGGGTTGTAATTAGCTGTCTACAACTATGGAACCACCATCAGAGCTTCCCTAAGTCCACATTGAATTAAGCCAGGCCCATGGAGCTTGAAGCTTTGAGGTCTTTTTTTTTCCTGGACCTGACAAAGGGTTCTTGTTTCAGTCTTAGCAGCACAAGCTGATTCTCTGTCCTTTATCTATAGCGACATGCAGCCCTAAACTACCCTGAGAAAATCTTTGCATCGGGCACAATGGCTAATCCACTTGATCACACAGAGTCAAGTAAAGCCAGCTGAAGGGAGCTGAGCATCAGATGAAAATTTGCCTTTGTTCGCATAAATGAGCCTAATTTCAACACACTGTTTCAATTGGCAAGATGGCCGAAAAGTGCTTAATATCCTATTTTTGGGCACACTAATCCATGGGCTGCGTGCAGCTTTTAAATTTTAATGTATTCATTTACGATGGAAATCCAGTTTTGGTTCTTATATTATTGATCTGAGACATTATTCATCTGAACTTTCTGCTCTTAATCCAGGAAATGCAGGAACGCTTTAAAGTCAGACTGAAATATTGCCGTGTTTGTGCCATTTCTAGCCTCTTTGACTCAGCTCACTTTGTGGGATGCGAAAGGCTGAGCTCTTAACCTCATTGAACTTTACGCTAAAAGCAGACATAATCTGTAAATCAAAAAAATCTGTTATTTTTACATTTAGGTTTGTTCTTTTAGCGGATGCTTTTTTCAAAGTAATGTGCAACTTAGCATGAACAAAAGTGCCTTTCACCAACACACAATCACTCAGTCCAAAGCTGTTTGCCAGGGTGCATTACACCGGTAGCTGCATGTTGATTTGATAGGAAATACAAAAATTATACATTTATGAATCTGTTTATTTGTCGGTTACAAGATAATATTGTGTAAATTTGTTCAGCAAATAGGAAATCAGAAGAGCAGTGGATATGAAAAAGATATATTTTCAGGTCCTGCTTAAATGCTGAATGTCTAATCGGTGTCCTCAAGGTTCAGCACCATTTGTAGAGTCCGCAAGGCTTTCCAGAAATGTACCTTATATGCTAGAGTCTATGAAACTTATACATTGATAATCTATTAGACTTTTGTACTTTTGACAGTGTTCCACGGTTTAGTGTTGGTGTCTCACAGCTTCTTGATGGGATGTATTTGCATGTTCTCCTGTGTTTCTTTAGGTTTTTTCTGGGTGCTCAGGTGTCATCCCGCAGTCCAAAGGCATGTTCCAGCTTAATAGGGTATCCTCTGCAAATTGCTCAGTTTATGTACAAAGTGTGGTAAAGTGGTCTGTTCTGTGGATGAGTAAGTAGCATGTAAGTAGTTTACTGCACCTGTAAGTTCACTTGCATGAAGACATCAGTTAGTTATAGTTCCATCCATCCATCCATCCATCCATCCATCCATCCATCCATCCATCCATCCATCCATCCATCTATTATCATTAACCACTTAATCCCTATCAGGGGCATAGCAGTATGGAACCTGTTCCTGAATCATTGGTTGCAAGGCTATGGAAAAAAACCTCTGGAAAGGACAACTAAATATAGTTATTAATTATAAAAATAATTACATCTCACAGTTCACAGGTGGTATAAAGACACAACGGAGGATATCTTAAGAGGAATGCCACTCAGTTTTGAAGAATGTCCTACAGGTTGAGGGAAATGCACCTGGTCTGGGAAGAAACCATCCTTATGGGAAAACAGAGCGGTCAAAGGAATAATAGGTGGTCTACAGCAAAGTGTGCAACTACAGTCCTAACAGTTTTGCAACCAGTCCGTCACTGCAAGTTCCTTGTAAACGTCCCAATTCTGTAACTGGGCTGGAAAATGTGACGGAAGTATCCCTGCAGGAAAAGTTGAACACCTCCACTCTAGGGCATGTTTTAAGTTTGCAAGCAATTGAATTTTACACTGCATATTACTCATCACAATCTCCCTCATCCTTGTCTGCTTACATGGCTTTGATTTTCCGGCATTTCTTTCTGCAGCCTGAAGTGAATTTAAGTTACAACAGATCAACACTGCAACCTTGACGCTAGCAGCTGCCCAGAATGACATGGTCTGTGGGATTCCGTTCGTCGGCCAGTAAACGTACACTACTAATGGTCCGGTAGTCCCTCTGTTACGGACAGCTTTTTACCATTGTGGTTTGCTCATTATTCTAACTCGGAGTCCCCCATGTCTGGAATTAAGATGCAGAAGTAGAAAGGTTTACCTTATTTTCAGTGCTTCTGCTATAAATTAATGATGCCATATTTGATATTATAGGGTCTCTCAAATGTGCCATCACTGACTGCTGAGAAAGGAATCAGGACTCCAAAACGCTTGATTTAAGTCCACTCGTCATATATTTCATTTTCCCTTGGTTGGAGGCTCTATTGTCTGACTCTTGGAAGTAAACACGGAGATTAAAGGAAAAGACCCCCTCCCTCATTAGCGCCGCGGCTTTGGATCAGACTTGTCAGCAGTGACAGAACACGAAACGAACAGGTGCTGCTGGAGTTGGGAGAGCTGTTGAAACAACAAACACGCCTGCCGTCAGTTCTACTGTCTGGCTGCTGCGGTGCCTGAAATCTCTGTCACATCCCACGTACGGTGACATGCGGAATGGCGGCACCTTGATTGGGTCACTTTCAATTACCGGCGTGGCACAGGAAATGGGCCCTACTGCCGGTGGAATGAAGTTTTGAGCTGAGCAGAGCCAAACCGAGCCAACCTGCCTAGGTTACTCATTTCTCACCAAACAGCGTGATTAGCGGCTGGACGTGGTGTGTGTGAGGCAAGGGCGCGCGGATCCATTAATTACAGCGCTGGTGGAAATGAAGTAAATGCGAGATTCTGTAATGCGCAGAATTTAGTGGAGTGGACGACAGCGGAAGATTAATGTTTTGGCCCAGCAGATGGGACAAGGCCACTGCTTTGTCTGATAATTAGTTTGCATGTGGAAACAAGTGAAACTGTTCTAGTCGCGAAAGATCGTTTCATTACCGTTCCCCTCTCGGAAGAAGGCTACACTACATTCAGGGAATGTATATTCAAACACAGTCGGTTCTATTTGTAATTTTTTTATATTTTAGATTGAAAAATTTCATACGGGTACACGGGCGGCATAAAAGTGGTCGTATTGGTGAAGTGTGCTTTGACTGCAAATCGCAACTTCCATGCAACAAAATTTTGGGAGAAAAAGCTATCCGTTTCCAACTTTAGCGACATTTTAAAATGTCCATGGGATCTTGGGAATATCAGAAAAACAAGAACTGGATGAGTTTGATTTCTGTTGCAAATAACACTGTCTGTCTGGAGTATAGATAAAAATGTACTTTCTTGAAGAAGTAAGCAAATCGTAACAAAAAGATCCCAAATGAGCCCATGCAAAGCCGAGGAAGAGTCACCATCCAAACAATCATTTATCTATTTGTTCTCAAGTTTCTTTGTATGTATGGCTTTCAGTGTAAATCAAGACCGCTAGTGTAACCGTGGTTATTTGTAGTAATTCGGAAACCTCGATTTTTTACATTTTTCTAACTTGTTTGCCTTTACAGTGTGAAGCAGAAAACATCGAGCCTTAATTGTTGAATATGACTACCTTACACGCTCGGTTGTACAAAATTTGGGTGGCTCGTATCGCACTATGCAGTTCTTACCAACCTTATTTTTAAACTCGCTTTACTAGACATCGTATTACAATGAGCATCCTTTCCCGCGTTTCCAGCGGGGGTCAGCTTTGAAAATCCGTTGTAAATGTGCGCGGGAAAGAGTGTCTGCAGCGCCGAGCCCCTGCTGTCCAGTAGGGGTCAGTGTTGATCAGATTAAATCTTCCCCTCATTGGCGGAATAAAGAAATTGATGAACATTCCGGCTGACAGATATCTAATTATATTAAAAAACGCGTTCATTAAAAGAAGGCGTTTTGTGGCATTAAGCATATGCATATGTAATTGAGGAAAACTGTGCTGTAATCACATCCGGTGTTAGAGATAAGAACATTCCCTAACAGGTTTCACTTAGGCGGTTTTTTCCTTAAGAGATGTTGGTTCCAGCAATTAGGCATTCTTTTAATTTCCCAAATGACTCAAGAAACTTGTGGAGATTATAATTGCTTTTAGCCACGCATATCTAATTTGTGTCTTTTTAAGTGTTAATTAGTACGCGATTTGAGCTGACGTCTTTATGTAGTTCACACTGCTGACAAAAGAAAGTCCTGTTACACGTGTGCGCCACGATTCCCGCGCATGTTGCTACGCGTACTTTGCGCGTGTGTGGAATGAACGCGCGCCCGCGCGCGCCTGTATGTGTGTGTGTGTGTGTGTGTGTGTGTGTGTGTGTGTGTGTGTTAAAGAGAGAAAGCGAAACAAGAGGACGGGATTCAAATGGAGTTTGAATTAATGAAGACAACATGTCACTTTTTTTTTTTCTCCCTCTTCTTTTTTTTTCTTGTTCTGTTGCGCGGAGACAGGAAATGAAGTCCTGCTCGTCGCGGCTGCCGCAGCTTCTGCTCTCGGGTGTCAGTGTCCTGTCAGGCGCCGAGCAGGAAAGTGGCAGGCGGTGATACATGCTCCCCCTGATAACGGGCCCATCCCCGCATCCATCATCCCCCCCCAGCATCGTTTGTTTATTTCCTCCTTTTTTGCGCAGGGAGCCCTAGCAAACCTGCGGTGTAGCCCGCCGCACACATTAGTAGGACTCATAGCTTCCAGGTAGCGGGGCGGGAGGAGAAAGTTTCCCGCTCCATCTTTCCGCAGTTGGCTTATTGTCTGCGGGAGGTGGAGGCCAAGCTGGCATTTTTATTGTCTTGCAGCGGCACTTAGTGGCGTCTTTCAGTATAGCAGATGAGACTTTTCGTCCACAGCGCGGACGTGTCTTGAACCCCTTGCGTTTACCCGGTGCCAGTTTTACATCCACTCGTGAATTTACACCGCTGTGGGTGAATATCGCCCCAAACGCACCGCACGCGGACTGAGTCAGTGAGCCGGGTCCCTCAAAATGTCTCCAAACTCTCTGTTGTCAGTTCTCGTATGGACTATGCTTGTGTTTTTTGTAACATTTTAAATGGTTCTGATTTATTTAAGGGTATTTGCTATGAATTTTCAAATATATTTTATTATATTATCACATGTAAGCACAAGCGTGTTACATATTGTAGGGGACGCGGCTGTGGACTCCGGAGAGAATTAAATCAGAAGACCGGTTTCCAGAAGCAGCGTTTATGAACTTGCTCCTTTACCCTGAAGACTGCGGTCCTCCAAGAGGCCGGTTAACCCACAGGGACCGCGCCAGCGCTCCACAGACGCACACAGTCCACTAAAGGTTGTCCATAGTGAACAATTCCTGCATAAACGTGAAACACAGTGATTCCTCATTATCTGAATCTAATTTGTCCCTGAAAATGCTCCGGATGTCTAATTTTTCGGATCCCGAGTGCCTGTTTGCCATGAGTTTAAATGTACTTGTTAGACTGACAAGTTTATAAATAAATAATGTGCTCCCACCCCATCCGAAAACATCTATATAACTGTCAACCCACGACTTCAGCATGATAAAGCACCCTAAACACCAGTTACCTAATTAAAAATGCTAAATGTTTTCATTAATTTGTATGTTTATAGCATGTGGTGCAGTGTGTACAGTACAGGACATTTCACATGCCCACCCCCCACCCCCCACAGTGCTCAGGAGATGAGGGGGCGCAGGTGCGGAGTTTGCAGGAGTTCATTTTATGCAATGTTGAATGCAGGGAACAAAGATGTGTGTCAAAGTATCCTGCTTCCACCACCTCTTTAACTGACACAACAACCAGTATTTAAATTAATAAGTTTTTTTTTAAATTAAATGCGTAATAAATGTTGTGACGCTGTATAAACGTATTTAGACAAAGGAAACAGGTGGAAAGCAGGCCAACTCAGATGCTGCATTCCATGTGACTCAGTCCTACCCCTAGGGTTCCCCTCCAAGGCTAACAAACCTGCTGGCATCACTACTGTCTCCACTATATCATCGTCGAAAAAGCTGTGATCGTATATGTTGCTTATATTTTTATATTTTGTTTGTGTTTTGAAGGATTTCTTTATCACTCCTGAGTAATTTTTGTGATTTTACCCCAATTTTGCCAAACTTAATAATATGTACATAGTTACTTCAAATTAATACTCTGGACCTTCACTGAGCTTGATTTTTGTTTCAAACACATTATTACATAAAGAAACAACATTGTGTAAGTGTTTACTCATTTGGTTGTTAGACTGACAAGTATATAGCAGGTTCGTCATATGTATATATCACCATAAACAGATTTACAGTAGTGAGTGCTGTCCAGTGTCACTGTTTATTCATAAGATCCTCAGACTCATTGTATAAAGATGTTGCACCCTCTTCCTTTAGGCAGGGGTTAATAACATGGGAACATCTGTTGATTGCAAGTTTGCTTTTAGAATAACGATGTATAAATAACAATAAATGAAATAAAAATGTCACTATGTTCTTACTATATGACATTATTTTCTCTGAATGCCAGGACAGTGAACTGAGTTCAGTATTTTCCCTGAATTAATGTGTGGAAATTCTTCTAAGAGGAAGTGCGTGTCTTAAGAAAGTGAAGACCTTCTTCCTTCAGTTTAGTGGTGTGGATTTTGTTCTCTAGTGCTGTGTGACATTTGTCCACTAGGAGGCGCTGCTCGCCAGATTTTACTGCTTAGGGGACGCTTCATCACTGAGTTCCCTTTTGCCCAACAATCGGAAGTGCAGTGAAACACAATTAGACATTATCTTGTATAATATTCTATACTGCATATGAAAGTTCAGTCACAGATGGTGAATCTTAGAAGGCCACACCAAATTAAGGCACTGTTTAATGTTTTTTTTTCCTTTTTGTTTATTTTGAATAAATGACCAGAACAGTGGCATAGCGCTGCTCAAATGGAGGTAGGTTAGAGATTAGTGTGGGCTTCCTCCGGGTGCTTCTGTTTCCTCTGACAGTCCAAAGCCATGTTCCACATGAACTGGTCCCTGTAAATTGTCTTTAATGTGTTTGTGAGTGGCTGTCCTGGGAAGGTTTGACATCCATCCTGGAGTGGTGTGCCCTGCTTAGCCTAACACCTTGAGTTTCCAGTTTAGACTGTGGAGCAGTACAGCACTTCAGTTGGCTAGCAGGTAACAATAGTGAGTGATCAAAAGGGTAGAAACTAAGTATGCAACCTATTCTGAGACCTTTATACCCTTTTACATGTCTTCTCTCTGCTGGAGTATCCATGTCCTGACTGGAAACACTATCACTAACACTCCACAAAAAAATGAACTAGCAGAGAGAGACAATACAGGCAAGAGACTTTGTTCACTTTGAAGACACTAACTTCTGAGAGAACCTGTTATGATCCTGAAAGAGAGTGGCTCCCCTGTAGGCCTGGAGGTGTGGCGCAGTCAGAGGAGGATCACAAAACTGTGTTCAACCTCACTTCTTTTATACTTTTTCCACCTCACCTTCAGCAATGATCCAGCTCCTTCAAAGAAATAGTGAGAGGGACTGAGGTGGTCCGTTTTTATCGCTTCTTCAAATCAGGCTCTTGATTCAGGAGTGTATAAAATATATTGTTTTGTCAGAAGCTTTTTCAAAAAAAATCAAGGTTCCTTTGTTTCCTTTGTTTGTATTTAAGTGGAGGTGATAATGTGTGTGTGTGTGTGTGTGTGTGTGTTTGTGAATGAAGCCATTTTTCATGCCTGAATAGTTAACTTAGAACATAAAGAGAAATCTATGCACATGACACCATGCAATAATGATTCCATGAAAAGTAGCCCAAAAGACTACTGTTATCTGCTCAGAACCTTTTTTTAATTGTTACCCAATGAAATTGTAGATCTTACTATGCACAGCCAGATCATTTACCTTTTTTTCCATTGCTTCTCATAGTTAAAGGCCTGATTATTGAGGACAGAGCTCACAGAGCTGTGGCTAGATTGTCTCCACTGTACAATTTTAATATGTTATCATTTCTTTTCCCAAAACTCCTCAAAGGCAATGAAAAGTGGTCTGCATTTGATCAAAGGTTCCTTGTGAAAATTTCCCAAATGTTTCTAATAGCTCCAGTTGGACTTTCTTGTTTGTTGCTCTTATAAGCAGATTGTTATAATTTCTTGACTGAGTAGGAGAAGTAAAACCCATTTGTGCCATGGGTCCTTTGTTGTTCTGATGAGAATATACAATTTCTAACATTTAAATGCTGGAGTTACGCAAGAGCTGTCTATCGGTCTGTGCAGGAGAGCAGAATGGTCCTGGGTTTGAATCCCCATTTGTTCAGTTGATGCAGTCAAAATTACCCAGCTGTATCAAAGGCAAAGTCATTGTAAGTAGTTTAGTATACAAGCTTAACATTGTAAATCATTTGGGTGAAAAGTATCAGAACATTGTATATATAATAATCACAGGGTATAATGGTGTTGTACATTTAGAACAACAGTACACACCATACTGCAGGTCAACTGATTTTTTTCATTTAATGACTTCCAGTTGAACACACACATACAGTACTGTGCAAAAGTCTTAGGCATGCAACTTCAATGTCTGTTGAGAAGTACAGGTAGATTCTTATCTACCATCAGGGAGGATTCTGACTGGTCCCAAACTCATTCTGCAGCCTGAGAATGACCTCAAACATCCAATTTCAGTCATACAGAACTATCTTGAGCAAAAAGAAGGAATCCTGCAACAGACAGTATGGTCCCCACAGAGCCCTGATCTCAACATGATCATTCAGTCTGGGAGTACATGCAGAGACAGTCAAAGTCTGCAGAAGAACTGTGGCCAGTTCCTCAAAATGTTTGGAAGAACCTACCAACCTCTACTCTTATGCAAGTTTGCATAAGAGAACTGATGCTGTTTTAAAGGCAAAGGGTGGTCCCACCAAATATTGATCTGACTGAGGTTTTTTTTTGTCTACTGCACTTTTTAGAAGGTTTATTGATTAATAAGTATTCATGGCATTATTTTAGGAACCATCCTCACTTTATAGCATTTTTCCTGGGGGTGCCTAAAACTTTTGCACAGTACTGTATATTTAAAATATCCCTTCTCAGTCTTTTTTCACACTTAGGCCTCTAACCAGAGGCCTGGGAGTTTTACGGTATGGCACAGTATTTTTGCTGTTCCTAGGACTGTGCTCTTCTGGACTGAGACCAATGTTGTCATACCTGGGATCTGATGGAGCCACTCCTCTAGCTTAGGAGGCCACAGTGCCAACTGCTCCTATCACCGATGGGACTACCTTGATGAAACCACATTCTCTAAAGTTCCTCTCTCAGTCTCTGGCGTTTCTCTAGCTTCTCATATTCCTTCTTTCAAACATTTCTGTCACTCAGAATTACCACATCTATAACACTGCTGTTTTCTCTCTCTTGTTTATTACTACTGTATCTGGTTGGTTGTCCAGTAAATGTTTATTTGTCTGGATGTGGAAGTCCCAAAGGATCTTGCATCTATTGTTCTCTGCCACTCTTTGTTGTACCTTCTATTTAGACTTGGGAGTATCCGGGCTATATTCTTTACAGACGTTCCTGTATATGCTACCCGCCACTTACTTGTGCCTTTCAGTATACGTTGACCCTTCCTGCATCTGGCAACCTGCTACTAGGTGCTAGATTGTCTCAGGGGCTTCCTTGCATAGTCTGTACTTGGGGACTTGCCTCATGTGGTACTTCTGTCTCCACTGACCTGGTGCCATTTCCAGCCATTGGTGGGATCCTCTCATGTCAGCCACCTCTGCCATCTGTTGGTGGTACCTTCCATGGAGAGGCTTATCCTACCATTTCCTGTACCTCCTTTGCTTCCTTACTATCCATATCCCCCATCTGTTTCAGACATTTCCCCATCAGCTCATGTTTAGGAGATATTGCTTGGATGTAGTTATGGATATTCTGTATCTCATTCAGAACAGTAGTCCTCACATTTTCCAAGCTCCTTCCCCCTTCCATCCAATAGGTATACAGTCTTTCAGGGGTTGGATTTTGGATGGAAGGCTCCATGTATTATAAGCAGGTTTTGTGTTGATGTCTGCAGCTTCCATTTCCCCTCTTTGCCAAATTACTAAGGGAACTGGGTATCTGATGACTGGCAGGACATATGTATCAATGGCTCTGATCTTGTTCTTCCCATTCAACTGTCTCTTTAGAACCTGTCTTACTCTGTGGAGGTATCTGAGTGTTGTGATCTTCTTCACAATTTGAATTACAATGAGTCAGTACTTTCTCTATTGTGATCAATTGCTTTGCCTTTTTAAACAATTCATCAAAATCTTTTGATAATTTCTGTCTTCTTGGCTGCAACAAACAGTTCACTTGGCCCATCATTTAAGGACATTGGGAAAGAATTTATAGTAATAACTTACAAAGGTGAGAAATGAGTGTAGCTGACTGAAATTTTTTGCTCTGGGGCCTTTATGATGGCATCAGTTCTGACCCGTAGTTTATGAAGGCCCACTTTGTCAATGCGATGTCCACAGTATTCTATGACAGAGTTTTTAAAGTATCAGCACTTACTCATTTGCTCTCAGTCCAAACTCTGCTAACCTGTGAGGACTACTTTCAGGTTTGTCAGATGAGTATCATCATAAGTATCTGTGATGATTATGCCATCCAAATAACACTGGGTGCTTAGGATACCCTGAAGAACCTGATCCATGGCTCTCTGTCATGTTTCAGGGGCAGAAGCCATGCCAAAAACCAGCCTGTTATTATGGAAACAGCCCTTGTGAGTATTTATTGCGGAGGTACTTTTTAAATGGTTCTTCCATTTCCATTTGCTAATATGCTTGTGCCAGATGTAACATCAAAAAACACTCATTACTGACAAGACGGGCAAAGTTGTCCTTTTGCGGCAGAGGATACTGGTCTGCATGCAGCACAGGATTTACTGTGATACTGAAATCCCCAGAGATTTGTACAGCACGACTTTTCCAACCACAAACCGTATAGGTGTTGCCCAGTCACACCATTTAACTTTGGAGAGGAGGGCTTGGTCATCTAGACACCAGAGTTCTACCTCCATATTAGGGTGAATAGCACAGGCTAGGCCTTGAGGAACTTGCACTGTCCTGTACTGCACTCTGGACTTTTATTGTTCTAAGAGCAACAATTCCATCTTGAAATACCCTTACTGAGTGATCTAGTAACTGATCTAGCTTTCCGTGTGTGGTACATAAACTGTGTCATGATCTGCACTGCTTTTATAGACTCCCAGTTGTGTTTGATGCTAGACAGCCACGTGTGGCCAAATAAAAGTACATCTCCATTTTGCTGCACATACAAGTCAAGAATCTCTGATTTTCATAAATAACTTGTTGTCTCATTGTGTTGTATCGGGGTCCCTCTGTCTGCAATCCAGTGTGGGGACAACAATGAAATTTTGGTCCCTTTAAGAGGAAAGTATTTCTCCTATCCCATTAGTGTTTTATCATGATGAAATTATGGGTTGACAGTTATATAGGTGTTTTTCAATGGGCTGGGGTGGTGTTATTTATTTATTTTCCCCCGTTTAAAATAATGGGAAACCGGCATTTGGTATCTGAAAAATGTATTATCCAAAGTGTTTTCAGAGATAAATTTGTTTTGGATACTGACGGATTACTGTATGTATAAATTTTTTCTTGCTCGTCCTTCTCATACAGTGGAGACAGCCAAAGGGCTGCCTATTTTGGGTCATAATCTGAACAGGCTGATCGGGCAACTGTATTTATGTTCAGACACAGCGTTCTCTGCAAAGTGCAAGTTACCCGTGTACCCTGAACCCAGTGTCATTCTATAACATATTTGCTTAGCAATACACATTTTGAGGTCTGAACGAGTGACAATTGCACCGGTTCGTGGACAAGAGGAGACACAGCAGTAGCTTTCCATGGATTCAGTACTTGATCTGGAAGTCACAGGTCAGGGAAAAGTGGTCAGGACAGATCTGTGTGCTCAGTCTCTTACTCCAGGGAAAAAGTCTCTTTCTCCCATGGACAACGAGGGCTTAAATAGGGATGTCATGGCAACTGTGTGTTTGTTGATCATAACTAATGAAAGTGATAGGATTCTCATAGTGTTATGTATAGAATGTTGTAAATAATACAATTTTTGTAGTTGCCTAGCTACAACATCTGTATATTTAGTTTTATGTTTGTTTTTTCTATTATTGTTGTTATTCTTACTAGTATACACAACTCCTTGTGTCATAAATTGAGTTAAACATTTTCAGAAATAAATATTTTAAAGTTAATTTAAGTTTATTATTTATTTTAAAGGTATTCATCTACTTTAAAAATTAAAAATCTGTTTGTAGTGGTGCTACTGTGACCTCTTTTTACACATCCAGCAAATAGATAGGACTAAAGCACACCCAAACATAGCAGGAGTGTGGGACTGGATTTTAACTAATTTCCCCAGTGTCTGTAGCTCCTGTGTGTGTCACAAGCAAACTGAGGCCTGTATAGGTAGTGGGTTCAGGTGCGGAGGTCATTTACAGTTGTATTTACGGGTGCCGTGAGTGACAGTGAGAACAGGGAGACTTGACACATTGACAGGGACAAGCAGTGCTGAAGACAGCTAGTGGCAGAGAGGCAGACTTTGGGGTGGGGTAGGCCCAGGTTGAGGGCTTGCAGGTTGGCAAGGACCGGAGTGAGGATTTGGATGTGGGCAGGAACAGTTCTGTAGATGTCCGTGTAACAATAGTCACAAGTAAGAATCTGCGAAGTGAAATTTAGATTGAGACTCTTTATAGGTCCCCGGAAGAGCTGATGAGGAACTAATGTAATAGGAAGCGGTTCCTCAGCATTGGAGGTTAGAAGCTGGTGTCTTGGGTTCACAAACATCCTAACAGTCTGATGTCCCTGATGTAGAGTTTCATTGATCAGCAGCAAGATGAGGAGCACTGTATGTGGTTACACGATAAACTGATTTACAATCAGCACTGAATAGGAGATTACTTTTATTTTCTTTTAATTTAAATTTGTGTAAATTTTAATGCAGCGAAAAGGAATATGAAATGCTTACAAATTTATTTATTGTTTTTTGTTGTAGCCATACCTGTGATTTTTTACAGAAAATGATTTGTAAATAAATGAGATGTGTCTAGTCTGGAGGAATGTCTGTATTTTTAGTATTTTATCAGTTTGGGGGTAAGAGACTTTAGAGTTATTAATAAAAAAATTTTAAACTCCTTGCTGTGCTCAAAGAAGAGCAGCCAGTGTATTTTGTTAGAACATTTTCATGAAGTGTGCCACTGCTGGCACTTTGCGTGCCAGTTCTACTGTTCTTCATGTGAAGTCAGATAGACAGGAGCAATTCAGGAATGCTCTGATGAGTAAGTAAGAATGTTCTTCTTGAAAAGTGTCAAGAAGCTGTTAAAAGTAAGCAATGCTCATAAAAGCAGTACTTGGAACTGGCTTGACAAGTGAAGACATTCCCCTCAACCACGTGGAGGGCTACCTCTGAAGCCTCTAAAGAATCTTTTGACAGAATAAGACTGACAGCAGTGAACCCAATAAATGTGGGCCTCTCAGCTGTTGGTATGTCACTGAAGAAAGTCAGGTTCACTGCGTCCTTCAAGGCTACAGCAGCACAAACTTGACATTTAAGCTTTTTACAAGACAAACAGTTTCTGCTGCGTAGATCTCTGAATAAATCGGTATTCTCAATGCTATGTCACGACATATTTCATTTTGCATTTTATAACTTCAGTTTATTTATAGTCCCATACCAAAGCCATTGACAGATTGTCAGGATGTCCTTAATTGTAGGGGTAGAGTTACACAGTTCTGGTTTATTGTGCATTTTCTGTATTAAGATTTATAAATGGCATACTCTTTTAAATTTACCAGTAGTGACTGAATATATGGCAGAAACCAACAACAATCCGAAATAAATGGTCTGACAGTACTTTGGATTCAGAACAAAAAGTGTAAAAAAAATACAATTAATTGCAAAAATATGCATATAGCATAGCTCTTGCATTATGCTGAAAATATTCAAATCTTTTCACAAATGTGTTACATGAAAAATATTTAAATGTGTGCATTTACAGTACTTCTTGCTGTGATCCTGGCTTCACTGAAAATGTGCAGATTTTCATCTTTTATACATAGAATTGCATAAATATGGCTTTAAATATTTCTTACTATGTATTTATTGTGTGCTTGATCTCTCCATACACAAGCTAGAGTAAGAGTGTAGTATCTGTAAGAATAACATTTCAGAATGTAGTATTTCAGATGAAACCATAATGGGCTACAGTGTGGTTGTATTGTGACTATGTGACTCTTTTTAAACCACTTTGGTTTAAACAGGGAAAACAATCAAAGGACCAAATTGAAGGTTTGGAGACGTGTACATTTTGCATACTGTATGTACCTTAATAAGGTGGTTTTTGTTTCTTGTCTCACCTGCTGCCTCTGAGTGGTTGCATCTAAGCAGAGGCCACTTTCTTCACTTGAGATGTGGCTCTGTCCTAGGCTCTTCCAGCTGTGGCAGACAGTACAAGTACTGGTTTCATAGTCTTAAATACTGTATTCCCATATAATTGAAAGTGGATGTCAGAAGCAGGTACAGGGGGTCCTGTGAGACTGGAGGGTACTTATATCAGAAGCACATCCTCCCTTTTCACACTGTCAGCTGTCAGAGGAGTATACTGTCCTTCTGTGTGTGTGTGTTCAGGCCTTCAGTGGGGTGTCAGTCCTCTAATCTCGGCAGGTGATATAACAGCGTTTATTATAACCATCGCTATCCTATGTGGAGGAAGTGAACTCTCGGGAAAATTGGTCAGTCAACGACTCAACATCAGCATGACAAGGTCCTTTGCACTTTGGCTACATGGCGTCACGATGAAAAACTAAATGAGCCATAGGTGTAAAAAAAATCTCTGAAAACATTTGCTACTTTGAAAAAATGTGCCCAATTTGACTTTTTGAAATTTTAGTGTTTGTTTTAAAAAGTTACTAACTCCTTAAAGTGGATGCCCATGTGAAGCCACATG
This sequence comes from Arapaima gigas, assembly GCA_900497675.1. Classification (NCBI taxonomy): domain Eukaryota; kingdom Metazoa; phylum Chordata; class Actinopteri; order Osteoglossiformes; family Osteoglossidae; genus Arapaima; species Arapaima gigas. The sequence goes on from UFQX01000029.1 coordinate 1,275,043, forward strand.
GGGTTGTGGGGGAAGGGGAGACTGCAGATGGGCTGCAATTCACTTTATAGAAAACCACAGCTCCGGTCCAGGAATTTTCTGTACTTCAAAAACTCTCTGTCCACTGTGTTCAAAAACCATCCTCACACGGTTCTGCTTTACTCCTGCTCAGCCAAGCGACATCAAAAATAATAACAATTTTCCATAATCACACTGTAAAACAAGAAAAGACAGGACCTTTTTCCCTTCTTTCTTTTCTCCACTGCACCGTATTTAAAGTGGGCATGTCTACCAATACTGTAAGTGGATTTTTATTCACCCAAATTCCTATGTATATTATATAGCTGGGCTTCTATTTTAATAAGTCAGTTCAGTAGATGTTTACTTTACTACGCCACTTGAAAAAAATCTGAGCATGATTGCTTGAAACAATACTTCCCCTTGCCCAAAAAACACTTAAATTGAACTTCTGAGGAGTGAAAGTTGTTCTTGTGGATCAACGATGGTCCAAACACATCATTTTAAGATGCAGAGAGGTAAAGCACATAAACTCTGCTTGTGTGGTTCTCATGGAGAAGGTTGTGCCACGGTCTGCGGTTGTTTTACTGGTTGCAGAATGTGTGATCTTCATGAAGTCCATGTCAGTCAAAAATGGAAATTGAAGGACAAGTCAAATTTATGACCTGTATATGCAATGCAGTTAAATATGTAGGGAAAAAAACTAGTTTCCTGCAAGAATACTCTAACTTTTGAGTCGTATATGCCAAATGCAATTTACTTTTGAAGCTTTTTTGTATGACAATGACAGTGGTGTGTTAAATGTTGCTTATATGACACAGGAATGTCAACTGACTGACTCACAGCTGACTGTCACACCTGTTGGCACCTATAGAGTACAGTCGAGTTGTTAAAAACTGAACAAGGCAAATGCAATTTACAAAGTGCCTCAGATGGCTGGACTAAGGCTAACTAAGCCTTGCCTCTTTTCACCATTGTCATTGTTCATGGCTTCCTCTTGCAGGCAAAGCTGATGCAAGGTTGATGCATGCAGGCAGGACTGATCAAACCTTCAGCCCTGAGCCTCCCATTTAATGTCACTAAACTCAACATATCTACAGTATAACCTTGGAAATATCACTTAATAAACACCGATGAAATGCTGCCAGGTTGCAGTTGAGTTTGCTGGCCATCTATTTAAAACTGTAACTTTGAGGGGCACGAATATCAAGCGTAATTATGCTGCATGAAGCTCAGACTTCTAGAAGAAGGTACCAACCCTCAATTTTTTTTATCATACCCCCTTGTGCTTGGTGAGAGGATGCTGATCTTGAATACAGGATCATTTTCAAGGGCAACTGTAATCTTAAATGTTAGTGCTCTGTATTCTCCATATCTGAACTCAAAAGCCATTACAGAAAAGGGCTTAGAGGTATAGCAGTCGGTGAGTGTTAGATGTTTTTTGTTTTCTTTTTGGATATCTGTTGTACTTCCCCTGAGTTATTTTAGCACTCGTGTCTTTGCTGATAATACATTTGGACGAGGAGAATAGGGCTATTATGGCTTCTCACACTTTTTCCCACGTGTGCCCTTTCCGCGTCCCTGCTCTCATAACAGGATTGTCGGGTTGGGTATCAAGAACCATGTTGGCCAACTTAGTCAAACTGTACAGCCAGCCGTATCAAAGCGCACTGGGACTCTGTTATGTTCTCTTACGGGTCTTCCTCCCTGTGAAATCCCTGGGGCATGTGAATCTTGTTAAAGTAATTGAGTGGCAGTGGCAAGGGGTGTGAGGTGATGCCTGCCCTGACACGTGGTCATGAAGGAGATGACCACCTCCAGCCTCTGCTGAGGCACTGGGGGAGGAGGGTGCAGATGGAGATTAATTAACTCTGTTTTCAGGGAGATCAAAGCTCCAGCACTGCCCCATCCAGACATTATTACCAGACGTTCACTGGACTCCTGTCCTAATGAGCCACTGGTATGGATGTTGCTGTGAGTCTTTAATGAATGACAGACGGCTTTTTTGGTGGACCAGGGTGTGGCCAGGAGTCCATGCCACATATTTGTTGACCTGATTGTTAACTGGGGCTGGGCATGAACGTGGAAAGGACAACTTTCGTAAAAAGGTAATGACAAAGATGGCAAAAATTGCTGATAAACTTTTTGTAATTCAAAAAATTTAAAAGTTTATTATCAAAATTTATTATCATGACCTTAAAATACACCTCAATTGTCTTTTTCTTAACGTAAACATAACTTTAAAAGTTTAGTCCTACTCACATGTTCGATGGTACATTTCCAGAGCAGTTTTTCCTTCCTGAAATTGAAATGCCATTTTATAAAAGCCTTTAAAATACTCCAAAGCTAAAGTTTCTTATATCATGTAAAAAAGTTTTTGAGTGAAGATAAAAAAGGAAGAATTGTCTTTTTGGTTTCAAATTGCAATAATGATTGGTGGGCAATCCCACTTTCACCAGAGGTTTCTCACACACTTCGAACAGAAAGAAGGGGCTGGGGGTTAATGTGTCCTCAGCCAGGGTTGCAGGGCAGGGTGGGGGAGGGAGGAGGAGCAGTAGAGTAAGAACATGGACCCCACCACACCAGACAGGTGCAGTGACCCCTTAGCCTCTCCGAGGTGTTTCTTGCATTTTATGGGACATTTATGGCTGCCTCTCTCTCTCCTGCCTGGCCACCTGCAGATAATAAAGCTCCAGGCCCCTACTGCTCCCGAGAGAGGCCAGCGTGCTAAAACGTTTACAGCGCTGCAAGTGGTCCAAAGGGAAAACTCTGACAAGTAAAGGCAGGGGAATCTTGCGATAACAGATTTGCTAGCAGTTGCAGGGCACCTGTAGGGACTTGCATGTTTGCATCTTGCCATTTGTTTGTAAATGTTTTCAGTTGGATCATATGGGTCCCTCTACTTCTGCAAAAAAGTCAACTACTGATTATTGACAATGTTTCTAAATATGACGCAAAATTTTGCAGTCCTAGTAATAAAAGTGTTCATAAACTGTAAATAATAATATGAAATAAACTCTATGTTTCCAACATCTGTTTCTTTTCCTTGAACATGATAAAAGACAATGAAATGAAATGGAAATAGCTTATCATTTTCAGTCCAGCTGTATGTGTCTTTAAGACTCATGATGTTAAGTATGTCTTCAGGCTTTTGCTTCCAGTGTCGACTTCCTTTCTGTGGAAAGCACTTGCAATGATCATTTTCACTGCAGCAGATGCAACATCTGTAGTGGGATTTCTCCTGGTTCAGCGGGAGATCTGCCACGTGGCCCTTACAGGGGACCAGGCAAGGTCACTGCTTGTCTCAGCAATGCCATCTGATCTCTCTCTGTCCACTGTGTTCAAAGCCTTGGCCTTAGGCCCATGTGGGGTGTCCTAATGGCGTCATTTACGTTAGTCTGTCTTTCCATTGAGGTCCCAAAAAGCATCATAAATGCATTCATTACACATGGTGGTGCTGTGTGCTGGGTCTCTTTCCTTGACAAATGCCAGGCCCTCATATCGTTCTCTCTCTCTCTCTCTCTCTCTCTCTCTCTCTCTCTTTTTCTGGCTTCTCATCCCAGAAGCATTGAGACTGTGCACAATATATCAGGACATGTGGTAGTCCTACAATGCAGTAGATACAGAACATTACATTAAATATTACAGATAAAACTCAAACTTTCAAGCTTTTCAGATCCTTCAGACTAGGCAACCGTGTCCTGTTCACTGATCTGCATTAATATCTATGATGACAACTGAGAGTCTGGGAGTAGGACGCATATCAGTGCTGCATCCATCATGTTGGGTATGGTGGCTATCTACAGACAAGTTCCTTGTGTTGATTTCTCACCTCTTTATACTAACAGAACTGTGGCCTGTAGAATTTACTGATGACACCAGGCACATGTGTAGATGTCAACACCGAGACACATAGCTACATTTACAGAAATCAGTGCAACTAAGCGGGTCAGACATGGGGGCTGCAAGAGTCAGTCATAGATCCAAATAAATCACAGGCTTTATCTGAATAGGATATATGCAGACACCCCCACCTGATAGCTCTCATCTCACAGTCCATAAGATAGCTTCTTTGGTGGCAGTTAAGGTAATCCAGGCAGCGATGTAGGTTGAGCTAAGCCCTCATAAATCATTCCAAACCAGTGAATGTACAACAGAAACCCAAAAACTTTTCAACAAAGACACAGAAAAATACTTAAGTGAATCTTTGATAGTTTGAAAAGAAGAGTGATGTTATATGTGCAAAAATGCTAAATAGTGATCTACATTGTAGATCCATATGTTAGTTTCAAGATAGTTGCCCAGTGAATTAATTGGTATATTTACCAGAATTTTACTAAAAAATAAAAGCTATTGTTTTTTTTCAGAACTATTACTAGAACACAAATGTGTCCATCAGTACCATAAGTGGATTTTTATTAATAATAAATATAACAGACCAGAGACATTATCAGTAGCTAGGGAGAAGAATCGAAACTAATCTGGATGGCTGTTGCACAAGGAGACAGCAGTGTACATGTAGAAAAATATAAATGTTTGCAGATACAGCTAAATACAGCACAAGAGCAAAAAGGTTACAGTATTGGGGTTAGGGTTAAGGGTCATATAGCACTGTCTACATTCCAAAAAGGTGATTCAAATGTCACAAAATTAAGGAGCGATGAAACATTTTTTCTTTTCCAGTGGAACTTAGACAATCACTTTTTATGGAGGGAGGTTCTGCTGTGGACCATACAAATAAATACCTTTTGTTATAGAATATACAGTCATCAAGATACATTCCATATATTCATCAGAAAGAGAATTTGGCTAGGGGTTTAACATGTATAGAGAGAAAAACAAATCAACCATTTTGTTATTCAGCTTTCTAAAAGCTGAATGATCACTGATTTATATAAAGTATTTTAAGTTTCTATACTATCATATTGCCAGATATATCTAAGAACAAGAAGCAGCCTTGTATTCAAAAAGCACAATTGACATGACTCCAGAAACATTCAAAGTCTTACCATTTTATCCATTTATGCACTGGGTTTTTCTTTAATATAATAAATTAGATTATGGCTTTTGCTCAGCCTTACTATACCACGAGTGTCCTGGGACAATTTCATTTGCTGCTTTAATTGAACAGTGCAAGCTGTACAAGGACCTTTCCCAAAGGCCACACTAGTCAGAAGGTTATGTGCTCTTTCAAATTGGCTGGAAGGAGACCAGTAAGCAGACAGGGGACATGTGCTATCAATAGTAGTTGCGACATTACTCACAAGGCCACTCACAGAGAAGATTTGAGGCCAGTAACCAGGATGGTAACATCTGAGCTATGTGTTTTATAGGAGACTTTAAATGGAAACAGTTTAGGACCCTTGTGTGCAAACCATCTGGCCTTCAAGCTATTTCAAATTGCACTGTTCATCAAATATTGCCATCGAGATTGAATTTCACTCCACTAAAACTGTCTGCTGCTGTAAACAGGATTGTTCCCTTACATCCTAAAGCTATACAAGAAGCTTCTGTAATTTACTGCAATAGCCAGACAGAGGTGAACTTAATTTCCCTACTACATGTAATGAGGATCTGGATTTCCTTTGTGTTTGTTTGATGGCTACATCAGACATATTCTATGGCTAAATGGCTATAAGATACTTTAATTTTGCTGGAATATGATCTGGTGTATTACATGATTATGATAGCTTTCACCTTTATCCAAACATTTTTAATTCACTACTAGTTTTGTTATCTGATGGTGCCCGGGTCAAAAAGGTGTAGCAATAGAAAGGTGAAAAGAAATAACACGTTACATAATTCCCAAACTGTTTTACCATTAAAGTGGTTGTGTTTAGTATGGTCCTAGTCAAGGGGAAAGGAAAAAACAAAATATATATCACCAAACTGCACTACCCTTACATCATTAATGTGTGCAACACTAGTGTCACATGAAACTGTCACATGTCACAGTGTCACATGACACTGTGTGTGTGTATAGTGTTTGTGCTGTGTCAGCACATGCGTGTGTGCTTGTGTGCGTGTGTGTATTTAAGAACTGAGCATGGTTACAGCATCTATGTGCTGTGGGGGATTGGGGGTGGAAATTTTGGATTTTTTGGATCTAATTCATTCCTGAAAACAAACATTGAAAAAGTGGGTAATGAAATTGCCAAATGTGATGACACAGACTGGAAGTTGCAGATAAGATAAAACAAAATCTGGACCAGTTAATCCTTCCATCCATTATGACTAGCTGCTGTATCCTGGACAGGGTCTTTGTGGTTCAGAGCCCATCCCAAAAGCATTTGGCGCCCTGTTATGAAACTACCCCCAGGTAGGACACCAGTCCATCACAGCCAGTTAAATATAAATGGTATGAATAACAGCAACCACACATGCAGCCATCTATTAGTTAACCACTAAATCCTGGGCAGCGTGCTGGCACTCCAGTATCCTGGAATCATTCTCCAGGCTATAAAACTACCCCCTGGATGTTACACCAGTCCATCACAGTAATTACCAAATGAATATATGAAAATACACGTATCAGGAAACCAAATATAGAGGGACGAGTACACACACCACGCTTATTTTCCTGACAGTTAAAGAAGTTTTGAGAAAGTTTTTTGCAGTCTTACATTTGTCGTGATTCCTGAGAGCTGTAACCCCGATGACCACCAGAGGTCTTCATTTGGAGCAACCTGACATAACCCTGCACAGATTCTAAAAATTCTGTCAGGCAGGCAGGCAGGCATGCAACCAACCATATAAAATGGAGAATTAACAAAAGCCAGGTTGTGGATTCTTGATCAGTACTTCTCTTTGTTTCTTCCTGATAGAGTTGCTCTGCCTCTTTGGGGTTTTTTGGATCCTGCATGCTTACTTATTCTTCAAAGCCCTTGCTCTTTGTTTTTTCAAGTGTGTCCTTCTCTTGTCACCTTTTCCTTTAATCCTCTGTGTCCCTGTGTAGTCACTGCATCTCCAAATCTTGGTGTTTATTATTTCACAAGCCATTATGCCTTTACAACACTGGATTTTCAGTGGTCACCATCTGTACACTTGTAAATAAACTCTGCAGCCAAGTTCACACTAGATCACATCTCCTTCTGGTCGTGGCAACAAACAAGCACATTGCAGGAACACAGTGACAATACGGTCAAAGAGGGCATTTCCAAGCTTGAGCCACATTACGAAGATCACTTTTTCTTCTTTTTTTATTCCTGGCCTGCCAAACTTTTTTTAAATGATGGTTTCTCATGAAACCATTTAATTGTGTGACTCACTGTTGAACTCAAACACAACTTTACTGTTACACTTATTGTTCTCTGCTTTTTAATTAAATCATGAAAACGGACACCTCCTTGCTCTTAATGGTCGTGCGAGGTTGACAGCATCATCTGCGTAAGGGGTCAGACAGATCCCAGTTGAATTCCCAGTAGACAGGGTGGAAAAATGCGGTTTGGCATATACATTTAATGTGAAGAAATAATGAAAAAGGCATGTTGTAATGTAGCACAACTTTACTTCTCACTGACTTTAGTAAAATTCCAGTGTTTTAAATGTGCTGTCTGTTTTCATCTACTGTTACCCCTTTACTCCATGTGCAATATGTAGCAAAAACATAACAGGTTAACATGTGGGGGGGGGGCTGCTCTTATAAAGTTGTCACTGCCCTTAGAAGCTCATGTATAATGCAGGGGTCACCAGACATGTAGAAGACAATATTAGTCTCATGGCAGAAGGGGATTGACAGGACTCTGTCTAATGTTTGGGATAGATCGAAAATGGTATCATTTGACAAATGCTGCATGGTTCCCAGAAACAACCAGCTGAGGAAGATATGGTCATTTTTTTCTCTCTTGCTTTTTTGTAAGATTGAGGGGGCTGCTAACTGCATTTGGCCTTTTATTTATTGTTTAAAAACTATAAATTCAGCAGTTTTAGCCATTTCAAGGCAGTGACCGCTTGACTGTTACATTGAATCTTGATGCAAGTTCTTTGTCTGATTACAACACTATTTCTGCCATCATCAACATCCTCCTGGTCATAAACTGTAGATAAATGTAGTGTTTGACTCGTGCCTGTGTCTGTACCTGTTTTCTTCACCTCATTTCTCGGAGTCTAACAAAAATGAAAAATGAAGAACCAGCCTGTGTGGGACCACCAAAGCCACTGGCATCTCAGCATTCTCTGTACTTCACTGGTTCATATTTATTTGTTTAAAAATACTGGCTTTCAGCAGTGATTTACAAAATCAACCCATAGATGTCAGTTTTGTTTCATTTTTCTCTTATCTGTACCAAGACCACTTTCTTTTCATGAGTTCAGTCACTGCTAACATCATCCATCCCAGCCACACATGCCACACCTGGAATAAAAAGCACTAAAGATTGTTTTAGTGTCACATTAAAGGTAATAAGCAACTGCAAGATGAGCAGCACTGAACTCTTACTGTTACCAAGCTGCACGTGTAAACTGAGAGAAACAGTTTTCCTTTGGCGAAATTAGAGAGTGCGATCAAACTTCAGAACTGCACAGCTTTTCTGACATTTTTGCCAAGAATATACAGTACTTTGAAGAAGTATTTATCCCATTTTCACTTTTTTCCCTATTTTGCAGCTTTTGACATTGCATTTGGTCTACAATTTATAAAATTAGATACAATTTATAGAATTTAGAGCTATCAGTTCTAGAAGTACTTGAAAGCTGCCTGAGAGAGAAAAATGACACCAGTATTGTTTTTATGTCTTTTCCTTGTTGTGGAATGCAATGAAATTAGTATTAGGTTTAAGGAAGTAACTGCCCCCTAACTTCTATAAGCCTCATTAGGTGGAAAACCTGAGTTTTCTGTCTGAATGCAGCAAAGCCTGATTTGGGCCAGCCCTGCCAAAATATAATGTTCAGTTTAAACCCTTACCAACTGAAGTTGAGTTGGCAAAAGAGATTCACAGATGAACATCATGCCACGCCCAAAACAAATTACTCAAAACCTCTGGATCCTATTGGTCTGGACAGGGTTTTACAGCCGTTTCTACAGTTCTCAGTCCACTCGAACAGTTGAATGGTCAGAATCTTATTGAACATGCAGAAAACAGAGGAAGGCCCAAAGCATGTAGCACCTGGGGCACATTTTTTGTTTTTTTTTGGCAGATTTTTGGAGGATTCTCTGGAATCAAAAGCTAATTCAATAGCTCCCATGGAACAGTAAGCAGAGCTGCAGCAAGAGAAACTGGATGAAATGGAATACAAAATCTGCCTCAATCATCTGAAAATTGTGGGTCTGCTTGAAAATGTTGAAGGTAACAATTCTTTTAAATGATTTCTGCAGGATGAACTATGTTCCTGGGTCAGGTTGTCTGTTGAATCTGTTTCTATTGTGATTGATTTTGCCTAAAGAATCCCTAGTCGCAGTCCTGACCCCAGCATCCATCCAACGATCGTCTTGGTCCAGTTATTGTGCTTCTCTGACAAAGAAAACATTGAAAAAGCTACAGTGATGGAACACAACATCACCTTTAAAGACTCCTACGTGCAGTTCCACCCAGATCTGCCAGCTGAAATCATCCATAAGAAACATGAGTTCGATGAGGTCATCAAAGCACTTAAACAAATGAAAATCTAGAGGGGTTTTACTTTTCCAGGCTGACTGAGATGTTTGTATGAAAGGAGAGTCTGCTTGTTTGACATCACGGTGTCCACCACCCCTTTCCTGGCTGATCTGAAAGACTGAGACTTAACAGTGAGCAAAAACTTACTTTAGTCTTATTCTTACATGGTTACATATGGTCTTAAACCAGTTCTGTGTTTCTTGTTGTGGATCTTGCTGTCTTTTACCAGGTTTCTTAATTATTGGTGGGGCTTTATTTGTTTTCAGCAGGGGTAGGTCCTAGTAGGTCTGGTAGTGGTAGGTCTATCTATCTATCTGTTTAGCATTTTATCACACTGTCACATATTCTACTTGAGTTGTCGCCAACAATATGAAAGACTGTATGACAGGGATGACTAGGATAAAGAACACAGCAACAGTAAAGCTGAGTTTCCAGTTAAATTTGTCACTTGTGACATTAGTTATATTTATGTAGAACTTAAATTTATTTAAATATTTAACTAAAAGGAAACTATAAAGTCTGTATGATCTAGTACTTAAGTCGAATGATGCCCCGTTTCTTTTTTTTTACATTTAATAACTTATGAGCAGATTATTACTGTTGTCTACACTCACTTTTTCTTCTATGTATTAATGAACTAAGCAACAAATTCTCTTTTATTGGATGAAGTTAAGATTTCATTTTAAAATCTGCATAGTTCGTAGGAATTTTGTACACCGTCTCAGTACAGTTGTACTTGTCTTTATGTTTCTGTGACCCAGTGTTGCTGTTAATGCAACTGAAAAGTAAGACAGCATGTAATAATGCAAAATCACCTTCTTGTCGGGGATGATGCCTTTTTATTACATATGTAAATCAAAGCAAAGCAATATATATTTAACGTAAAACAGCTTAAGTCCAGGCTACACTTTATACAGGTACACTAGTCCAACAGCAGCCACAGCTTTATGTCAATCCCACCTGCTCACATTACTGATAGAAAGAAGAGGACACTGAGGAAAAAGCCTGGAAAATTATATTTGTTTTCACTTCTTTTAGTCACCCCAATATTTCAGTTTTACTTGTTTTTAAATTTCTGCAAACATTCTTTCCTTTACAGCCCTGTTACCCACCTTCTGCCTGGCACCTGGGGCAGAACCCCCTCCTTAGTATACCACTGACAGAAAAAATTTGGAACTTTCATCAGTCTAGTTAGGAGTGGCTATTCTGCCAAAATCTCTCCATAAACAGGGTGTAAAATAATTAATGAGCTCAAAAAGAACCTTTAAACAACATTCAGGGAATTACAGGCCTCTCTTGCCTCAGCGCTACTTATTATTCACGACTCCACAGTAAGAAAGACACTGCCAAAATCTGATATATGCAAGTAGCAAAGTAGAAACCATTTTTCAGTGACAAGAACATGAAAGCCCATCTATAGTTTGTCAAGAAAGCACCTAGATTTCTTTGAAGGGTTCTGGAAAATGTTCTGTGGACTGATTAATGTAAAGTGGAACTTTTGAGACAACATGAGTCTCATTACATCTGGCACAAGTCAAATACACCTCAGTAACAATCTTCCACCAATAGTCAGACATGGTGGTGGCAGTGTAATGGTCTGGAGATGTTCTGGACTGCCTTGCTATTGCTGAAGGAAAAATGATCTCATTTTTGTATCATCACATCACAAGAGAAGTAGCTTTATTCTAGAATTAAGTTTCTTCAAGTAAATTACCAGCTGAATTATCTAGTGCCACCCAGGTCAAAAAGCACAAAGGTGGAAAGGTGAAAATTAATAAGACATTTTAAGTCACCAAACTGCATTGCCATTTACATAGCACTCTGTATGTCTCTACTTTCTCTTGTTGCCGATTAGCATTGTGACGATGAAGATGGCGATGATGCTGTGGTACAATGTTTGTAGCACTCCCAAACCCCATCACCCTTCTCTGTGACCAGTACGAGTCCTTCTTCCAGCAACCCCCTTCCCTCTCAACCAGTTCTGTTGCCCATTTGTCATCTTACTGACAAATTAGTTTGGAACTGCCTGCTGATACATGCCACCAGAGTGTGTGTGTGTGTGTGTGTGTGTGTGTGTGTGTGTGTGTGTGTGTGTGTGTGTGCGTGTGTGTGTGTGTGTGTGTCAGAGAGCAAGAGTGAGAGAAACACATAAAAAACCTCACTTAGGGTGAGAAGGACCTGTGTGCCAAATTTCAAGTCTGTGGCTTGAGAAACAAAGCTGTGCATAAAGAACAAACAGACAGAGAAATGACAGAGACTGAGCTTTATAGATATAGAGATTTAGTGTAGAATCATGGGTACTTAATGCGATTCTAGCAGCATTTAATCTAAAACAAAAAACTACCATAGATTGCTCAACAATCTCAGCATACCCTCACGCTCAGTGGATAGTTTAGCTTGACCAATTTAATCAACCTTTTGAACTAGTGGAGAAAACTCAGGCAAACCACATGCAAAGTCCTGCCTGAGAATCAACCTGGAGACTAAGAGCCAAGATGCAGCAAAACAGGTTGTTGTGCTGCTTCCATACATTTATACCACAACTGTACAGAATAGCCTAGCACTATTAGACCTGTTCTGGGCCTTGCTGTTTCCTTTTTGGGGCATAAACTATGGTCTGAGCCACAGATCTTTTTTGCCATCACTGCAATTGTAAAGTGGATGAGGTCAAACAGGCTAGGCTCTACTTTATGAACATTTGATGGTCCTTTCATGAGGTTGCCAAGAGCAGTCAGGGTCTTCAATGGGGATTGGGAATGCCTTGAATAAGAATATTTTTGCTGAGGACCCCTCTCACCTTCTCCACTATCTGTTTTCACTACTGTTGTATGGAAGATGCTGTTGCTCAAATCTTGTGGGCCAATACCACCAGGTTTAACAGTTTATTCTTGCAGGCTCTCAGGCTACTAAATTCCAAAAAGGCCTGATAACTACCACCACCACTAACCATCCCCATAATATCAGTACTAACTGTTTGCACTGATCCTTTCATTATCATATTTATTGTTTCTATATACATTTACCTCTTTTATCTTATTTATTATCTATTTCTATCTATTTTCCTATTCATTCACGTATCTATTGATTTTGTTTGTGTTGTCTTGTGTTATCATGCTGTCTATTTAGTGTATTGTGCACCAAGGTGCAGGAGAAATTATTTTGTTCTCTCGTGCATCTGTATAAAGCAAAATGACAAAGCGAACTTTGAACTTTCAGTCTCTATCGGTTTGCTCTGGTAAGTAGAAGACATTAGTAATGATTTTTGCAATACTGAGCACTTTTCATCTGGTGACACTTGATTCTGGGAGATTGCCAAGCAAGTTAATACATCTCAACTGTATTATTTTCACATTACATAGAAGTCATGTTATTTTGAAATTAAGCTTGAATAAAAGGGTAATACAAAGATAATGCTCTTGGGACTTGAACCACAAATTTTAATGCTGCAAACCCATGTCCTTAAACTCTATCTACTACACCTACAAATAACACACTGTACATATTTTACATATTAACATATGAAATTCAAAGCAGAACTTCATAAAGAAACAGTGCAAAGAGAGCCAAATGGGCTGAAATTGTCCAAAACTTGAAATATCTCAACTGTTCCAGATTTCTAAACTGTCCTGAATAGTTTTGAACTATTCCTGTTGATCCTAAACAGGCTTCGGTGATCCCAGAATGCTTTTTACATATCCTTACTTCAATTTGTAGTATGAATTTGCAAAAATACAAACATTTTCTTGTTCATTTTTAAGTCTATTCCTTGCATTTATCTATATTATTAAATTCTTCTCTATAGCAGTGCAAACACAACCTGTATGGAAAAACCAAAAAGTCATCACATATGCACAACAATCATTACATTCCTCTTTGAATATTTCAGAAATTGCATAAATAAAATTAGTTGGAGTGGATACAGTGTCCCAGGCAAAGTCCTGACCTTGGTCCCAGAGAAAATCTGTGGCACTAAAACTGCCCTCCACAAGCTTCATCCAACCAACCAGAACTGTCTGCTGCAGATTTGTTAAGAGGAATGAGATATAATAACTCATCAACGGTGTGCAAAGCTGGTACATACAGTATTTACCTCAAAAAACTTAAAGCTGTTATTGCGGCAAAAAGTGGTTCTACCAAATATTAACGTGTGGGGTTTAAATACTATGCAAACAACATATTTAAGTTTTTCATTTTCTTGAAAATATCTAGAAACAAGTAATTTATTTTGACTCATTTTATTGTTAGAGCTTATGAGATCACAATAAAAACACTGATTTGAAAAGTATGTGTAGGTGTAGTTTGTAATCCCACAAATGATCATTGTCCAGATACATGCAGAGTAATGTTGAGGGCTCACAAAATGGAGCTGGAACACAAGGTGGCCATTACACATTTAGAGCTGGAAGTTGAAAAAGTGTTGTGGATGGGACGGTTGGAGCTGGAATTAGTAGAAGTAGATTCAAATGCCCCTACAGTCCCTAATCTGTGAGCATCTGATCGAGTAGTGGCATCTACTATATCTACTACATCTAATCTACGAGTATTGGTCCTGCTGCCTGTCACTCCCTCTAATTCTGGTTTTGCTTTTGTAAAAGTGCCAGTGATCATTGTCTCAAAGTATGTCTCATTCACGTTCAGAAAGGCGGAGGTTGTTTCCTACTTTTCTACATTTGAGTGCCTTGCTATATCTCTTTGGTGGCCCAAAGAAATTTAAAGTGTATTGTTACAATGCAGACACGTAAAAGAATTTAAAACCAGTCTCTTCTGCCCCCAAACAGATGGACTAGTGAAACACTGTAATAAATTGAAGAGAAACATGTATGTTACTGAAGATGCACAGAACTAGGATAAAATGCAATAGTGACTTTTGAATCCACAGGCCGTCTATGGTCGCTGGACAAGGGGCATCTGGAACATCATCCAGGAATCCTTGGAGGAATCTCAAACCCATTCTCCGTTCACTGAGACATGTTACCAAGGAGCATCTGCTCCAGGCTCAAGCCTACTAGAGCAACCCTGGCTGAGCCAATTTGATTCAGGGGACCAGGTATTTCTCTTCCCAATCTTCTGCTTGAAAGTCCTTGCATATTAGCAAAAGCCTGTTGTGATTAGATGATGCATTGAGGACGTTGACTATGAGGTATTCCATTCCATAGAGGAAATGTCTACCAACTCCATTATATCAACCTCAGGGTTATGGCTAGGGTTAGGGTTACCAATGGATGGAAAAGGCAGAGCTGGACAGGGACAGGACAGAGGCACTGATCATGGCTGTATAAGAACCTGCCCTTAACACCAGGTCAGTCAAAAGAGAAGTAACATATTAGCGAAGATCCCCAGGTGCAGACTGAGCAAAGAAGCCCCTGAGACAATCTAGCACCTAATAGCAGGTTGCAAGATGCGGGCAGGGACAGCATATACTGAGAGGCACAAGCAAGTACCAGGGAACATAAACAGGAACATCTGTAAGGAATATGGCCCGGACACTCCCAAGTCTGAATAGGTGATACCACAGAGAATGGTGGAGAACAACAGACAGATAAACAAGTACTGGCCAACCAAGCATAAATAGTCAAAACAGACAATGTAGCAATTCAGACAGGTAAAAGCATCAGGACGAAGGAATAAGAGAACCTGAAGAAATACCAGATTGTAGCACAATGCGGCCGTCTGAGCATGTTGGGGGGGGGGTGTCTGGTAATAAATACCAATGCTTCACCTAATGAATGTCTCTTTAAAAGGCTTTCCCCTTCCAGCAGGTGGAGAGGACAGACAGGAAAGACATCCTGGATTGAGAAGAAGAGAAAGCGACAATTGCCCTATTATGAACCTTCCTTTTCTCCACTGAAGACTTCCCCGCCTCCTCTGTGCCCCCCCCCCTTTGTTCTGTCACCTTAAGTGTGACATAAACCTCACATGTTGGCATCAATGTCCGTGTCATGGCTCATCCTGTTCTGCAGAGCCCACTGCTTGTTGCACAGGGATTGAAAGAAGAACTGGAGAGAATGTGGAAAGTGAAAACCAAGGTAGCCCCATTGGTGATAGAAGCACTTGAGGTTGTGACCTAAGCTGGAGGAGGGGCTCCATCACCTCCCAGGTATCACAACACTGGTCTCAGTCCAGAAGACCACAATGCATACGTACATGCACAGACACACAAACACACAACATTCACTTGTCTGATAACTTTGAGATTAAATGAGAATGTGTGATGCACATGCCAGTGGCATACATGATTGTCTCTGTTAACACTGCTTTCATCAGTCTTTTTCAAGATTTAGATGGAATTTGCATTAACAGAACATCTTTCTGAACTCTTGCTCATGGTACTTGGTATTTGGTGAGGGAGCTGAAACTGCAATAACAAACATCAAGTTTGTTTTGAAACAGATATTTTCTGTTTGCTTAATGTTGCCTCAGCTTTTAAGGTTTTGTCTTCCATTAAGAAGAGTTGATCTAAGAACAGGGGAATTTGTCTAAAAACTGAGGTATGACTTCAGTGGAGCTCTCAGCTTTTTGTGTCAGTGTTCATGTACAACTCCTGCTCCCTAATCCTATTCACATCTCCACTTTGAACAGTTCTTTCACCTCCATCCTTGACAGCCCAGTCTTGTCCCTTTGGAGACTGGTAAATCTACCCAGATATTATGGAAGCCATTTATGTTGCTGCCTAATTAAACAAATTAGTCAACTAAGGGTCAGTTTAGGGGTAGCAGAAAATACTTTGCATTAATTTTCTCACCATACATTTGCAGTTACAAACTTGATGATTTTGAATGTAATTTTAGGACTTATTTTCAGCTTCGAGGTTTCCTAGCCCTTTGACTGCACGTGAGTGTGGCCAGTCTCTATATCTCAAAAGTTCAATCTCTCTTTGTTTTTTCTTTACATGCAAATTTGGCACAGTGGTACTTCTCAGCCTAACTCAGGTTTTTGCATGAAGTTCATTAAACTTCAACAAGTCTACTTAGTCTTGAAATTTTGGTCTCTGAAAAGGCTTGGAGAAATCAAAGTACTGATGTCACATGGAGAGCTTTAACTAAAGTTGCCGCCATACATGACGCTGACGGACTGTTTAGCTACACACACAAACACAAGCACTGCCACCTCACATGCTCTACAAACACATACAAATTGGCTCTTAATAAAGTTTGTTTATGTCTGCACATCACTCCATACGTGCTGCACACAGATTCACATACTCTCTCTCTCTCTTTCTCTCTCTCTATCTATCTCACACACACACATGCATACAAATGTATTAAATTCAACAAGTTGAATGGTAACAACTTTGGTGATGTAATTTAAAAACTGTGGGTATGTCACTACGGTCAGAGGAGCCATTTACTGATTTATGTGAGAAGATGAGAAAATGTAAAAATTAATGAGGAATTATACATGATAAACATGCTGCTGCACACTTTAATAATGTAAGGGTAATAAAGTCCGGCTATATATTTTTTTTTCTTTTTTTCTTTTCACTTCACTGCGACGGGTAAGTTCATCACTTTGTGGCCTTTGCCTGCCCAACAGCACTAACAATATTTTTGCATGAAATGCAGCCACTTTAATGATAAAATAGTTTGATGGTTATGTAATGTGTTATTAATTTTCACCTTTCCACTAATACACTGTTTGACAAAGGCAGCACTGGGTACCTCAGCTACACCTTTCCAAACCTGCCAACCAAAGGCAACCCTAACACTAACAACATTCCTCTTGCTGCATGTCGATACTTTAAATGTTCAGCATATGTTGCAGAATGATAACCATAATGTAGCTACATTTTTCTATATTTTAGTAGACTCACAGCTTATTTTGACCAGCGGTTCCAAGAGAGATGGGGAGAAGACAGAAGGGATTGTTCTGGAAAACTGCAATGTAGAACATTTAGGAGAATACATCCCAGTTAATACTTGATTGACACCTCAGTCCCCGAATGAGGCTAGTAAAAAAGTAACAAAGTAATAAGTAGTAAAGTATTAAGTAGTAAAATGATCACCTCAATAAAGCGGTGAGGTTCTGAGCTTGAGGGGTTCTACAGCACTCATTTAAGACAGGTGCACTTCCTGCATCTGACAGCAGAGGGAGGCATTGCAGTAATGAAGGACACGGCTTCTTCATTTTGTAAATGTTCTTCTGTACACCGTACTCGGGTACATATTGCGCATGTTTTTCTGCAGTAAAACGATCAGATCTTGCGGCAAAACAGCATATTAATTGGACAAGTTGAGGTACAAGATGTTCACAGAAATTTACAATTGCATTTAAATTACTTTGTCAAGAGTGAAACGTCCACATTTTCTCATATGTTGTCTAACACTTGAGAGTCTATGCTCTGTTTTTAAGAAAATCCCTAACTTGCTCAGATCAGTTTCTAGTTAAGTATCATCTTTATAATTCACTGTTTAGAATGAGGGTGACTTTATTTTTGTTTCAGAAACATGAACAAATCAATTAATTTGAATATTGAGTGTGTGAACCCCATATAAGGACAGCATATTTTATGTAATCTTTTTAATTTATGAACATCACTTAACTATTGCTGTAAGTTGTTTGTTTGTTTTACATTTTATGCTTGTAAATGACTGCATGTCAGTTACTGAAGCAATTCAAAATAAGACTCACCTCAGCAGAACAATAGCAGGATCTCTCCACAGAGTGCGGATCCTAGTTTTGTCCCCTATGTGGACATTCAGGAGCACAGGAATGTGAGCTGGTGCTGCTGTGTGGTGGTCAATCTCAGGCCTCTGGAAAGCAGGAGGTCTGGTCTCCAGCTGGAGCTGCCCTGTCCACTGTTGCATGTGTGCCAGTGGTGTGCAAATGGTGCAGATGCACTTCCAGGTCATGTCAGGGATGAAGGTTGGAGCTGTGCTGACCCCTCCTTTAACAGTCAGAGGGTTCCGCCCTAAACTTTGGTATCCCTGGAACCCATTCTGATCTTGACTAGGCAAGATTCTGATATAGTCCACCACTAGAATGCATATTCCATCTTGGTATGGACGATGACAAGGTATAGGTTTGGTTTGGTACCTCTGTGGGCAGGCTCACCTTGATGGGTCCTCTCTTCAGCCATAAATAGGGCCAATCTTGAGGAACTACTAGTATCAAAGGAAACAAGGTTATGGAAGAGCTTTGGTCCTCACTTTGAAAGCAGCCCCACCAGTTGGGGGAGAGCTGAAGGAATGCTCATTAAAAGATCAAAGTAATTTTAAACATTAAAGAACAACTTGCTGTAACTCATAGCATATCGGTGATACGAGCTGTCATTGAAAGGTTTGTCATGGTTAGGGGGGTAAAGACAGTTTTAAGTCCAAACATTTTGTCTGACAAGGCCTGGTGAGACAGGAGAATTTTGTTCTTGCTGTTTACTTTCCCCCCTAGAGCAAGTTTTGTTTTTTTTTAGTTTTTTTTTTAAATGGCCCAAGGTTGCTGTCAAGCTGTTGAAGTGGAGAGCATTTTCCCAGAGTGTGTTATGTCATCTGGCCCAATTCCTACGGCGACAGCGTTTAGTGCAGTCAGCACAAACTGCATTGACCTATTCCTGAAGCACCTATTACATCTGCTATTTCATTTCTCATGAAAACACCTCACAGGGGTTTGCTCATGGAAACTAAAAAGAACTATAATCCTTCATGTAGCAATTTTTGTTAACTGTTTGAAATTGATCCATTTACATAAATGCGTAAAATTGATCTCCGCAATTTCTTTCACATTTTACCGGAAGTGGTGAAGTCAGGTGACATAATCAGATCTTTTCAAACTGTTTTTCGAAACATTCGAGAACCACTTTAATTTACAGCAATGTGTTACTTTTTTCTAGAAATTTGGGTTGCCTTGCCGTTCGAACAATTTTGCCAGAAAATAATTCAAATGCATGGCCAGAATTCTGGTGCACCTGATTTGTTTGTTTTGTATGCAGTTTGCCACTTCCACAAGATCCCCAGATAAAACTCCTTTTATCCTCTGCTATCCATGAAGCTGCAAGTTGTTTTATGAAACTTTACCGCACAACTGTAACAATAAACCAATCCATGTTTAAAAAGTTGCGCAGTGTGCAATAAGTCCGTTACTGACATATTTTCTGTTTATATGAAGAAAAACAGCTACAGCCTAGGTTATTAAAGCCGGATTTAATATAAGGATTTTACATTGTTTCTTTATTTAGGTTGCGTTAATTTTGCCTGTGTGCTGCTGTGTTTTGCGTTTCTACTTATAGAACTCAGAGATTATATATATTATATTATATATATATTATCTAAGTGCAGGTCTCGGTCCCACTTTCTGTGTTGTTACGCTTTTCCAGGCGGCGTCATAGAGCGATATGAATAGATGTAAACGTGAACAATTTCAGCGAACAAGTAAATGTGAATAACGACATGAACAATGTCATTTTCCTGTATGAAACAATGCAGACGCCCGATAGCCCTCATACATCGACCGAATTCAAATTAAAATGTAAATTTTATTCCTCATTTGATTTAATCCTCGTGAACGAGTGGCAGTGGTCTCTTTCAGGTCCGTTTATGCGAGCGCGAGCTCCGGCCGTGTCATGTGAATTTAATATATTAAATTGGCATTAATTATTCAGGTAGAAATGCTAAATTGTGCCATTTGGAGTTATGGTTTATGTCTTTTAGGACAAACGAAATTAAATTGAATCATCTGGAATTCTTTGTTGTTTTTAGGCTGAACTGTAGAAATCAAATGAAACGCATTAAATTCCTGAGTCAGTTTAAAACAGAGGTGACCCGTGTCGGGAAGTTGTAGTAAAATCAGAACAGCTCCGACGCCCGGTGGGGTCCTCAGCAGAAACAGAAATATATTTCACAAACAAAATTACATTACATCTGTAAGCCGGGGTTCACTGCATTACTGCGGGTTATTTAATATTCTATTCGTTTTTTTTTTTTATGTCCGCTTAAGTGACCTGACTTCCTGATGGCCAAACATCGAACATACAGCCCAGCTTTGTTACCCTGCCGTTCACTCTGGATTGGGTCTTCTTTTTTTCTGGCTGAGATTAAGGAATTCATTTTAATTTCTCCAGTAATTCAGTGCTCCTCAAATACTTTTACCACGCTAGTAATGTTTTTCTTGTTTGGCTCCTTTTGAGTTAAATTGTGCTGTTTTGTGTTCATGTAATTGAACATTTATTTTATTAAATACGCCTGAAAAAAATCGTTGGATGAATGCTCACAAACACAGAAAATCTAAAAATGATATGTCTGATTTTTAAAAACAAAATCTTAAAAAATCTTATCTTATGTGTGTCTTTTTCTTCTACCTCCAGTATATGTTTGTAACCCTAAATTCTGATTAAACCCAAATAAATGGAACCATTTTCCCTTCAAAGTTGCATTAGTAACTTATTTTAATATCTGACTTTAATTATCATAAAGCGTTTCTTAGGCTTTTCCAAATGGCTTTATAGAGCGATATAGTAGTATTTTCACTAAAGCTGAAAGACACCTTTAGTGTTGTCCTTGTTTTTGGTTGACCTTTATTTTTCCACCAATAAATGTAGAGAATCTCATTACTTGGGGGGTCCCGGCCGCGCAATATGCCGTTAGAGCCGCCAGTCTTTATAAATACTCAATCCTGTCTCCAACAAACAGCAGTGTATCTTTTTACTGCAAAACCTTGTAATTATCACCATTTTACACGACATAAAAATCTCTAAAATGTCTTGGAGCCGCATCCAGCTCTAGTGGAAGGCAGATGACCTCTCACTTAAAGCAAATCTCTGAAGACGTCATTTTCCATCACGTGTCACTAAAGATGATTTATCCTGGAGTTGTTCTCGAGTATTCAGTTTGAGGACTATTTAAACTAACACCTATCTTTCCGTTTCAATAGTCAGAATTCACCGTGTCCAGAAATGCCAAAACGACTTATTATTTTTAATCCACATTTAGCTGACACATTGTCCCAAGGCGACTGAGGATAATCAGCTTTACACACTTTGCCTTCTGACACAGCAGGTTGCTCTTATTATGTCCCTCCATGCCAAATACCTTGACCATGGGCACTACGGCAGAAGGAATTCGAACCATTAACCTTCACACTGCAAAGCAGCGACTCTATAACATCAGTTTTTTTTCCGGTTTGGTCTTTTTTTTTCTTTTGTTTTTTAAATCTCCTACTACCTTAATTATAATAGATCGCGTTCGTTTAAGCGGTGTTTTTGTATATAGATTTCAGATATAAGAAGTGCCAGCCGATAGGAAAATGCTTATATAAATTATTACATACAGAGGTTTGCAAAAATAAGACACTAGACATGCATATGAAATTTAGCCCCCTTTTCCTGGACGCTGCAGAAGAAAGGTGTGCCGCCAAATGCGAGTAAATCCTAACCTCAGTCCCGACCCAAACCCTAATGGAACCTCGGATCTGTTTACCAGGGTGGTACTTGTTTGTTCGGTGCGCGAGCGAGCGCGTGCCTCGCACCTGTGTCTGTGGATCGCCGCAGTCTGGAGCTTCTGTGCATCGCTTGCCATTTTGCTCCATTTGGCCAGGCGGCCTCCTTGACTTCCAGTGTGACCTGATCTTATTTATGAAGTGCTTCTCTTTCTCCGAGGTAATTCCACACACTGGCCATTGTTGTCTTTTATTTAATTTCATATATGACGGACTTTGAAATGAAGGAATTCGCCTCATTCCAGCTTGTCCGGGCTACTCCCGCAGCTGTGGGGACTTAAAATTTCACTTTTGATGATATTTCTTTCTTTTCTGTTTTTTCTTCCCAATTACTAGCCATTAACATGCATTTAATTGCGCCTCCGTGGCTTTTATTGGTGTGTAACAGGGCCGCTTTTATGAAACACTTCGGGAGCCAATGAAGTCCCAGCTTATAATTCATGGAGAGAACACAGATGTGGCGGATCCTTGTGTTCCATGTGGGGGAACTGAACAAAACACACACACACACACACACACACACACACACACACACACACACACACGCACACAGAGTTATGTGGTGTCATTGGACCGTTATTGAGAGAGCAATTAACATCACAGTCAGGTATCAGCGCTTTTTTACTTTCATAAACACGGTATCGGTGTGTGTGTGTGTGTGTGTGTGTGTGTGAGAGAGACAGGGAAGAGAGAAAAATAAGATCACCAAGGTAAGACAGAATACATTATTATTATTATTATTATTATTATTATTATTATTATTATGTAGACTGTGTTGAATGCTGTAGTTAAAGGTACCTTGTTACAATACGCAGTTAACCACTATACTGCATTTTTATCATGCAGCTCGCAACATTACATATTTGTACTGTTCAGTTCACTGAAAACGTGAGTCGTGCAAAAATTGGTGTGTATTTTTTGGGTGGATATTTTTGAACAAGAAGCCCTTACAAAGGCCTGAATAACTGTGTTCTTTGTTTTATTTATTTTTTTCCAATAGGTTTCGTCATTCATGTGTAACAATGGGAGGAGAGCGCACACACATTCAAAGCTGGACCGCTTTAAGGCACCTTTATTCCATGATTCAGTATTATTACCCTGTGATGAAAATGAAGTGTGACCGAAATAAAAAACGCCAGAAATTTTAAGTATTAGGTGACATGGCCCATCGATTCAGCCTGGGCCTCAAATATATTAAAATACGCTATTATAACAGTGCCAAGTTTTTCGTTTCATTTTGGCATGTGTAGTCTTGTTCGGGTTTTGTGTGCATTGCATTTATAAACGTATGCTTGCTTTTATTAGGAGTACTTAAGAAATAAGTGATCTGTTCTGAAAATGCATTTACTTTTAATTCTAACTTTATCTTTAAAGAACCTGCTTTATGTTAACGGTGCTGCTGCAGTTCTGTCCGTGAAGTTGATCCGTTCTGCGGCCGCTCGCCATGCTGTAATTCACCTCGCGAACGGTAGGCGGCGGGCTTCGGCCAAGCAGCCGGTAGGGAAGCAGGGTGGAGAGCGCGGTGGTTGTGCACGAACTCCAGACAAGCGGCCAGGCTGCCTAACTGCGAAAGGCGACCCGCAGCCGAAGTGCTCCCGCATTCAGCCTGTTAAACGTCGTTAAAACATGTATATTTTATTTTATTTTGTTTTATTTTATTTTATTTTATTTAACCAAAAACTGCGTCCCTGTGTGCATTATTTATCATTCCGCTATCACTAATGTAAGTAAAACACGGTTATTTTCCATGAGGAATTATTACTGGATGAACGAATTCATTAAAAAGCCGCTGTTTTTGATTCAACATTTTAAAAAATAACTTTATTTTTTTAAAGATAATTTTTTTGATTGCGATTTGTATAATAGTTTTTTTAAAAAAATGTTTGTTTCCGGTTTCAGAAACTGATCATTTCCATTTTATACATGTCTATTCGAAATTGTGGCAACATCGCTTACTATAATAATGATAATAATAATAATAATAATAATAATAATAATATACCTAAAGTCTCCTGTATCTGTTTGTTTACTTTCAGAGATAGTTTCTTGTCAGTTTCCCTTTATTTTCAAAACACATTATGTATGGATTTTTTTTTTATTGCGTCTGTATTCATTCATATACAGACTGCAGACCACGATGCGTTCTAGACGCGTTCCTGATAATATTTTTAAACACCTTTTTTATACCTCTTTATTTGTACAGCTCGTTCACTAAGAAAGTAACGTTAAATATTGCCCAGATTATGTTAAATTCTATATAGCGGTAAATATAACAAGCAGTTAGTGTCGAACTGAAGCTGCTTTAAGCTGTATGAAGTTTATGAAATAGTTTATGCGTTCGCTTCTCCTCTAATGCGTTGACAGGTTGGTTTTTGTTTCATGGGAGGTTTATTTGAGCTCTTGGACTTTTCATCCGCTGGATTTAGACCCAGAGGGATAAATAACAGTCGAGCCCTACAGTTCAGTTTTGTGGGGGCCTTGCGCCCCATCCCAGTTTTGCCCCTGCTGTTTGGGGGTCCAGCAATATAACTGGAATAATAAATTAAAATAAATAATTTGAGACCCACCCTACGCACTGAGACGCACTAGGATTTCCTTAAAGAAGTTTGGCAATGAACTGGATTATTAACTAGTTGAATCGTCATTGGTAGGCAGACTGATCTGAGGAATGCCGTGGTAATATTGGGGGGCGGGGGGGGTCCGGCCAGCACTAATCGATCACCGTTTTGATTAATTAATTAAAGCTTAATGAGACGGCGATGTGCGCGTTTTTCATTTTTATTGTGAAATAAATTGATGAATTGCGAATGTGATGCACCGGAGTAAATATTCTTCTGTGTTCTTCTTGAACTGAATTATGGTCCATTTTAATGACATATGGCTGCGCAGGACTGTTTATGTTTGTATCCGACTGGTGGCCTTTCACTGGAGATTTGTGACTCTCCTGTGTAGTGATGATGAATAAACTATTTATTACACATTTCCCCTTATTTTTAGAACTATTTTTTCATTTGCCTCCTTTGTCATTTTCGTTTGTTTATTTTGGGCTTCCTCGAATAATAATAATACTAATAATAATAATAATAATAATGTTTTTTATGAAGTCGGGAAACCCAGCGGGCTCATTTGTCTGGACATCCAGGTCTGGGGGAATGCGCCCGAGGTCCACCGCATCTCACGCACAGCTGAGGACACGTGCTACTCATAAAGAGTCTGCAGATGAAAGGCACCGACAGGCGCTTCGTGCGTTTCCACAGGATTCACGCAGGACTGGAACTGGCCTTTGAGCTTCAAACTCAGGCTTGTCTGAAATTTTGAACGTTCTCATCGTCTGCAAGGATCCTAAAAAAGACGGAAAACCTCCCCATCCCAGAACGTTTACTTTAAAATATGCATTAAATATTATTTTTGCACAAAACATATACAAAATATACAAAACACAAATATAGAAATTATTCGTACATGAATTCGTAAAAAATGCTTTGTTCACTTTGCATATTTAGTATATGAGAATTCTGCATCATTCGACATTATTATACAAAAACGTGTTTCCTGACGTAGATTAATTCTGCGCAAATATTCCATAAAATCAGTAGATGCCCAAAGCCTAGTAACAGATTGAAGAATATAATATTTTCAACGTTTTTGTTTGTAGTAAATAACAATTACGAGAAAGCTGTTGCAGGTCATTTGTCTGCGTATGTTGATATTAAAAATAATAAATTATCGCCGACAAAATACTGCTGAGAACGCAGTAAACGTGGCTTTATTTCACGTGGCGCTCCGTTCGAGAGAAAAAGCAAAATACGTGTTTATAAACGTTTTTGTAATTTAATTAATAGGATAAGGAAATATAAAAGGAGAAGGTAATAAAAAGAGACAGCCATTCAGAAACTGATAAAGAACATAAACCACCGATTTATATCTCCGAAATGAATTTAAACAAAGTTGAGAGTTAAAAGAAAATAGACGCTTATGAATTTCTGATAACTTTATAGAAACGGCTGTATAGTCTGGGGGGGGGGGGTTAAACCATCTCCCTGGGGGGCTCAATAGTATCTAACGTTTTATCGACGCATTTATTAGGGAGCAGATAGCCGGGGGCCGCAGCAGGGGCACAGCAGGGGTTCGGCAGTGCGCTCCCGTCGGCCGCTTGTGCGGGATCCGCGCTCCGCTCGCCTGTTATCGCCGCCCATCGCCAGGTGCACCAGCCGGGGGGGGACCGGGGAACCGCAGGCCTTTGTACGCGCTCACAATGCCACTCAGGCCTGGCAACGCAAGTCCGAGAAAAGCAAGAAAGAAAAACATAAATAAAAAAACTCACTCCGTCGCTGTACCCGAGCGTTTTCTAAATTGTAGATAATACTACAAACCCGTGTGCGATTTTAAAACACGAAATGACGTAATCATTAATTACGAAAACAACTGGGGCATCTAGTGGAGTGACAAAGTCATTCAATCATAATTCACAAAATAGCCCGCATTACGTCTGTTTTTAAAACACTTCTTTGGTTGAGAGCATCGACGCACACACGACAGGTTTATTTGAAAACATGCCTATGACTGTCTCTTCCTAGGCCGCGCTGCTTTTTAAGTTTTTCTGTCGTTTAGGAAAAAAAATTGGTTGGGTTCTACTGAGAACGGAAGGACAAATACTTCCTATTATGCCAGAAACCATCGGATGTTGAACGGATGCAGGCACCGCTTCGGCTTTGCTAGTGTGAGGTCTGCACTTAATGTAATTACTTAAATAGTAAATTTCCATTCATACATTCATCATTATCATTAACCGCTGTATCGTGGGGGGTCTCGGTGGCGCAGAACCCATCACGGAGTCACTGGGCAATAGTTATGAAACTAGTAAATGTATCAATTTTAAATGAGTACAGAAGTGCACAGCTTTAAACCCACTACTCGTGTAGTAGCCTTCATCCGGGTACTTACCCTGGATTACTGCAGTAAAAACGACCCAGCTGTATGTATGGGTGAGTAACGTGAAGCGCGGTCTTAAACCTGGTTGTAAGTTGACTTGGACAATAGCGTTAGCTGAATGATGTCAAAGGACGCCGTATATGCGAGTGCTGCAACTAGCATAGTCCTTACAAGCTGCTCTTCTTGCACCTGGAGGACGTGGGTTCCAATCCGACCTTTAGCGGTTCAAAATCCGGAGCAAAGTGCTTACCCTGAACTGGTGCATGAAAATTAGAAAGCTGTATAAATGAATGAGGAGCTCAGTGTTCAAGACTGAAATTCTAAGTGTCTTTGGAGAGAAGCAGTAAAGTAATGTTTTTTTTTTCACTTTAAGCCAGAGTTACACCTAAATTGCACAACAGAATTTTTTTGTTTTTCTACCCCGTCTAGAAAAGGTAAAACTTCAAACGCTTTACTTTTTGCAATGTTCAACTTTAATTTTAAAAGTCTGCAGTCACAATGAATTGCATAAGTACGCACACACACACACACACAAACACACACACGTACACACGATCAGCATGCTTAAGTCTAGCCTACTAAAGCATAGGAAACTGCAAAGGGAAAATAATAATAATAATAATAATAATAATAATAATGATAATAGTGCTGTTTTTAGATAACCCCTTAAGTAAACAAAACATCAGAGTGTATGAAGAGTGAGAGCCTGCAGTGTTTGCACATCTTGCACACTTCGCACAGACTTTGGAGGCGGATCGCAGAGCGCACAAGCCTTGTGCACCAATAGCGTCCAAATGTCAGGAAACAGAGCAAAAAGCGAGGGAGGGGGAAGTGGGAGGGAGGGCGCATGGGCTCGGCTCAATCTGGGCTCGGAACTCCGCATGGCACAGTGATTTGAGAGTCCAGTCTGGAGCATCTTCGGCCCCACGAGCCCTGGATTTACCGCGCCGTTAAGGGACTCGATCGTCTCCTACGCCGCGCGCGCGCGCACGCACACCGCACCGGCCGGTCTTAAAACCGAAAGAAATACTGGTGGCGCTCGAACTAACAGGTGACTGCTTGCAACACCACAGGGCGGACTGTCTGGTCCTCCTGGTGGTTTGGGTGTGAGCTGTGGTCTGTGCGGCCCCGCTGTTGGTGTAACTGTAATGTAGCCGCCCTGTGTGTGAGGGACGTGCGTGTGCGGCGGCGCGCGCTGGCGGGCAGGACGGTTGTGTGACTGTGCGCTCTTGTGGATGTTGCAACAGGTCCGGAGTGCGTGGAGGAGAGTTCCACGGCGAGAGAGCAGCCCGAATTCACCACGATGTTGGACGGTATTAAAATGGAAGACCATCCCCTCCGTCCCGGAGCGGCCACTCTGGGGGTCATGCTCGGTGAGTTTAAAATTTCAGTTCAAAATCGAAACACCTCAACATCGCGAACAAAAAGTAAAACACGCGTTTCAAAAATCGCGGGGAGCCGCGTTGCAACTTGACAAAAAAAGAAACGATTTAGTTTAACCAGTGAAATGTGGAGCAGCTCAATGTAATGTTCCTCTGTCTCTTGTAGGCTGCTCGAGCCAATACGTTAGTTTACATTATTCCTTTAATTTTCAATAAATATATATTAACTTTTACCTCCCAGGAGGTAACATTCACCTTATGGCAACATTAGCGAAAACCACATCTTCTCTCCAATACAGCCTACTTTTCATACGTTCCCCTTAATCCATAAACAGAAGAGTTCATGTATGTGCAACTTTTCTATAAACAGACTAAAAAAGAACCTTGTCAGCTCACAAGTTTTATATACTTGTGTTTGACCGTGTAAACTTTATCACGTCCACAGCTCAGGTAGAAAATATTCATTAAAGTTTCCAACTTGTCATTCCACTTTGCACTATTCGACACGATGCAAACGTTTATTTCTGTTAAACTTTCCTAATCCGCAGCTCATAGCAACACGTCTTTGCCATCTTTCTATGCAGAGCGAAATTACGCAGAATCGGTATAATTTGCCATGTAGAAAATGTAACACATCAATATACAAATTTGTCCTTAGGTTAAATATTTCGTGCATCCCTCTCGAGTTTAGAATCTAGCTTTAAAATCAGACTCGTTCGCCAGGTTGTGTACGTTTTCATCACGTAACATATAGGTGGAGGTTGTTTTCCAAAGCATCGCTCCTGCTAACTGATGTTTTCCTCGCGCCTTTGCGCTTTTGTCCCGTGCGTGTGCGCCAGGCGCCGAGTGTCTGCACCAGGCGGTGTGCGAGGGCTGCCAGAGGCCCATCTCGGACCGCTTCCTCATGCGCGTCAACGAGTCCTCGTGGCACGAGGAGTGTCTACAGTGCACGGTGTGTCGGCAGCCGCTCAGCACCAGCTGTTACCTGCGGGACAGGAAGCTCTACTGCAAGCACGACTACCAACAGTAAGAGCAGCCGCTGTTTCATGTCACAGGTGGACAGGTGGATGTTGGGTCGCAGCCGCGTCTTATGTACTTTTGTGTTTTGAGGGGCAGATGCTCACTGATCACTGCTCAGCGAGGTGCACTTTGTTATCCGGAGGAATTCCTGAGACTACAGTTTGACCGACAAAGTACCCCTTATGAAAACATCGCTAGTTAGTAATTATTAACACTCATTATTATTATTATTATTATTATTAGTAGTAGTAGTAGTAGTAGTAGTAGTAGTAGTAATGGAAAATATAAATCATACAGCATTCTTCTGTTGGGACCTTTTTAATAGGTTGCTGTGACGTCAAAGTCCGTTACCTTAAATGTTCAGGCGTGACCTTAAACCTCACATTTGAAATATTTTTAGTGGAATTAAATCGAAAGAATCAATTATTGCATAACAGATTCGGGCCTAATATTCATATCAATTAACACACAGAGCGTGAATGTATTTACACCAAACTAGATATTATGACCAGAGTATTTATTTGTTAACATTTTGCAATAACCCGTCTTTAAATAATGTTTTCAATTCAAGATTTCTTGCAGTCGATTTCACTTCGGATTATCGTTTTCTTAATATTTTAAAATCTTAGGTGACTTCTAAAATTGCAAAAAAAGCCTTATAGTTATTAAAATGCAGATAACTAACAGAGTACATTATATGTTTTGTTTTGTCCACTTCCTTTGTTGCTGCTAACTTGCTGCCGTGTCTCCTCCACGCTGCGGGGCAGTTTGACCACCTGTCCTCGACTCACAGCGTGTCTGCTGTCACTGCGTCACTTTGTTTCCCGCGACACGGACTGGCGAACTCTTCCTGCAATGTGTCCTCTTGCGTGCATTTAATTCATCATTAATAAAACCGTCCGCAATGAAATAAAATTGAAACGCAAAGATTATGCTAAATGATTACTGTGAAACAAAATTTATATAACACCTTTAAAGACATTTGTACTCCATTTTCCTTTTTTAAATCATTATTATTAATATTATTATTGTTATTATTATTATTATTATTACGAATGGTAATAATTTGGTGCACGGCATCACAGCAAGTTTATATACTGAGTAATGTATAGTGGACAAGATGCATTTATTCTGAGATTTAACTGAAGGAATACTTTTATGGGGGGTATTTAAATGGAATGGTTTAAATTTAAGTTCGATTCAATTTTCTTAAATGTTCATTGGTATTTTGAACTTTCAAATATTTTATACGGGAAGCGTGTTGTTTCGTCATTCTACACAAACGATTTGCGTTATGAATTTCCAAATAAAAGACAACTAGTTATTTTATTTTTTTAGAGATGTTAAGGTGGTCGTGGGAATTATTGCCATAATCTTTCTCGTCAAAGTTGTCATCTTGTAATATTAATAGTGCTGTTTGTGACTGATTTCATGGACCTGTTGAAACAGGAATTTCTCTCATAACACAAGGATTAGTTTAATCTACAGTATTTTTTTTTTTTGCATAAACGTGTTTATTTGTCTTACATAAAGATTGTAGCAAATAATAACATAAAGCATAACGGGGAATATAAAATGTTTAAGTACACTTAATATGTAGTATACTGTGTGCAAATACATTATAAATTATATATATTTATACAAATATTTTCGACGATTTTGTTGATAAATTTCTAATCCTGTATGATGCTCTCAAAAATATTTGGGAATAAATGCAACTACAGTTGATGACACATAGCAATGTTATTCATTTTTTTAATCATAAAATAATTGAAAGGGGCAATACAAATGGTATTATTTACCAGATTTATTTACATATTCATGCAAGGTTAAATATACCATCCCTCTTTACGCTTAATGTACAATGTGTAATTATCATGCTTGTTGAAAAAGACAATCATTTGGTATTTAGTATATGGAATTACAGTGAAGCGATGCAACAGAAGAGGATATTTAGATATTTGGGGATATTATAAACTAAAGAGTCCGACAGCCGCAGATCAGGGCCAGATGCTACCTGCTCCTCCCTCCCACTGTTCCTCCATGTTTCCTGTATCACCTCCTTCTCCATCCCTCCTTCGCACCTCTGGTGGCCGCGAGTCATTACCAGGGGCCAGATGTGTTATTGTATCCACACATTGTAAATGAGTTACTGTGACCCTCCCATGCCACCGTGGGTGTGCAATATCAACAAGTGCAAAGGTAAAAATACTGTTAAGTTCCAAAGGACCACAGGTTGCTGTCTGATGGCTGTAGAAACAGAGGGTATAATAACAACAGTAAATCAAGGTGTTCTCCCTGGGTGGATGGTCTAAATCTCCACACACGATTTTAGGTAGTCTGTGGGCCGCAGGGGGGCTCCTCGCATTGCCTTTCTCTGCATGAGTTCATGCTTCATGTTAAATTTCAGGGGGGTTTGTGTCAGGGGTTCAAGGGAACATTATGACCTCTGGACACAAACAAAAGGGAACATGCATTGCGTTTGCAGCCCGTTTCTCCTCACCATTCAGCTGGCTTCCACGACATGACTGTTAGCAGTTTGTGGTAACAATGTGAATTTCATAGCTGAGGCTCGCCGGATTCCATCACCCCGGCGACGCCGCCACCCCTCACATGAGTGGGGAGGGGAACAGTGCTCAAGTCGAAGAGCATAAAGCATTTCTACCTCTTTTTATATTTTGTCTCATTTATGTTCCCTTTGCAGTTTTCTGTTTTTATGTAGGCTAGCATGCTGATTGAGTTTGTCTGTTAGTGTGTGTGTGCATGTGTGGGTATGTGTGTGTGTGTCAGGAACTAACGTTAAAGTGGGAGGTCAGAAGGTGTAATAAAGAAGGTCTTCTATCACGGCTGCTGTATGTGGATTTACAGGAGCTGGTTGAGAGAGAAATCTTATAAAACTTTTTTCAGCAAATGTATTTTTGAAAATATAGCGTATATTTAACATGCAGCTGCTATTTATGAGCTGATGTAGACTGTATGGCAAGCGTTGTGAAAGTCTTGTTCAGATGTGAAGCCAGTATGAAGAACATCCAATCCAGTTTTGAGCCACTGACTTTTTCTTAAAAGTACAAACATAAACAAGGGTAGAGCACCCCTCAGTTTTGGTATAAATAAAATTTCTTCAGTTTTTTAAAAAAAATCTTTTCTTGATGCTTGAATGATCAAGATGTGCTTCTTTTCCTGTCTGTGGCTCTCCCGTGTGTCCTGCACGCACACGGTTCATGGGCGTTATTTAACCCTTCGTGGGGTTGGCAGGGAGGGTGTCCCAGCTGCCTCGGGGCCCAGCCTTCCTGCGATCACAGCCAGACTCTAATTACAAAGTCGTTACAGAGATCCTCACTTGACTTGTGTAGGCAAACAGTTTAGGGAAAACAACAGGAATCCCTCTGATTGTTTTTTTTTTTTTTTTTAATCCGTATGTTGGGAAGTTTTCACAGAATCCACAGGGAAAATGATTCCAGAAGAGTTCAGTGTTTCCATAAATTCGGTATTCCGCAACTGCAGCACGAACATATAGTCGAAAGCAGTTTGCGGAGCAACCCAGTGTTTCAAATCTTTCAAATACTCAATATACTACATTTGTCACGTGACAGTTGCTGAGTCGCTCCATTTATGATAGTGTGCGCAACTCTTTCTGAATCACCCTTTGTAATGGGAAAAAAAATGTGCTTATTCTTTTTGAATATACTTACTATTGTCATTAACACCTTTTAGACTTTTATGGCATTCATTTAGGACATATTAGACAGCCCACAACGTGCTGCTGGCGAGGGGTGAGGCTCCTAGCCTTGATGGGGGCTGCACCCAATTACACTGCAAAAACAAGGGAGACGTAGCCTGTAATTACTTGTGCCGTAAATCACAGAATCGACACACTTTGTGCTTCGCTGGCTTCCCACTGTCTGCTGCACTCTGTTTCCAAAGGGTTGTTTCATTTTTGTCAAGGTTCCTCCAACTGCGTCCCATGCGGCTTCCGGTCACAATTCACTTCTTGTAATTTTAAGGATCAGCTTCTGGTACATGATGTGAATCAGGCCAGAGTGAGACAATGTGGATTAATCTCTATTCATAACAGGTAAATTAAACATGCCTGCTTAATGTCAAATTTATGTCATTGTATCGGCATTATTTGGATGTTTGAAAGTCCTAACATTTTCTCCTGATTCTGGGTTGGATTCTGTAACAAAGAATGACAACTGAGAGACACCAAAAAATCAGATGTATGCGCTCTTCATTCGGTCATCTGTTGTGTATTTTTATGTTCAGTTTGATTCTAATGAATAACTCATTGAGTTTTTGATCTTGCTAAGAATCACCTTTTTTTCCTGTTTGGCGTTAATTAATAGAATGATCATGTAGTAAAATGATCGTTTTATTTTTAAAATAAACAACACGGCACTTTGTCTAACCCTAACCCTAACCTGAGTATACTTTAAATTGGCATGTCACGTTTCCTTTTCACGGGTATAGCCAAGTTGAATTTAAATTCTCTTCAGTGATTACACAGTTTGATTCCAAAGCATTGCAAATATGCAGAAGTACAGTGTTTCACAGATACAGCCTCATAACTGTCGCATTGTGGGTTGTTTTGTTTGGAGACATGCTTCCTCTACAGCTCACATGGGGAAATCTCTTCCAGTAAGTAGTTCTACAAAAAAAAACAAGAAAAAAACTCTGAGGGCTGACCTGGATAAACAGGTATAGATAGTTAGGGTGGGACGTTAGTGTTACCTTAGCAACTAAGACGCAATTGGAGGAGTCGTCGTGTGAAAGCCCGATTGGAATTACACTTCCTGTTGAGAAGCTTGTGGTGACTGCTTTCATGATACTAAGGTGGGAATTAAAACCATCCATTGGACCATAGGTACATTTCTAAGCCCAAACATTAACACTGAAGAGTTCATTTTGCCAGAATACTATCTAGTTGCCGTTTAAACACTCTTGGGCAGTTTGCCAGGCAAGCTAATAGTCTGATTTTAAGAGGTTAAATTTTTACACTGGAAATTAATTTAAAAATCACGTGTGATCATTTTTATATCAATAAACTTTATAGCTGTGTGTCCAGGGACTGTCAGTGTTATTCTAGTATATTGGCTGAAACTGATAACAGAAACAATATTAAAATACTGTGTATAATATTTTAACTGCACTGCTATTTTTAAAAAGTGAAATATGAAAAATTCCGTTTTGGGTTGGTCATGTATGGAGGTGGGATATTTCTTATAAAGCCACAATAGTATTTTCTCAGCAAACTTTTTGCAACACTCGGAAAAAAAACAGTATAAGGGACATCCCCAGAAGCTGACTATTCCTGAAAACAGCCCTGCCCTTGGCCTGAGGGCCAGTTTCAGGAAGCTTCTGTATAATCACCTTATCTTCCGTGTTTAGATCACTGCCACATTTCAAGTATTTCACAGTTCAAAGAAAACGCAAAAGGGCCTTGCATTAACTAAGTTGACTTAAGAGATCCCAACTGACAGTATGGCAGAAGTATGCACAATAAGAGCCACCATGAGACTTCTCTGGCTGGCAATTGCCCGGAAGATTATCATTTACAGTGCCAGCATTGGAATAGAAAATTTACAAAACATACATTTTTAAAGGGTTTGTGTAACAACCCATGCTGCTGGAATTATTGTTGTTGGAATCACAGTTGTGTCTGGAGTTTCCGTTTCTTTCATTCCACTTTCATTTCACTTCATTTAGTTATACAGCAGATGAGCAGGTGGCGAAAGCTCTGGAGTTGACATGTTTGTGGCCCAAAATGATGTCTTTTACTGTGGCAGAGTAAGTGGTTTCTATGAGGATTAGGTATACTGTTTGACTTTTATGCTCTTGTCATAAATTAGGGAAGTCAGGCATTTTTACCTGTGAAATTCCCAAAAGTGAATTAATTTTCCTCCAATCCTGACGGCAGGTCAGTTCCCAGCAGTGCTGATGGGTTTCTTTTTCAGACTATTAGGGTGTCCTGTGTGATGTGTTGTTTTTTAATTAGGTGTGCTGGGGACCTGGCTGGATTAATGCTGACAGGGAGCTTTTTCGGTGACGGCTACAAGTGAGAGGGATCACTGGGCAGGGAGTCCAATTCCAGCCTGCCCCTCACCCACCCACAGGTCACACTGTGTGAGCAGGAGTACTGGTGTTGGGGGGAGGCATCCATGCTCCGCTTGGGCAGTGCCTTGTCATGTGGTCCTAATCCTTGATCCATCCTTTGCTGGGTCACTTAGTGGGAGTGGTGAACCTGTTCAGCTCCAGTGACATTCTCAAAAGCATTGCGTATTACACCACTGCGTATTAAACTTCTCCCCACATACGCACAGGTCACTGGTCAATAGCAGGTTGTTTCATTTCTTTTTGAGATGAAGAAAAAGAATGCAGTTGTGGCCTACTCAATAAACAAACTATTTTTGGGTGAGTCAAATAAAAATGAGCTGATTCAATGAAATCAGCTCAGCTCTCAAAAAGAAATGCGTGAAATTGAAAGTGAAGTTGTAAAAATTGTACTTTCACTTTGAGTGAAAGCATGTTTTCAGCTGAGATACAGCAGAGGAAACATCCAGAGCAGATTCTGGGGCCGCTGCAGAGTGACATGCCGGAGGTGCGACAGTCCTGTACGCAGGATCATGTTGCCTCAGCTGCAGCTCGGTTCCAGAGTTGGACCGGTTCCTCTGGAAGGAAGTATTGGATTCTAGATCAATACAGCCTTTTCTGTCAAAGCAGTCCCTGCATGAAGCACTCATTCATCATCTTAGTCACACACATACTTTTGGATTTTTCTTAGACGTATAAGACTTTCAAGATTTTTTAAATGTTTGTTTGGGTGTCAGACCATTTTTGACCTTGGACATCTTGTGTTTTGTTTTTTTTATGGTTACTTCATGAGTTCATGTGACAGTTGTGGCTATCTGAATACTGCTCATATTTCAGAAAGCCCATTTGTGTTGCACATTGAGCATTTCCAATGATTTCATCCTCATCTGCATGAGTTGTAAAACATCTGATTAATCAAACATGCTATAGCAAGAACAAAAATCAGGCAAATCATGACTGGGAAGAAAGAAAAAATCTAGTAATTATGCATGTACAATAAATTTATGTATAGAATGTATAGCAGTTTACGCTTTCAAGATGCATAACTTGTCAAAACCTTCCTGTAATTGGGAGTGTATATGTGTGTGCTAACCACATAATTTACTGATATATGATGTAAGTAAAATTTTAAAGGTAATAGAGCTTTAGCTGTTGCTTATTGCCTTCCTGTAATAAGGTATTATGGCAATACCTTCAGCGCTTTTCTGTTTCTAACAGTGCTTTCCTCAATGCCAGTTGCATGCTAACTAGCATGATATCCAGTGTGCAAACTATCATGATAAAAAGCATTTTTCTAGCCCTGATCGGGTATTAGCCAAGGGAAGATTTAGTTAACCGTTCGATATGACGGCATGTAATGTATCTTTACATTATATTTTAACAGCTTTTTCCGTCACGTGTGGCTGTGGTAAACTAGCCTGCTAACCAGCATGCTTACTAGTGTGCTAACCCGTGTGCTAACCAGCTTTTCTCCAGCCTTGCTCAAGAATTGGCTGGGGAAAAATCCAGTCCAGTTCCTTTTGCTGCATTTATTAGAGGCATATGCTTTTTTAAAGACTGGGCCAGACCTTGGCTTAAACACTTTATGACAGGACTGCTTTTGTTTATTTGTGGGCAAATCTTTTGGTTTTGGTTGAAATAGTTATGAACCTGGGGCGCTTGTTTATATGATTTTCACACATGGACTGTGAAGTACCCTGCAAAAGACAACAACCAGGGCTTTTTACGGCCATTACAGACACTCAGCTTAGAGATCCAGTGTGTGGCCTCTTTGGTCCCTTAAATCCAGCTGCCAGCTGTGTCACCCAGGCAAGAATTATAGTCAGCATTGGACTGGAAATATCACATCTGATTGCTGGCTTAGAAGTGTCCTCGACAAGTTTCCATCTCTTGATTTTACCGTGGTAATAACTGATATACTGTACCAATGTGTTTGCAATGGTAATAAACAGACAATTAAAATTAAAGCATCTGATTTCTTGCCTTTCTTGTTTACAGTCTACAAAAGGTGTCTAATTAACTGTAAGCTACACATGAACCAACAAGGTAAGAAAAATAACTCATGGGCTACAAAGAGTGTTGACTTTGATGTCAAGATTACTGTGAAAATTAGTGTCCATTACTGATGAAATGGT
The DNA here is from genome assembly GCA_900497675.1 of Arapaima gigas. Taxonomy (NCBI): domain Eukaryota; kingdom Metazoa; phylum Chordata; class Actinopteri; order Osteoglossiformes; family Osteoglossidae; genus Arapaima; species Arapaima gigas. Next base: position 1,312,615 of record UFQX01000029.1, read on the forward strand.
GGGATAAGCAAAATCTGTAGCAGCTATAAATATCTACAGATGCAAAAGGAAACATCTATTTACTGTGGGGAAAAAAGGATTTGACTGAATATGTAAGCACTTGTCATGAGGTTTGTATTTGTCCTCTGACAGTGTATGGAATGGACAGGGAGCTGGGAGGAAAATCGCCCTTTTACATCAACATGTGAGCAGGGTGGCACCCATGTGTCAAGTGCTGCTGCCTGAGGGCCAAGTACCTACAGCACGCTCTCACATGCAGGCTTCACATTCTACCTAAGCGTGGAGAAGCAGGCCCACCATCATATTTACCCCTTGACCCAATCTCACTCCAACTCAACCTAGTGTCCTCAACAACACAGAGGAAATAAACAATACAGTCAGCTTCATTATTTAGTCAGTTTGCACAAGTCGCAAAACTGCACATGTACAAGATTGTTTGAGTTTATACATCTCACATGGTGAAAACAGTTCTTATGGTCAGCCTCAAAATCCCATAAACACGTTGTAGACTGAAGGTGTCTTGTGTGAACATTACTTCTTCTGCATGTTTGGGAACAGGATAGCTTGAGGGTCACTCCAGGAGGTGAGCGACAGTGGGGCAAATGCCCATGAGATCTTTTGCTCCTTGACTGCCTCCTCTTTATCCTGTAATGAGATTAGGCTGCAAACAGCAGCATTTCCAAAAGGGACGATCGAAAGAGATCTGCACTTTTATCACAGACTGTGACACTAAGCTCTCAGCTGCTTTGTCCCCAATGAGGGGTCAGCGGAAACTGCAGGCCCTAATCCCCTTATTCGTGTCAAGCTCAGAAAAAGGGAAGAATGGTGTGGAAATGGATGGAGCTCTATAATGCCACTGCCACAGACTGCAGCGCCACCTCCTCCCCAGCACTCCTCCACAGCCAAGTGAGCATGAGACTGATCTCATGAGGCACCCCCCCCCCCCTGCATTTTAATAGGCAAAACATCATGTTGTGTCAAGAATTCGCACCTTTTCACGCCAAGTTGGTAGAAGGTTGCAGGCTTTGTTTTGTGAGCTCACTGTGAGCAGCCAGTTTCTTTTGTTTCAGTGACATATCCAGTTTGCCCCTCTGCTGATATTCCTTTGAGTCTAGAGAGCTTAATATTTTTCTTTTCTTCAAACCAGGATGAAAAACATTGCGGCAAAGATTAGAGGAATTAATACCCTTGGTTAAGCAATCAAATGCCGTTTATATTTTACTTTGTTGTGCGTTTACGTATTTGTGAGCATGCTTTTTAGCATTCACAATGCCTGCGGGTCTTCTTCTTCGTCCTTCTCTACTTTTGTGCAGGCTCAGCCTTGCACGTAAAACCTCTCGATGAATACCTCTGAGTGGACAGGAGCCAACCCCTGAAAGGAGACTTGTACACCTACCCCACAAAGCTGTGGAGGGTGGGTATGGGGGGAGCAAAGCTATTTGTACAAAAATGGAATAATGACAAAATTAAGAAGGCAGAGGGGAAGAGTTGTGCCTCAGGGTAGGGGGTTAATACTGGACAGGGGGTATTTGGTGGAAAGGGGTTAAAAATCCCCGAGAATGCCTGAGGAAAGCTCCCTAGCTTGGTTTGGGGGGAGTGCAACACTGAATGAAATGAATAAACTTTGTCAGTTGCCCAAGAGCCACCCCCCTCCCACCCGACACCCGCCCCTGTATGCTATCCCCTGCCATGCTAGCCAGACACCTCCAGTGCCTGAATTTCACACCCCCACTACCAAGCCTCTGTGGGTAATCCATTACAAGCAATCGTCCCCTGGGGGCCTTTATTTACTTGTCCAACTGTTTGGAAGTCTGTTAGACCGAAGATCAGATGCACTGAAACAAATCTTATTACTCCGGCTGAGCCACGCCAAGCCCTCCCTGGCCATTCTGTTCATTGACCTCTCCTCAGTCAGAAATAATGTGGAACTGGCAGGTGGGTCCTCAAACTGGGCAGTATTACTCCTGTTAGCCCTGTCTTCTGCCCCACACCACCCGCCATCCATGGCACTGTTAGGAGCACCTAGCCTGGGCCAAGGGATCGGTGTTGCTTCAGTGACAATATAACAGAAACTTTAAGGGCCACTGCCATGCAAATGAACAGAAATACAGAGCACAGTCTGACATGCAACTAATTCTTCAACTGAAAAATGTGTAATTCTGGCTGAATTGTGTTACTGGGCAGCAGGTGGCATAGTAGTTAGTTCTGATGCCTTTGAACTTGATGAATCCAAATTTGAATCTCACCTCTTTTCATTGTACCTTCGGTTAATATTACCAAGTTGTATAAATGGATTATTAATTAGCTTAACATTGTAAATTGGAGACATGTGTCAGGTAAATTAATATGTTTATATGAGAAATAATGGATAAAGGCTGTAGATGTAATACAGTATCTGGTATGTGTTTGTATGGCCTCCTCTAGCAGCTTCATGGTTTGAATTTATTCACAAAGGAACATTAGCCCAGGGCTTTAGGTCTTGTCTTTAGCAGATGATGTCATCCTTTGTGGTGAGAGTCCCTGAACCCAACAGATCATTAGAAGCTCTTTTGGTTTTTTCCATTTACCACACAACCAGCATAAATCTGGCTTCTGAACAGACCCAAGCGGAGACTGTCCAGTGTTCTTGCACATTTCTGGGCTTCCTCAATATGTTTTGTTGAGAGAGAGAGAATAACAAGCTGGATGTTTTGTAACAGAAATCAATCTCTTTTTTTTAGAAAACTGAAGATCCAGTATGTTCTCTATCAGTCAGGAGGAAGGCTCAGTGCAGCAACTGGGGTAAATCCTGAACCTTGGCACAGCAGGCTCTGAGGAACTCAGAATATACTTTGCTTCCATGAGTTTGCTGTAGAGGGGTTTGATCAAGATGGGAAGGGAAAGGTTTAGGTGCACTGAAAGAATGGCATTTAGGCCAGTTAGAGGTTCTTTGACCTCTCTCTGTTTGAGTTTTTCAGCTGATCGCTGATTGCTGCCTTGGCAAAGGAAAAGGACATTTAGCAGAAAAAGTTGCAGATTGGATTTCATTGCATCTCTAGCCTCCCCAGCCAACTCCCCTCCACACATCTATCTTAGATGATTTGTGCTCAAAGTCTCCTGACCCATGAAAGCTTCAAAAAGAGGCAAAGGGAAATATTTAGGAAATATATAGTGGTGGTAGAGTGTGTGGGTGCAGGGGGTAGAGACAGGGCCACATCAGGTGGTGTGTGTTGGGAGTGTGATGTCGGGGAACTCTGGTGGCTTGGCTGGTGGCAGGAAGGAGTATGTCACTGAACTTGGTGGGGGCTAGCATCCCAGGTTTCTTAAGGCACTCACTGAATATGGGTACTATGTTAGCACTGGCATGAAAGTGTGGTGTGTGGGGGTAATGGGAAGCTGGAGAGCTCAAGTATAAAAGCTATTTCAACAGGATGATGATACTGATCTCCTGCTTGTTCCTTCATTCCCTCCCACATTATCCATCCCAAACGGTAATGTTTCCTAGAAAACAGCCAAGATACATCTTCCTGGGGAATTCTGCTGCTCTCGAACACAGTGGAATGATCCCACCTGTTGGAAAGGCAGGATAAAGGGGTGAATCATGTGAACATCTTAGGAATAGTGAAACGAGGTTTCTGATTTATTTCTAATGTGATTTTTAAGGTGATTCATACATCTGGAGGCAGATGTTTCAAAAGCGAAATAAGAGAGAACACAAGTATTGCACTGAACTACAAAACCCTAAAATTGGCATCAGTTTGATTTACATGCTCACTGAATACTTAATACAAAACTGTGTTGGATATTTAAATTTATTTAAATTTAGAGAACTGGGTACTTGTGCCATTTTCTGAAGAATTTGTATAGAAGTTGGAATTCATTCATGTGGGTGGTGTAGCAGTAGTTGCGGTATTACTCCTGTTAGTCGACCTTCAATCAGTACAGACAAGACAGATGCTCATCTCTCATCCACCTAAGACAGGATATAAAATTATAATGTGTCTGAGTTCACATGACATATGAGTTTTGAACCATCATTGAGCAGAACTTCTATTGTCCCACCCTCTGAGTGATTTCTGTTTTTCCAGTCACCTTAAAACATGTTGAGTTCCCCATAAAAAGGTTGAAGGAGTTTTTAAATGTACATTTGGGATTCCTATAAATAGTGATCTCATTCTGTTCTGCTAGATGTGAAGATTGCTTGTGGAAAGTGATAAGTATGTTAGAAACTGAAGTCATGCATGACATCTTCTGGGCTGGGCTTTGAGCCACTGTGTTTTGGGGTGGGGTTGCTTAGGGCCACCAGTATCACGTGCCTGGCATTCTGAGTAGTTGAGGTAAGATGGGCCAGAGTGGGCTGGATTTAACTCAGGTATTAGTCTGCTACTGTGGGCAGTACTGCAGAAATCTTGGCTTCTTTCCAATTTCAAAACTTCACTTAAAATGCCATTAAACTTCCCCCCCCCCTTATTTCCAATTTATTTTCATCCTAGTTTAAATGAAAACATCCTCAAAAAATCCGGGACCTAGAAACAAAGAGGTACATTTTCTCATAGTGTGCCTTTCTGTCATTGTCAAGGGTTAAGGTGTGTGTACCTGGAGACAAAGTTCATGTGCAAAAGCTTGCCAGAGTCCTACATAATACTGTACACAACAGCTGGTTTCAAGAGAAGGAGAACATGGTCTAAAAAACACTGGCGATGGTTTAATTGGCATTTCCTGATCTTGAACTCGCAAAAATTGCAAGAGAGCCTGTAATCGTTTGTATCGGATTATGGACAATCTGCAATGTTTCAAATTTAAGTCATTATACTTCATTTTTATCATTTTTCTTTTTATAATTATAAGTACAATATTTCTTATTATAATCTTGATTTACTAATTAATACCATAAGATTATCATTTATAATTAACTGCTGACTTACAGCATGTGATTTTTTTAGTCCTGTGCCCAGTGATTCCATGTTCACCTCTAGACCACTGCAACCCTGACCAGGATAAATAGTTCAGGATACTGGGTAGATGAAATTATAAGGTTATAATAATAATAATAATAATAATAATAATATACTCCATAATTACTGATTTAAGGTTTATAATGGCATAAAGACTTATTTACATTTAGATCAGTACTTCACATGGCTTTGTCAGTTGTCTGAATCACATTACTCTTAACTTGAGTCCATAAGGGACTGTCAGTCTTTACATTCTTTGAAAGCGTCCACTTTAGTGAGAAGTTATGAGTTTTCATCGAACTACCTATAAGTCTGAATGCAAGTGAAACATGCACGGTGAAGGGAGAATTCAGGCATCCATCTCGGTGGGCTACACTCTTAACTGCCCCCTGCTGGTAGCTGTAGGGGGGAGGCATTAGGGCTTACCTAAGCAGGCGATCCGTGCCCCCCATCGGGCAGGCGGTCTGTCTGATGTCAGTTGTGAGGGTTTGTTTCTGCACAGCAGTGGGTGAGCTGCAGACACAGAGTAAATCCGTGCTGTGTTGAAACCCAAGCTGCCGTCTAGCGATGTGGACCCAGCGGGGGAAGGCCCCACTGCTTCCACAGAGTGCATAGGTTGCCTTTTTTGGGGCAGGGAACTGACTGTTTAATCAAAAATGATTTGCAAAAATACCAAAAGGCAGGATTCCTTTCTTTGGTGTGTTTCTGAGATCTTCAAGGTTCTCAAGGTTTGCATAGCCCCCTTGGACTGATAATTGAATTTCCGTGTAAGAGACTAGCTTCTGAGTTGAAACTGTGATTCACAGTTTTTCAGCTCAGGATTTCCAACACTAGTTTTTTTTATTGAGTCCTGATGCTTTTCTGCAAAGAAATATATACCATGAGGCTAACTGCAATCATTAACATATTTGCACAACTTTTCCTAGAGCAATTGAGGGCCAATACCTTGATCAAATGTACTGTAGAAGAAGGTATGATTTGAAAGTGGCTCCTTTGAGTCCAGAGATAGCAATGCTAGCCACTATACCACTGGCTGGCCCACACTAACCTATTTATCAACTTAACATGCACTGTGATGCCTGCATGGTGCATGCTGAGACATCCAGTGGAGGTCAAAGGTCAAAAATCTTATTTTACTTGAAGGCTCATTAGGTTATTTGGTAAGTGAGGACTTTTTTTGTGTGAAGAGGAAAATTTAACTAATCACAGTGTGTGTGTGTGTTGATCTGTTGTCAGATGAAACCCTGGCTCAGGCACTTCTCTTGAGAAGCAACATGCATTACCATGCAGTCCCTCTTGGTTTGTCCTTCTCCTGCTGGCATGCAGATGAATGCTACATCCTGGCTTTCTGAGCAAGGGAATTTGGGGCCTGGGTTATGTGCCCAGCCCCATCTTTTGGAGGTCTGGTCCGTTCTGCATCTGTCAGCTCCTCGTTCCCTTTTCCTTCACCCTTGCACCTAAGGGACATGGAGGCGTGAGGGTGTCAGGGCAAGTGACACGCTGAGCCCTGCAAATGAAAATGAAACTCTGGTGCTCAGAATGGGTGCATTCATCAGGATGTCGGTGGAAGACGGCTTGCTCCTGCCTCTAAGTGCCTCCGTGTTGTGTTTGCAAGCGGACCGAGTAGGTTTAACAGGCAGTCTACTGTTTCAGCTGCTTTCTTCTTGACCGCTCTATCTGCGCTCGCCTTCCGGGAGGAATTCATCCATGACCCCCATTTGCATACAGTTGCAAATTTTCCTTTGACCCCCCTCACCATGTATTGATGGTTTCATTTCATTCTTCTCAGTGATGTGAATGATAAATGCATGCACTGAGCTGTTCACCCAAAGGAATATAACTTTACAGCTTTGGGCGTTTGTGCAACTGGTTTCCACAAGGAGGTGTGAGCTGGGTGGGGTTGACTTGGGCAAGGCAGAGGTGGTTGGGGGTGTGCAGGTGACCTCATGCCGCTGTGATATTTTTCACATTGAAAACTGTGCAAGGTTGATCATTGTTCCGATCGGGCAGATCTGTCGGTTTCATACATCACACACACACACATGCAAGCTTACACACGTTGTTGCATTTGAGAACGCAAGCCAATTAACTAGCCTATCTTCCATTGGATCAAAACAGTCAGTGGGATTTTTTTTCTGTTATGGCTCTGTCTGCATTATAGTAAGAAGAATACTAAACAAAATGTGAAGTTAGAAGAGTTTCCTATCAAATCTTTACTAATGTAATGAGATTAAAACAAGGAAAAGGGGGCAATCAAAATATTTTTTCTTCAGTATATCTGAATAAATGCAACATTAACTTAAATACAAATGATCAGTTATGTTTTAAAATGCCATTTGTAGTTGCAGTTGGAGCAGAAGTTTCTAGAACGGGATGTCCTTCCTTATGTCATCCTTTTCCATTTACCTAAGCAGCACTGACAAACCAATGGCTGGTTTAACCTATATAAAAATGTACTGTAACAAGAAATAACAGAATCAAAGTAGACACTTAAACAGGCATCACCTGCAAAACCTTTTATCTTTTTGACGTCACTGCTGTCAGGAGATGGGTCGCATCCAATCGTGGAGCGGAAGTGCACCACTTACTATACAGAGGAAAAGCAACCGGGGTGAAGTATGGTTGTAATCCTTATTAACATTCCTGTATTCCATGCATGAAATATGGGTTTTTATGCCACACTCTGTGGCATATGTTTTTCCCTTTCCTGGAGGAGCAGCCTTCAAGCGCATGCTGCCGTTTTTTAATTTTATTAGGGGGATTTTTAGTTCACCGCAACCTGAGGAGACTGTGGTGAACTTAAAAAGAACCTTAGTTCCCTGTGAACTAAAGAATGTGCCCCTGTCCATACTTTCAAAAATTGCCCCCTTTTCCTCCACACTTGTCTTGTGTCAGCTGTTTTTCAAATCCCCATGCCTCTCTTTTGCATTTGTGTCATTATTTAACAAGAAAAATATATTTTTTCACAGTTACAATGAAAACACGTTGTAAGGCTTCACAGAACTCACATAGCTGGCCCTGGTTAGAAGAGTCTCAAACCAAATGTAGAACAAATCTCCCTCTGTGATATCTGGTCCTTTTTGTCAGCTATGCAGCTATTGCTTAACAGACATTCCAGCTATGCAGTGCCATTGTTATTTTAGTTTTGTATTTAGAGAACAGTAACCAGTTACTGCAGAATATTACATATAGCAGTGTTTCAGGTTCTGCAGCTCAGATTAAATTCTGTAATAATGGATATATTTATTATTGTTGCTCTGCTTTCATTTGAGAAGTATTTCTATCACTGTAGTAAAAATAATTTTTAAAAAATCAAACAATGAAGGAAACAAGTTTTGTTCAGTAATAAAATTCTGTAATATCATTCCATTTAAATACACAACTGAATAATTCTTACATATTTTTCACAATTGCTCAAGTCCATGAGGTACAGACTAAATTACAATGTTCATATTTTTTATATTGCAGTCTAGAAGTAGTCAAGACGTTGGGATATAATTAGAGTGAAATGTATTCTTCAGTATGCCTTGAATGTTTTTTTAATACTTCAGATATGTACAACACATTGATAAACAGTACTTTTTTTCTCAGTGTGTTTAAAATGCTGGAATTCACTTTCTCTAACTTGAAGAGCATAGAAGTACAACATTGTGCTACATGGACAGGGTTTGGAGTTCTAACCTGAATGTTTTGCAGTTTTCCCATGTGTAGCATGTCATTTTACATTGTTAGGTCTGGGGAATAGTGTGCTGATGAACAGGTGATGGTTGGTGTCCCACAGGGAGAGTGAAGGTCTACTTGCTCCAAACAGCCCCTACTGAGGAGTGACTCATATCATCAGTATGGTGGAGACAGCTCCTAAACTGAACCCTTAGGGAGTAAATGAATGGTGTTGGTGGGGAGGGGGGTTACTTGAAGGCAGTGTTTTCTTTGAACACAACTAGTCAGGTGAAATTATTACATATCGCAGATCCACTTGTTTTCTGTTCAATGAGTCATACACCTATTCTGTAATGTAAATGAACACTTCATGTAATGCACTTCAGGATCTGCCCTTAGCAGCAATGCTGTAACTGAAATGTTAAGCATTCCAAATATACATTTGGTCATTTTTGGCATTGGATAAATGAAGGGAATATGAAACACAAGCCTGCAGAGAGACTTAAGGATAATAATCACTGACATCAGCATGGAGCACCGATAAAAGCATTCTTATGTGTCATCTCATCACCAGTGATTTTGAGGGTGACCCCTCCGTGTTTGGTTGCCCAGCACAGTTCGATACAGGAGATGGCCCTTAAGCTCTAGGTAACTTATCAAGTGGGTGGATTTTCCTCGTAGTCTGAAATACAAGGTTAAACCATGTATGTTCAGACATGGCAGCAGAGGTCCTTCTTCTGAGCTGTTTTGGCTCAAAAATTATTCATCAATTAATTTGTTATTTTGTTTGTTTATAACAATGAACCAGAGTGCAAAATGCTGCAAGATCTTAGCAGTCCTAATTTTACAAAGTCATAGTTTCAAAAACCACATATAAATAGAAACCTGTATGAAAACATAGACTTTCACCAGACCAAATATAAGAAACAGTCTTCAGTGGGGATAAAAATACTGAAAACACCTTTAAAGCAGAGATCCAAGACTTTAAAAAAAGGATTTACACCCTTAACTTATTCTCTGTTATTCTTTGTTTTTTTGAATTTTTTTTTTTGACAGGGGAGAAGTTGTAAAATGTACTTACATGTTTATTTTCATATTGACCCTTAAGAGTAATCTCTTTTTTGTGCCACAGTAGTTTCAGAATCTGCCAGATTGGTTAATAACATTAATAATATTATGATGTGTCTGGTTCGTGAGAGCAATTCTGCTTTTGCAGCTTCACACATTAAAAAAACTTACTACATTATATTGCTTGTCCTCATGTATAATCTGCATAAAACTGTTTACAGTTCAGTAGATTTAGGTTAATTTTCACTGGTTAATAAATTTTTTACTATTTTAGTGCTTATCAGATGCTTATATTCAAATGGACTTAAACATTTTTTATAACAGCTGTATTTTTTGCTGAAGGCTATGTTCAAGTCTTGTCTTCAACTAGTTTGGTAGCTGCTCTCAAATTATTCGGTTTAGTGTTTTGGTCAGAAAGAAATTCATTGGCCAACAGAACTGTTTTTGCAAAGAAGTCTTCTGGTCACTGTGGTGTATCCAGGAAGTCTTTGGGTACTATGATAGCTATGCGGTGGTGATCAGCAAACGTGGATCTGGCCCCTGGTTGTTCCTAACCTTGCAGCAGCTGTCTGCACTGCTAATTTCAATGGACTCTTTTGAAGCTGGCTCCCTGATCCCAAAGAGGAGCCCTGCACAGTGTTCAGATGTCATGTCGCTACCTCTGAGCTGACCACCCTAAACCCCCCTGCACCCTGATGTGCCCATAATATTTAATGGACTTTTGGCAAGCAGCAATGGAAAGTCTTACCCGCCCCTACAAACACTGATCACCCCACTGTGGTTGCTTTTCATTTTATTTCTACAATTATTCTTCTGAAGTCTTTGATAAGGAAGACCAAGGGTATGACATTGAAAAGGAGAAAAATCAAGGGAGTACTATATCTGTTAATTATTAAGACCCCTGAAGTCATAAATTCTCCAAAACCAAAGACAACATTTCCACTGAGTAAGGTATAGCAAAATGCAAACTCTGGCCTTAGGGCCTGTTGCAGGATGCCACTCCTGCAAGAGGCGAAACAGGGGCAGTGTATCGTCCAGGGCCAATGGAGACTTGAACCTCTCTTAACTTGTAACATGTTGAAACATCAAGGCCTGCTTTGGATTAGCTGTCGAGATTCCCCCGTGATAAACAATTCCTGTGGTCTCTGCTGGAAAGCTGCTAGCAGGTCAGAATATCTGCTGGGATCAATGTCTCTTTTCTCTCTGGGTCCTCTGGATGTGCTTACATATGAAAACACACGGGCACAAGTGTGTACTTGTGTGTTTGTGTGTTTCTGCACAATAGAATTAGAAAGGTGGCCTCCAGATAATCAAGGGAGCTCATCCTTTAACTGAGCTGCATCTAGGTTTCAGGTTTGAATGCAGCCATAATGTGCGGACATGGGATTAGGCCTGGCAGCTACCAGAGAGGAAAAGGGCGATTTCAAGAGTTTAATTGGCAGGTTGACTTAAGGCATTTCAAGTTTGCATTTAGCCACGTCTCTGATTTCAGGTGGATTCATTTGAAATTGTAAGAAATTGATTGTCACTGCACATGAATAGGCTTTAGAAGGGAGGGGAGTGGATTTTTTTTCTGTTCTTACCAAGAAGACCCATATTTTTTTGTGTGTGTCCCAAAATATTTCTTAGCAAATACTCAGGTTCAAATGGTCAAAATAGTAGGAATGGTGGTCACGGAGGACAATGGCTATTAAAACATTGTCAGAAGCAAACTGTAACATAAGTATAAAAGCTGTAATCTTGCAGACAATAAATTACCATAGGAGATATGTGCCGAGTTAAAACGGTTCTGCCAAACGTTGAACATGAAACATCTAATTTAGCTAGAACTGACTGCCATCTGTCGTGTACACCTGAGTGATAATCTAAACATCAAAGCCATGAGACACGTGCAGACCCACTCTGCTGACTGCCAAGTGAATGTCAGCAGCAGCTCCTCAAATGTGTGTGTTTCTGCCGTGATGTCATTTTAGGAGAATCCGATCACCACAGGTGTTTGTGACATCATTTCAGTGTTGTCTAATCACTCGTGTATTAACTGTCCCTCCTAGTGCTCAGCTAACCCAGTCAGCTGCTGGCTTTGCCAACAGCACATGATTTTATTACTGTATTGCCCTTTTATATAAGTGAAATGGGGAAAAGTGGTATTAAATCTAAATATCTGCGCGTTTAAATGTGCAGCTTTAGACAGCGCAAACTTGAAATATAATGAACATAGTTAAAACAAATATAAATATTTTATAAACTGAACAATACTTTCAAGTTTCATTTATTATTATTATTGTTGTTGTTGTTGTTGTTTTTGTTGTTGTTGTTGTTGTTAAGACATTTCATTTTCAGATCACTAACAAAAAACGCTAATAGAGATTTTTATGGTAGAACTGTACTGCAGAGTCTGTCATGGTGAGAGCAAGATATGACTAACATGTACTGTCTCTTACCACATGGAAGTACTGGTGCCTGTGGGAAATTTCAAGGTTCAAGGTGAATATATTATCGTTTTGCACTTGTACAAATGTACATGGAGAAAACAAGTGCCATTCCTCCTTGATCTGGTGCACAATACACTTAACAGACAAACACAAGACACATACACAGCATAAAAAAACAGAAAAATTAAGGTAGGATAGATAAATAAATGGTAGTACTCTGATGTCCTGGGTTTCCTCCTTACTGCAAGGCCATTGCTATGCGTTTCCTTTTGTACAGCCAGAGATTCCACTGTTCATTTTCTGGGCTCTGTGTGACACCATCTTTCCAAATACGCAATATGTAGTGTCTTCTCCCACACACTGTACTTGGTTGCCCAGGTGTTTGGCCACAATCAGGGCTCCTGAAACCTCCTCTGAATCCACCACAGTGAGTTGGGAACCCTGCTCTCTGGTGGATATCGCTGTCTCAGGATGTGTGCTGCTGCCAGGGGAAAAAACACAAAAACTGCAGAAAATCGAAAACAAGAAACATAATGGCACAGTGATAGATGGAGAAAAACATGGGGGAAAGGTAAAAAAAGAAAAAGAAAAATGTCAGAGCGGTTGGCCAGAGAAGCCACTGCATCTTAGCGTGGCACCGTCTTGTCTTGGTCATAATAAATAAGGCACCGTCCCCAAAATGTGTTCAACTAGTACATCCGATTAATGAGAATGTAAATGAACAAACAGAACAGATTAGATTTACAAATACACTGCATGAGATCTACTGGCCCACAACCCAATGACATGTACAATAGTGTGATATCAGACAAGTAGGCAAATTGTGTGCTTTCATGGACGACTTTCTAGAAATACTTTCTAAAAGCTCACTGTTGAACTTAGATAAGGCATATAGGCCTCATACATGGTTTGCTCTGGTGGCACAGGATACCTGAATTTATGGAGAACAAAGTGGCACTAAAAATGTCCCTCACAAGCAGGCCTTTATGCAGAAAATTCACAAGACTCGGTAGATCAAAGCTCAACTCTGGGTACAAGTAGCAAGGGACAAAAACAAAACATCACAAAACGTTGTTCATCACGTATCAGTTATCATCTAACTATGGGATTTATGACACGGCCCCACGGTGGGAAACCTTGTTGCAGAGAACCAGTTTGCCGAATTAGCTGGTTTTATTGCTGTAAAGGAATAAAAAGAAAATAAGAAACAGACTCTGTAAACTCAAGAACAATAGCAGTAAAAACAGGGGAGCAAGAGAGGGAGGAAAAAAGCACATTGCACCACAGTCACTTTTTTTGTTTTCCTTTCCATCTTTTATTGTGCCGTAATATTTTCTTTTCACAGTCCAAGGCTGAAAGAGACCACTGATTGGCTTGTGGAACGAAAATCATGTTTGACAGCTTTTTCTTCTCAGATCCAGTGGACTCACAAGTCTGGGGGGAGTATTGTGAGACATACTGTGTGAATAAAGCACTTTAATGGTTGGCCAGAACTGTGTATGAGCAGCCTCTGTAACTCCCCCGGAGACAACCGCAGTCCTCCTGCGCCTGCAGGCCAGGAACATTCTCATTTAACTGACTTTATTTTATTTATTCTTTGTTTTCCACTATCTGTCATAGTTTTCTGCTTTTGGTTTTCTCACCCCGATATGTTAGTGATGTGCTCAGCTGTTACTCATTTTCATCTTCTGAATTAGTAGTACAGAATTACCCTATTAGTGGGAATCACAGTTATATCATTTTAAGTAGAAATTTGTGATAAATATTTGAAAATAACAGAGTAAGTGTAGTCTTAAGACTTAATTACAATGCATGGAAGGATTTATTTTGATTTATAATGGAAGCAACTAAGTGTATGTCAAAAGAATTTTGAACATTTATATCAAATCAGCTTTTAATTGTGCGTGCGGAGGACCTTGGAATGTGTTTTGCCTTCATGCTGTGATGGATTTGTGGAACGCAGTGTGTTTGTGAGCGGAGTGTGAGTCCCAACACCACAGATATGGTCCATAGCATGAGCACTCAAACCAGGCTGTGGGAACCACTGAGGAGCCTGGATTCCTCCTTGCAGGTGGGAGGCTGTAAGCCCTCGGGTTGAAGTGTTTTGGCCTAAGTTCTTTAACTACACGCAAGATAAGAGGGGAGATATGGCTGCTTTCAACTCTGCTTTACAAATGAGGTACCTGGCCACTCTGAGAGATATACCTGGCCTGGAATATACATTGAAATGAGTGCTGAAGTTTCATTTTACAATCCAAGATGGTTTGACCAAACATGACAAGGCATCTTTAAAACTATCTATCTTTTGATCTGTCTATCTATCTTCTAATGCACAGTACTGTAGTCAGTTTTGCAGCGGGATGTTCTTATATAAATGCAATCGAAAAACTTTTATCAGTACTACAACAGCACGGTGAGATTTGAATTTGTGACCTCCAAATTTCCATAAGCAACGCTTCCTGATTGATTCTTGAATTTAAAATAATTTAATAAAGGTTAATTTTGTATTTAATCATCATGTTGTTTGATATATAACGTAACTTTGATTTTGTTTATTTTGTGAAACAATGTTACGATGCAGCTCATAGTTTTGTTTAGGTTTGATTAAAAAAGGTGCAAAAAAATAATTACTGAAAATTACCGAGTCATCACCGGTTCAAGAATTGAAACTTTGGAGACGTTTACCATGGTGATATTTGGCATGGTTCCCTGGCTTGGTGGGCGGAGGACCTTTGGAGGTACGTTCTTTAATGTGGTGCGTCAGTTAACAGCAGAATCACAGAGACTTTTTGAAGTGTCTGGTTCTCTCACCCTTGTTCTCTTCCTGTCCTTTTGCATTCTTCATCGCTCCAGCTCCATCTCAGCTGTAAGAAATCAAGAGGGTCTCCTTTGGCACCTGAAAGTTGTGTTTGACCTTAACTGCGATGTTGATATCTTCTTTAAGTGCAGAGACCAATTTGAGGGCTGAATAAAAGCAACCTCAATTCCTCCCTGATATTTTGCATATTGGCTAAGTCAGGTGTGTCAACTAGGCCG
The DNA here is from genome assembly GCA_900497675.1 of Arapaima gigas. Taxonomy (NCBI): domain Eukaryota; kingdom Metazoa; phylum Chordata; class Actinopteri; order Osteoglossiformes; family Osteoglossidae; genus Arapaima; species Arapaima gigas. The sequence goes on from UFQX01000029.1 coordinate 1,327,745, forward strand.
GCGGGGCTTTCATCAAGCCAAGACAAAAACCCAAATAGGGACTTACGCAAAAGCTTTGCCTGCTTGCATATGTTCATGACTGAATGTTCATGGGATGGCCCATCACATACTTTTGCTCTTTCTTATTGCTGATTTAAAAGCAGAGCAGCCTGGCACCATGACAAGGGACAGACTGACTTTCCTTTGAAGCTGCAGGTAAAACCTGCTGTTGCTTGAGACTCACGTGGAAATATAGCCAGATAACTGCCTAGTTACAGGGCTTGTTTGTTTTTTTTTCTCTCAAATTTGAATGTGAATGAAGACAATTCATAATCATATATACATTCGCATGCACACATTATCTTTTTTCTGGCCCTGTTCCACCAGGTGTCATACAATGTTAGCCTTTTACCCCAAGCTCCTTACAGTGATTTATCCATCTGAATAACTGGATGATTTTTACTGCATCAGTTCTTCGTAAGTAACTTGCATCTGAGATGCAGCGATTCAAACCTAGGTGACCTTACATATAAACATGAAAAATAGAATACAATTTATCTGTTTCTATTTTTCAGTCCTAAAAGACAGTTCTCAAGTGCATTCACAGCTTAAAGTTAGCACAAATGACAGACCAGCACATATTACCAAAATACATTATATATTCATGTTAGAGCAAGAGCTAAAATAAGGACAAAATAAACTGTAGAATGAAGACACCAGTAAATATAGGAAATACAGTAAACACTGATAATTTACTGTGGATAAAGTATATATTATATATTATTTATACAATTTCAGCACTTTAGCTACCAGAGCAGTATATTAATTGAATCAGTGGAAATATCAAAGGTCTTTTTCGATTGCATTTTTAAGTAGTAAAATGGACAATGATGTGGCTCATTTGGTGACCTAACAGTGGTAACTTGAAAGGGGCTAATATCTGGATGAGAACCTTACAGTGCTGAGGGGGCGTGACCCCTGTCCGCATTTCATTTGCTGGAGAGGTTTTCAGCCAGACCCTATAATATTATTTCAGCCCGAGAGCTGAAGTTTTGAACCCCACACAAAATCACTTCGGTGACAGTTGGCCGACCTGACAGGCAGGCAGGTGGGTGGGTTGGTGAGTCTGGGGGAGGGAGGTGAGATTGCTGGGCCGATTTGGCAGTTTTTTAATCATTTTATCCGTGCTATGCTATTCTCCTGGGACCCCGGGGGCGGCGTTTAGTAGTCTGCAGCAGAGGACCCCAGGGGTGGCCTGCTCAGTGCCTGCATCTGAGCCATCATTATTAGCTCTGCTCTTAGGAGAGCATGAGTGCCTCACCTCCCCAGCAACCGCCTCGCCACCCCCAACCCCCCTGGGAGCATCAGGCTGAGAAATGAGGAGAGGCAGGGAGCACAGGCACAGCGGCTTGCCGTGTAACAGTAATTACTCCATTGATATTCCTCGCACAATAACGCTGACAGCGGTCATTTGCATAAGGCTGCTCGCACCGTGGGGGGCCGACGGATGCCGGCAATCTTGTCGGGTGCTTCCAGCACATGCATTATTTATGGAAGGGTTTTTTGAACTTTCTATCTCTGTTTTCCTTTAAACATACGGAATGTGTCATCACAAGCAATTGGCATTGCGTCGGATTGCGTGGAGCAAGTTTTATTATCATTCTTGTTTTTTGGTGCCAAGAACAGCTGTTCTGTTCCTTTAACCTGTGAAAATTGCCTCGTTGCTCTTTGGTCCCTTTGATGTAAAAAGTTAAGATTCTACGAAGCGGTGTGACATAAGTGGTCTAACAGTCCGTGCTATACATGCCTGCCGTCTGAGATCTGTCTCCTTACATGACACTGTTGTTTTTAAAACAAGTTTCCAAGTGGCGAGCCCCCCAATGAAATATTTCTAATTCAATCTGCTGTCAGGAGGCTGTGTGAAGGTCTGTGATGATATACAAGTCTTCAAAATTAAAGGTGTCAACCGTTTTGTTTTCTGTAATAAGTCTTTGACGAGTTTTTAATGATTTTTTTAAATGATTTTTTTTTTTAAATCACTCGGTTCCAAGCGTTATGAAATTGCATTTTTGATACTGGTATGATTATCATGTATGGGAAATATATATTTTGCTCTTGAAGGTTTAATATTCAGGCAGCGAAAGCAATGATGAGCTGAGGATGCCAGGCAGGAGGAATAGCCTGTTTTTTTTTGTGCATGTGCTCAGACAGGGACCATCCCTCCTGGCATGGGGGTGTTGGATGATCTCCATCAATGTCCTACAGTGAGGTCTGAGTTCCCCGGTTGACGAATGCTGGTCATCTGCAGCTGCCTCTCCACCGCTTTAGCCACTGAGCCGCATCGTTCCAGCTTTCCTGGCCCTCAGGGCAGCTCATCACTTATTGTCATTGGTAAAGCCACTTGGAAGAACAAAAACAGAAGAAAACAGGGCATGATAGGGGGGTCTGGATTTATGGCAGGAATGCGGTCCGAGAGGATGGGCAAACGTTAGTCAAATTTCAGCTGCTGAATATTTAATGAAGCCCACGGTGTTTATTCAGTTAGCCTGTCGATTTTTAGTGTTCTGTCAATAGTGACGCCCGCGTAGCGTACTGATGATCTTTAGCACCCCCTCTCCCTGGGGTCCAGCCGCTTAAACGCAATTATGGATTTTCCACCGCAATGTGTTTGATATTTTTACTGATCTAATTTGCAATCTGGTAGTTTATTGTTTGGCATTTTAGTGCCATTCATGTGGCAACAAAAATTTAATTTTCCTCCACAATTCTTTATAATGTCATTAATGCTGTTAGCATATTGGCACCAATTTTGAATAAAGGGGGGACATCCCTTTAAGACAGCATAAATGATTTTCTTTTTTCATTTTCTTTCTTTTCATTGTGCTGCTACTTAAGGACTTTTTTTACACATCATTTGTGAGACATGGCAAATGAAACACTATAAACAGTACGAAAAGGAAACTGATTAAATGTGTGTCTAAAATGTGTGACGTTAACCAAACAAGATCGCTCAAGGAAGTCTCCCTGAAATAAAACCAAGGCATAAAAGCTCATTAATAAAATGAAAGAATAAGGATTTCAAAAAGATTTGTATTTATGTTGTATTTTACAACTTAATACTCTTCACTATTTATGGCTTTAATTTATGATTTTCTCTAAAGTGACTTACAATGTTAGGTTTGTGCATTAAGTTACCAACCATTATTTACCCATTTTTACAGTTGGATTGTTTTTACTGTACCTTTAAATTGCTCCACTGGGACAGGGATTCAAACAGAGGCAATGTTGCATACTATGCATGGGAGTCTCAATTTTTTTTTGTCTTAATTTTTCCATATTTCTCAGTAGCATAGCTACCACAGCAGTATGCCTTGATCAAACATACTACAGCAGGAGGTGGGATTTGAATGCAGTTCCAGGTTCTAACAACTGCTCCACCTGCTCTTCTCACTTGATATACTCCTAAAGACTATTGATATTCTCTTTAACTATTTTATTATGAGGTGGTCACACACTTTTAAAGAGCAGAAGACATTATTAGCATTTACACATGCCAAAAGGGGCCACAGGAAATCTGTGCTGGGGCATGTGCCACATAGAGGGACCATAAACTCAGTTGCAGTGCGGCTAGTGCCCAGTCCTGCAAGCAACCTGTTATCTGATGACGGATGAGCACCCTGCCACACAGACCTGCCTCCTCTTCGAAGGATCCGTCAGAGGTTTAAGCGGAGGGCAGCAATTAGTGGTGAAATGGGAGCCGGGCTAATCCAGCGGCATGCAAAACAGGCCGAGGAGCAGGCTGACCTCAACCCTCCGCGAGGTGGTGAAGGAGTTCCACTTTAGAGGGAGAAAGGCGATAAGCATCTTCACACCCTGTGCAGAGCTGCTGACTGCAAACACGGGTCTGAGTGTGGTCTTTCATTCCATCCTCAAGGGTCTCAATCAAGTGTAACACTGTACACATCCATCAGACACACGCACGCACGTACACGCACATGCACAACTAGGATTGAATTTGACATTTTACCTTAAAGAGAACAGCTGAATTGTCGAAGCATGTGCTATGGCATTACCTTCAGGCACCGAAGCTGTGTACGTAATGAAAACATCGCCTGTGTGCAATGCTGACAAGAATTATTTATTATTGAACACATGAAAGGAAAGGATATGATACATAATTTTAAGGCCAATGTTTAAGCTTAAGAGTTGTAGGGAGTAGCCAGGTGTTTGGGATACAGGATCAACGGGCCAAGGTGAGCATGTGACCTTGTTTCCAAACACCTGGCTGCACATCAAAAGCAACGCCACGCCCAGACCTGTTCTCACCTCACCTTACATGCTCCATGCAACATGCCATGCATTTCTGAACAGATTACGGGCCTCAGATGAAGCCTCCGTGTCATGTCGTGTTGCTACTTTGCCGTCATTCATAAGCGCCCCACTGCAGCACCTTGACCATCTCTACACCACTCGAGGCCTCAGGGGCGTGTGGAGCTACACAAAGGCCAGCCTTACCTGTCTTAGCGAGACAGACGTTGAGAGTTTGGAAGCACTTTTAATATACTTACAAAAAAATTTGATGTTTCATCTGAGCAGCAACAAATGCGACAGGAATAGCATCTTGTAGTGGGTTTTAATTATGGTTCCTTGTTTGATGCTGAAAAAAATTCCACAACCTGTACAGGTTCATTTGCACATTGTCCCTTTGGTTCGCCACTGTGTTTTGACTGTAAGCTTCGTAGGGAAAGCAGTTTGAATGTTTGCACATTTTGACCATCAAGTTTCTTTTGTTGAAAATAAATTGTGAAAAGTAAGAAAAATCACTTTGCATTAAACGTCCATGCATCACTTTATCCCGGTCAAGGTCGTGGCTGTCTGGACTCTATTTCGGAATCGCTGGGCACCAGGCTAGCAACCCCAAGGCTTTGCAGTAGCTTTAAACTAGAAAATTTAATTTTGTAGGCATTAAATCAAAAATGAAAAAATAACAGTGATCTATGTGAACCTTGCTTATGAGGAGACACAAGGAGAATAAAACAACAACAACAAAAACACAAAAGGGAAACAGTAAACACATTGAACTCATTTGCAGCAATCACCGCAATTGCTACTGGTTAAGGAGAGGCAGTGTGGGTAATTATTCCCCTAATTGTGTTTAGACATTCCTGACAATTGATAAAGCCCCCCTTTAATTGAACCACTCACATTAAATCATCCCGGGATTCCACTCTTCTCATCTTTTGTCAGTTGTGGTTTGGAGAAGAAACTGCTCTCAGGGTTTTCTTTTGGCACTCGCTGCCAGACCCGCTCGTTCTCTGTAGTCTCTGTGGATGGGGTGGGTGTGCAGTGGGGGGGGGGTGTTACATCGCTATCCGTCCTCCCTACAGAATGCGCCAGCATTATCAGCTCTCAGAGCGAAAAGGGGCAAGGCGAACGTCGGGTGGGGAAAGAGGGAGTTATCTCCAGGTGAAAAAAAGCACCATTTACCCTTAATGGTTTATGATTCATCCACGCACCTTTGACAAAATAATGAGGGATGACAATTAGAGCGAACCCGGGGATCGGGAATCAAAGGGCTCAAATTCCCTGCTGGCAGAGGCGGCCCCGTCTGAGTGCGCTCGCAGCAAACTCGGACCAGATGTCGGGCCCGGCTCCACCGCAGATCCGAGACTCTGCCAGAACCTCACAACGGGCCCTTTCTACTGGCCTCAGATCCAATCTTTCAGCCCCCGTGTGCCGTACATGACAGAATCCTCTCCTGGAGAGAGAGAGGGGCCCCAGGCCTGCTAGTGAACAAAAAGTCCCAGCATCCCCTGGAAGCCACAGGGTCGCTGAATATCATTCCTGCCCTTGCTGTGCTTTATCTAACCCTTTGCCACACGACTGTATGTTTATCCATTCACACAAATGCACACACAGAGACGCGGAGGGAATCTGGTGCAAGACCAGAACCTAAGCAGCAGGAATGAGAAAATGTAATAAACGAGGGCGAAACAATCCGGTTTTATTAAAACAAAGAGCGTAAAGGTTCCGTATGAAAATATTGTCTGGTTTATTATTATCGCCGGAGAATAAGTCATACTGTAGAGTGTGGTGACGCTCACACTCCAGTGCTGGAGTATTGCTTTAGTCATTTCTTTTGCTTTTCTTCTGGTTTTCATGACTTTGCCCACACAGCAAAGGGACCCTGCGGGAAAAATAATAAGAACTAAAACAATTTTTCTTGTACTAAGTAAAAAAATAAAAAAAAAGGAATCCTTTAAGATTTATATGACTTTGGATTCGTTTGAGAGTCCTGTGTGCTGCGTTTAACCCTACTATTTGTCCTGTTCCACAGACAGCAGGACTGGCTCTTGTTTCATACTAGTGCTTTTGAAAATGAAGGGAAAGCCATGTGGAAAGATTAAAAAGGGACATGCGGCTAAGGCAGTATTTGCAGATTTTACATAATCAAAGAGTAATTGATAATGTCACTTCAAAGTACCACATGACTGTGAAGCCCCACACCTTCAATATGCAGAGCTGTGCTCCTCAGCTTATTATTATTAGTCAGTAATTATCTGACACCTTTATCCAAGCTGTCTTACTGTGTGAAGTTTTATACTAAATTACTTACAGTTACATACACATTTATCAGCTGGTTGGTGACAACTAACCCTAACCCAACCTGCTGCTATTCTTCTTCCTCTGTCTTGAAGAATCGTATTTTTTGACATCAAACATAAACATCTATAAACATAATTGACGCCTTAACTAATCTATATGAACGAGAAGCGATGTGTTTAAAAATATATTGTTTGGCAAATGTTCTTTTTTACCTAATGGTGGTTTTATTGGCATCAGAAGGAATTTAGTTTGAAATGAAAACTAATGTGATTAGCGACACCAGTGGTAAACTAAGCAGCTGATGAAAGTGGATTAGGAAGCTTCCTCCTATTTGCATAGGGCCTGTAGGCTTTTGCTGTTAGCCCTGAAATCTCCCCAGGCATCTGTCGGAGCCACGGACGGATGAGCCACCGGGCCCCTCTGTGTGTCGATGAAGCCCCCGAGCAGCAGAGCACTATTGATTTGTTTAACAAATTAGCCACACTGACGGCAGGTGGGACCGGCCGGTGGTCGCGGCCACCGGGGTCGGGCCCCATCATACGGCTGCTAACATAGGCAATATTGTGCCGTGCCTTGATCTCTTCATTCCCGCACAATGGTGTCCACCCCCCACCCCCTGGGAAATAAGCATCCACCCGGCTTGATTTCCAACACCCTTCAAATTAACTTCCCGAGCGCCATGATTCATAATTATTCGCTCTTGTCTCCCAAACTCTCTCCCTGCCTCCACCCCGCTCCCCAGCCCCACTGCCCTCTTGGGCCTCGTACGTTGAGTGGCACTTTGCTTCACCAAGGCCCGCGAGAATGATATTACCCCTGCAGATGGACAGGTGATGGAGAGGAAGAAACAGAGGCAGAGGGAAAGGCCTGCTACTTGATCTCTGCCTGTCTAACTGTCTTCCCGTCTACTCTAGTTGTCAATCAAACACGTGGACCATTATTGCCTGTAAGCCCCTCCTCTGAGCCCATGGATTCAGCGTGTCTTAAGTATTAGACACAACACAGCAGCTTGGAGAGTCTTCTGGGGACTACTGACATGATCGCACCCACTAATACTGTTAATGTTGGGAAAATGCCCCACCACTGGTGCCCACAACTCCAAGCACATATGTAGTTCTCAAGTTCTTTAATAAAGCAAGTGGAGCACCGAATTCATACTGGTGCCTGATAAAGGACTCGTCCTACAGACGAGGATGTCTCAATGGCAGCTTGCTGTATTTTGCAAACAGTCTGCCCTTGTTTCACCGCGCCGTCAGTGAAAACAGGCCCTAGCTGCACGGACACGGCCGTCCTGGGTGCACCGGTTCGCGGTGAAGGAAGACGCTTGCGGATCAGTTAATGCTTCTGCCGCCAAAAGTTGTGGGTGAAATCCACTTCAGATCCCAAGCAAATACAGTAATTTCTGAAAACAGCAGCCTCTGGTTAACCGCCGTGCGGCTACTGAACTCGGCTTCACAAGACACCTCATGTGGAAAGGGCCCATTTTCCAAACCATAACAGAATGGATTTTAGGTCTGACTTGCAGAAGGAAAGCTTTTATCTCCATTCATCTGTGATATGGCATTTTCGCCTCTTGCTCTGCCTTTAGCTGAGCTTTTCACCCCATTTCTGTCAGCTTAAAAATGTGCCGTAATTTCAGTGTTTTTAGTTATTATGCTCTTAAATATCATATTTGTGGTGATGAATGTATAGTAGTATATATTTAAGTGCCAGTATTCCAAGCATTTTTTAATAAAATGCATATTGTTGGTTTTATGGTTTTATAGCAACTGCATTTTCATTCAGAATTGCTAAAACTGTAATTATATATTTGGATTTTCACATTTGTTTTTGCACAGAATTAATTTCGTGTTTAAAAATTATTCTGAAGCATAAATGAATCTTGGCAACTATATTTCAAAGTACTGAGAAAATAAATCTAACTTGCAAAAACTGAAACATTGCAAGACATACGAAATCTTTAAAACATTTTGTTTAAATATGCAGTTTAAAAAACTTAATTAAATGAAAGTATTAAACTTTTGCAGTTCTATTATATGGAGATATAGCAAAAGAATTATGAATAGTTGTGGAAAAAGTCATATTAGTTATTGTACATACTGCAGACCAGTGTTTGTATCGGTGTCGTTTTTTTCTATGCAATGTTTTGTCCAAGTTAAAGAATATCCGTTCAAGGTAAGTTTGTATTTGTAATGCTTAAACATGCTCTAAAATCATAGTAATTTGCCATAGATATTAGAGAAGGTTTGTGTTGCACATTGACTGGATGGACATGAACATCTGTGGTAATTCATCAGTAAAAAAATCTGGGTTTTTTTCTGAATACATCTGCCTGTTTATTAAAATAATAAACACATTGATAATGGTCAATTTTATAAAAAAATTTAAGTTGCGTGAATCACATTTTGCTGTTTCTTCGCAGAAAGACTACAATTGTTTCTCCTCTAGCTCATGACCATAAGCAGCTTGTTCTAGGAGCAGTGAAAAGATGAGCATGTTGTTAGGAAAGCCTGTGGTATAAATAATGCATCGTGGCTTTGTTAACAATTCTTATAGTACTGGATGCTATATTCAGGAAACTGACCGTGTTTCACATTTCCAGGAGTCTAGAAAAAAATAAACTGTTGCTGTTGTTCTAGAGCCACAGTTTAACAACAGACTAACAACCTAAAGCATTGTCAATTTTAGCAAAAAAAATGATAGTATAACTACAGCAATCATTCAGTGTCTGAAGTTTCAAAATCAAAGTTTTGGCTATAACGGCTCTTGAAAATAGGTCCCTAAATGTCTAAATGGTCATTTTGCTATAAAAATTATTTATATTTATCTAAATAAATAAGCGTTTTCTGCTCATGCCTGCTTTCTGTGAATACCTTTGCACAGCGTCGCCGCACTTACTGTGATTTAAGCTGGATAGTTTACACAGCAAACCTCAAAAGCCTCTCTTCTTCACTTTATTTCTTAGTACTCAGTAAAAGTTGTTAGCCTTGTTTGTTTAAACTGTTCTACAATTTTTAACAAAATGTAATAAAATTTAATTTTTTAAATAAATCTATTTATTTAAAGGCTGTTGCTGGCACTAACATGAAATGTCCTGTACTGTTTATATTGAAACATATGTTATAAACATTCAAATTAATGAAAACATTGTGTTATCTAATGAAGTAACTGGTGTTTTCCGATTGCCTGGGAACACATTATTTATTTATTTTTCCCCAATTAAAATAATGGTAAATAGGCACCCTGCGTTCGCAATTTTAGTATCTGACACATTTTAAAGGATAAACTGATGTGGATACAAAGGGATTACTGTATAGCTGTTTTCAGATGGACTGGGAGCACATTATTTCTTCCCAATTTAAAACAATATGAAAATAGGGATCTGATATCCAAAAGTCAGGTGTCTGACATGTTTTAAGGAATGAATTAGATTTAGATACTGAAGGATTACTGTATTTTCAGAAAAGGGTGCTCAAACTTGCACCATGGTAAATTGGATGGCATTGTTGAATTTTCACAAATATTATTTATTTATTTATGTTATTTAATGCATAAACTAATTTTAAGCATACTTGCATCATGGTTTTCACTGTGCTATTGTGCTGGTGATGGTTCAGCACTGCAACATGGAAAGAAAGCAGCAGATTTAGTATTAAGTTTTTTTTCCCTCTAAGTAATGTTTTCCAAAAACCCCATTTATCCACTCATTATTATGTATGGTTGAAACCCAGCTTAGTTATGTGTGCAATAAATCTGTGAATATGCAAGCAAGTGTGTGAACCTACTTTATAACCTCTTCCCAACTGCCACATTAAAAACTTTATGCACTTTAACAACGGTCTGTGGATTTTTGCTGCAATGAAAGCATAACTGGAACAGTCGATGAGGAGCTTTAAAAAGCACTCAGTCTGTAAACTGTTATGCAGATGTCTTCCCTTTGTCTCCAAACCTTGGTGGCTCCATGTTCCTGAACTCAATTGCAGGCCCCCGGGGGTTCCTTAATGCAGTGAAGGTGTTCTGAAGTATGATTGCTTTATTTATTTATTTCTTCGGGAATGAAGTAATGAATGTTTCAGTTCTAAAATCTGGGGAGCACTTCCCCTGTTTTACAGCAGTTTCGGTTTGCTGTGAGAGGCAAGGTGCACCATGACATTGCTGTAGGTCTTAAACTGTTATAAACACATGTGTTTATAGCCTATAGAGGGTTAATTACAAAGCAAGTGAGTCCCTTTGGGCCCCATTAGGAGATGGGGTAAGGAGATAAAACACACAAGCAGGTAGCCTAATGATATGTTGGCAATTTAGATAACGATAGCGAGTGAGATAAACTGGAGTGTGTATTGCCGGTAATTGGATCTGCACTGCGGCAACTGCTCTTAAGCTTTGAAATGCTGCGTCTTGTTGTCTGTGTTCCTGACTAATGTGAAGGGGCTTGAAATGGGCCCTCAACTGCAAGCAGGTTTCTCTGTTCCTCTGCACCATGCGATTGACTCCCCCCCCCCCCGCCCCGCACCTTCCAAACACAGGATGAAGGACACAAACGTAAGACTCTGCGAAAATAGAGGCAGCAGAAGCAGGATCTGATTTTGTTTGTTGTGTTTTTTCTTTGCATCCCTGCTCAGTTTTTTTTTTTTTTTTTTTTAAATGTTCCTCGGAAACTACAGGACAAGAATAACGGGGAATTGTCGGTAGAATGCTGCTGGCTCTCAGAGTAGGGGTAGCAAAGAAAAGCGAATGCCATGGGAACACCCTGGAAGACCCAGGATACGCCAGTCAGTCCAGAGTGGGTCCTGGGACGAGATGGCTTCAGTGGAAAACAAAGCTTCGAAGTCCCCTAAGGAGCAGAGCAGGAGGTCAGGGAGTCGATTAGTGATGATCATCCCGCTCCACCTCACTCAGATACACACAAACTCATAGACATAAGGATTAATAAGCACCTCAGAATATGTATACTTATGTACGCGCTCATGTAAGTTCACATTTGAATTTGGTTCCGATTACAGTTACATGTCTGTGTTCCCACATCCTGTGCTGTAACCTCTTTGTTTAAATGTGGGAAAAGGCAGGAAAGAACAAAATATAGATGCTCAGGTCTTGGTGACAGTTCATGTCATGACACGGCATCCGTAGCGCCAGGCATAGTTAGCCAGACATGGGGAAGTCACAGACTCTTCTGAGAGAGTCTTTTATCTGGCCGATGACAAAGCGCAGATCGGGTAACAAGCACAGGCTGGAAAAACACTCGGCCAACACGGCGTGTCTCACAAGCAGTTTGCAAGGCCTTGTATAAGTGCTTGCTACACCTCTCCTCGATATCTGTCACATTGTGCTGCCACGGTATGAACCCTGAGACTCTGACTCATGTGTTTCCAATATATTTGTGCATACAGAACTATTTTGGAAAGGCCTTTATTTATAGGGAAAGTTTCAGCAGAGCTACCGTACCTTGCGTGGCTGCTGTTTGTCTGTGTCCTTCCATAATTTCATGCTTGAATGAGCCTTAACCACTCACCCGGACCTCAGTTAAACCGTACACACGGGCAGATTTTCTTTTTTACGGATTTCACAACGTGCTGATCGGAACACTTGGCTGGCGGTGGACGATCGCTGTGCTCTGCTGCAGGTATAGAATCGCCTGTCAGGCCTCGAAGTCCAATTGAAAAATTTCACTCATACATGCTGTAGCTGTTCTCGCAACAAAATTAGCGGCAAATTTGGCATTTTTTAATGTGTGCGCGCCCGTGTGTGAGACTGCACTCGGGGTCAAATTTCTTAATCTCTTAATTAGATGAGGGAGCAGCTAATTAAATCTAAATCGTTATCCGCAGCAACAGAAATCAAGAGGCACTTTTGGAAATAAGGTTAGGTCTCACCTCATCCATCATGCCTTAACTAACCAATTTACAGCGCTAGCTTTTGCATGCTGCGTTATTGCCTTGTCATAACCAGTTACCCTTAAAATCCTTGACTCGAGCACTGACGGCAGCGGCTTTTATCGCATTAGTTCCTGCTTCTGTGTCAGCCCCTTTCTGCCTAAGACAAAGCACACAGCGAATAATCGTATTACAGACGCCGAGCATAGACACACAGTGTAAACGACCGGCAGTTAAAGCCAACTGATAATTCGCCATAATTAAGACAAACTGTAGTAGCCTTTTGCAAATAAAGACTTTAAAGTGGCGATGCAGCGGGGTGTGCGGCAGCAGAGTAATGATCTGCGTGCATTTTTTCTCTTCACGCTCTCCCTCCTGAGAGTTCCTTTCAGCTACGCCTTTCCGACCTGCTAAAACAGGAAGCCCTCGCCGAGGTTTTAAAGGGGATTTTATTCAATGCACAGCACAAAAGAGCGCAGAGTGGGTCCATATGGCGCCCCCCTGGCAAAACGTACGTCTGCTGCTGCCCGTTTGACCACTTGTCTGCACTGAGACCCAGGAAAGGCTCTCCACAGACCGTGCTCAGCCTTGAGTGGGCACTTTTGCGGTTCCTCTGTGACTGAGGACTTCACAGCGATGGTTCTCGTTCAGCTGCAGTGGCCGAAACCATGCTTGTGCCCCCGTCTTGGAAGGCATGCCGTAAGGGCACGGTGTAGTCGCTGTGGAAAAACTTGTCCCCCATCCAATTTCCCATAGATTGAATTTCACAATCTTTCCACCTTACGGTGTTGTTATGGTTAGTTCATACTAACAGACAAGTAAACAGCCCTTGTTTCATTGTTAAAATATTTTATGAATGAATTTCTTTAACTGATGCTTTTCTCCAAAGCAACTTAAAGTGTTATGCTATTTATTACTCATTTACCTATTTTTACAGCAACATAATTTTTGCTGTTTCAGTTGAGGGAAACCACCTTTTTAAATGTTATTACAGCAGAAGTGGGATTAAAACTCTGGTCTTTCAGTTGCAAGGTGATACCACTAACCATTACTCTACTTGTTGCTCCCTGGAATATTTCATATCTGCTTTTTCAATTACATTCAGTATATTATCTTTTTAAAACTATTGCACTCCCTATCAGTTCTATATGAGGCTACTTGTGTAATATATGTTGGCAAAAACAGTGATATTAGACTAACTGACCACTTAACTGACTACTTATCGTTCTCTGTCTATTGGTGAAATGCGATTTTGTTTATGCTGAGATGTATGTGACGTTGGAGAAAGGTGCTGGCTAAACAAATAAATGTAAATGCAAATTCATATTTTTTGTTCCGCTGATTTTTATCCAAAGCGACAGATAGTGATTACCATGTGCTGCTGCTGATACCTTTATCCTGGCGACTTAGAATGTTACAGACACTACATCATATCTGTGATTTATGTAAGATCCAGTGGCACTATTTGAGTCTGGAGTTTTATCTACAGTGTCCTCTAATATGGCAGAAATACCTTGTACTCCCCCCCAGCATGGCAGGGGTCTCAGAGCACATGGCACCTGTCCCCTGCTTTGTGGCAATATGTGAAATAGTGAGGAAGGTCTGGGGCCAGCAATCCAAAGGGGTGATTTGTAAGAGTCATATATTAAATTGTGCAGAGGGGGTGGAGGGAGGCACAGAGCGATGTGTGAATGATAGAACAGGGAGTGTTCATCATTCAGTGTTTACTCACACTGAATTGAGTTGAAATAATGGCCCTATTCAGCGGCGAGACAATGGCATGGATCGCAGGCCCACGCGGCGGCGGGGGGGGGGTCTATTATGTGGTGAGTGACACCAGTCCTGAGGCAGATACCCTCTGACAGGCACCTGGGAGCACCCTCAGGCCTCGTCATTAGAGGGGTGAGGGGGCGCAGTAGGTCGATGGGATGATGGCCAGCCTGGGGACATACAAACTGCAGGTCCTGGTGAGAAGAGCAAGACACCACACACCCTTGGCGCTAATCCTAGCTGGTGGGATGTGTTGGTGTGTTAGTCCACTATCTGCCCTAGGGCCTGTGTGTTTGTGTTTTTCAGTTGCTTAATGCTCCTGCGTGTGTGTGAATGTGTTTGAAATGTGTATTTGTGTGTTTCCATGTTTCTATGTCTGTGTATGTCTGTGTGTTTGATACTATGTCGTTATAAGTATATGCATAGGTAGATACGTAGATGTCGCTGGCGTAAATAAATATCACATTTACGCGATTACTTAAACATGAACAAATGTGATGATATGAATGTGCTTGTGTGTCGCAGGAGTTGTGTCTGTGTTTTGTTTGTCTCTCCAACTCTGTCCTCAGGCCTGACAGCCCTGTGACTCGGCCTTCATTTGTCACCGTTCAACATAAAACTCTGCCAGGATACTATATAAACAGCTGCTCCTCTGCGAGTAGGAGGCGAGAGGGCCACGTGCAGACACACAATAGAGGCGTAGTGCTGAGGGGGCACAATGAACATGCCCCCGTTTTTCAGCTGAAAGGGCTGATGACAGGAGCGAGATAGGAGTGAGGCATTTTGGTGAAACAGGAGGACATGGAGAGCAACACAAACCCATCTGCATGCAGATTTGCTCTATGTCCACACTGAGTTCAGCTCATTGTATTCAGTGTGTGTTTGGATCTGCATTTTCAGTTTTTTATTCTAGCTACTCGAGTGCCCAGGATACGTGTCCGCATTTTTGACTACTGGTCTCCCTGTAAAACCTTGACTGTGTACAGGTTTTTCATGCTTTGGCATCCAGCGGGCAAGTCCTCTTCCACACGTAACTGGTTACGGGAGAGAGGGGCAGGTGCTTGCGAGAGGACAGGGTGAGAAAAGAGGGGCAGATGAACAGAACATGTCTGTGTTTCATTGCAAGTGTGAGGAATTCTGTGGAACCTGTTGCCCTCTGGTAGGCGTGACTTAAACGCCACCTTCCTCTGCCACGCAAAGACAAGAATCTGTTAGTGTGTGTGCTGGAAGAAGGAAGACAGAGAGAGATGGTGCTTGAGAAGGTTTTCCTGCCAGATTTCTTGGGGCAAAATACATACTTGTACACTTGGAAGACATGAATAGAACAGTCCAATGGTAACATAAGATGTGAAGGGGAAAAAAAAAGAATTTCCCTATTGCGATAGAGCTCATGGACATATCCCTGCAGAAGATATATAATACATGTTTCGGCAAGTAAGCAGCATTTCAGACAATTCCTTTATTGTTCTTTTTTTCTCCCCTTGTTCGTTTTCATGCTCGCTTTATGGTGCTGTGTCTAGACATTACAGTGTGTTTTTGTCAGTACCCCACCTCGGAGACGCTGCGACACACATTTCTTGCTCCAAGGCGGTCCAAACGTTACAGAAGGATTTTACTTCCCCAGTGTTGTTGCCAGGGGAACAGCCCACGCTGCATGCTTAAACTTACAAACGTAACCCCTTGTCCACCGGCGCTGGCCTGCCGCGTGGCTGTATTGTTTTCTCTGCTGATGAACAGTGGCAGGTGAGAGATGTGACAGGTAGAGGAGGTAGGTGCAGAAGAAGACAAAAATTACAAGGAAAAGAATCCTCTTTGATGTCTGAGGAGGAAGAAGTAAAAGCAACAACAGGAAGTGGATGCCTCATAAAAATAGTTTCATCTGTCATGTGCAAATGAACAATCGGCTGTCTCTGCCAATTTTTTTTTCTTTAATCGATGTGATTGAACCACAGTTGTCCTCTGGTTTCAGTCTCAAAGACTTTCAGTTTCAAAGACACCTAATTCCAAATGAAAATTCAGTTTTTATTTCTGTTAGAAATATGATACTAATATTGAATGCAAACCAGAAGCAGAATTTCTTTCTGTACAAAATAAAAAAAAGCTGAAACAATGGAACAACTAGATGAATGATGGCATTTTGTGATGTTGATTTCCACTGTACAATGCTGACCTTTTTGCATTTTTTTCCTTCAGTTACACTAATATTTCTGGCGCTTTCTTAGTTTTCATTGTTTACAGTTCATAGTACTGCAAATTTGGCATTCAAGAGTTCCGGAAACCCCATCAATGGGGAGTGGAATTCTCAACTAATTCATGTTTCAAAACATAAACGTACTGCCTGTTCTATAGCGGTTTGAGCCGTTTCCTTGCAATCTGAAGGACACAGGTTTGAATCCCACGACCTGCTGTAATACCCTTGATCAAGGTACTTACCTTTGCTCCAGTAAACATTACCCAGCTGTTTAAATGAGTAAATAGCTGCTGGTAGCTGAGGCCCAAGTGTAATTTTCTCAGCTGGCATAAGCGAGACAAATTATTGAAAAAAAAATTATTCTGGCCTAAAACTTTAAGATGCAGAACTGTGATCGGTTTGTAGTTGGTGGTCAAAAAGTTGCTAGGAGCGGTTAAGTGGATGTTAATAGAAGTCACAGGCTATTACACTGTAGTTGACAGCCAGTTTGAGGTGGTCCATAGTTCACCACCAGTGCCAGGATGGGGGGCACAGTGTCACTCAGCTGGTCTGGCAGTGTCCAGCCTCCCCAGTTCATAAGACACCTCTTGGCTAGACTCCCAGTAAGAGAGCAGGGTTGTGTTCAGGCTCTTTGCTGTGGAAGGTGCTACTTGGTCGTCGGCTTATCCTTCTATCGAAGAATGGAGCTTGAGCTTGCGTGTCAGAGTGTGTGGGTGTGCAGGTATGCGTGGGTGTGTACATTCATCCAATAGTTTATGTGTGTTCATATGCTGATTGAGAAACAAGACCAAAAAAAATCAGGTTTTAGTTACAAGATAGTAAAATACTGTCAAATATCTATAAAAAATACTGTATAGCTTCAATGAACAAGCATGCTGTTTAACTGGTACAGTGCAAATGTAAAAAAATTATGTGCATGGCAGTGGCATAAGCCTCAGCTTGAGTTACTAAATTACTAAGTTAAAGTGATAATAATACTAATATAATTTTGTGTATATCAAAGTAGCTCCTGTGCCTATCAGATCGTGATGACTTTTCACTTTACATTCCATTTGTGGGGTCTTGGCAATGTTGTTTGGAGCACAACAGGGGCCAAGTAAGTACTCCAGATCATTTGATTGACGTCTGGGAATGAAAAGAACACACGCTCACTTCCCACTGTTGCGTTTGACCAAATGCCGACTTCAAGCAGAATAGGCTGCACTGACATAGGCTTTCCACGGAGACGCATTGCATTTCATGTGTTACTCTTCATGTTCCTGATGTTTATTGCCTGAATATTTCCCTTTATTGGTGAGAGGGGAGTTGATGTGTGTCTCCTCTGGACCAACTGGACAGCTCGCTCTCAGTGGAAGCAACCCGTCAGCACAGAGAGAATGAGATAAGCAAGCACTATAAAGCTTAGTTATCGCTTTGCTAAGGTTTTTATTAGCTTCAGCCGGAGGTACGCGGCACTCGAAGGTGGTCCGTAAAAGAAAAAGCCGCACACAATTATTCTCTCTGTGCAACAGCAGATTTTTTTTTTTCCAGGGGTGGGTGTTGGGGGGTTTCCATCTCCCCTTTGCATTCCGACACTGGTCCTCCGCTCCTGAGGTGGGCGCACCCACACTGTCTCCACGGCAACAGCAGAACATTCGGTGCCAGCGTTTCACACTCAAAAGACATGTTTGTTTGGCAAGTGTAACTATGTTCCATACACAAAAAAAATCCTTTTTTGCATAACACATGCTAATCTGGAATTGGCCCCTTTGAAGATGTCCACTGATCAGAAATTCAAATATATTTTTTGGCATGCTAATCTCATGCTAATCCTTGACCTTGGGGTTCTGAAACATCTTGTCAACAAAGGCATTTTTTTCCTCCGGCCTCTGTTTCCCTATTGCCTACACTTTTCTGGAAAATGTCCAAAGCATGAGAGACACCCTACATTTTCATACTTACACATTGATCCGGTGACTGACATTTCAACTCTCTGAAGAGTCTTAGTAAAAAGTATCTTGTGCGTTTTCCTCAATTTTACTGCCATTTTCTGTTTTGTTTCATAACAGCATCATAAAGAGCTTGTTAAAGCTGAATCTTCCAGTAGGTAAACAGTTATTTCGATCTTAAAAATATTTTAATTTACAATTTGTAGAATGTCTGCTGTATATAGCAGCATGTGCACAGCTGTAGTGGAGCGACAAGTTTGACCTGCGGTGACCTGACAAGGCGCTGTGGAGATGAGACCTTATGAGAGGCTTGGTGATCTTTGCCCTGTGAAGGTGCAGCAGCTGGTCCAAGAGTTTGCCTGCACCACCGATCACTGTCCCCCACAGCCTAGTTATTGTGCACCCCTAATTTGACAGCTCCGTTGGGCAGGAATGCCTGATATTAAAGTGACCACCCTGGCCACTATGGTAACTCGTTTGCTGCTGCGCTGTGTCTAACTAATTTACATTTTATATATACTTGTATATGTTAACACACATGCTCTGAGTTGCTCACAGTATTTGCCCACCAGCTGAAAGCCTATTAAAAGGGTTTTTGCTACTCCATAGACAGAAAGCGAAAAAATGACACAGGGTGCTGAAACCAGGGGTGATCGACAAGATCACAGAGAATGTGTTGCCAGCCATCCACAGCAACTTCCATAATGGGTTTGTCTGCAATCCTTTACAATAAAGAATCATTTACTGTCAAACACCCTTATACAACAAGTGTACAAGGGAGCATGTCTACAGAACGGGGGAGGGAGAAAATTTAGTAAATTAATAATAAAAAGGTATTAAAAATATTTGTTCAATAATGAATAAACAAACAAATTAATTAATTAAAAATGAAATATAGAAATACGCATGCACGTATACACGCATGTATAGATGTTTATACATATATACATGCACACATACATAAATATAAATAAAAAATGAGCAAGACACGCAGATATGCATTCAGATATGGTGGATGTCAGTAGTTTTATGGTCTACGGTGGTGGAGTTGATGGGGTCTGAAATGATAGAGTTCAGCAGCCTGACAGCCTGTGGTAGAAAGCTGGTGCTGAGCCTGGTGGGTTTGGCTGTCAGGCTGGGTTACAGATCATTTAAGTTACTTCAAAAACATGAATCTCTATTAATAGACAATATCTTTCTATTTCCAGTGCTGCCCTAATTAGACAATATGCAATTGTTTTACAGTATCCACAGATAAAACGTCAAATTCCTAGCCCATAGAAGAGCAAAATGGTGCAGGCCCCAAAATGGTCATCCTGGCTTTAGGCCTTCGACCACCTACTGGTAGCTTCAGATAGTTCTGTTGTAAGCAGCTGAGCTATGTCACCATAACATTTTATGATGTTTTTATCTCACTGACTGCGTGCTTACAACTGCTGAAAGCGATCGATACAATCAATTTACCTCATCCAACCAGAAACCGGGAGATGCATGCTTTGATTCATCATTTAAGGAGATAATTTTTAATGAAGATAATAAGAGGGGATTAGCCGAGGTAATCTCCGTTTCAAATCGAGGAGAGGAGAGCAGCGGACATTGATATAAAGGGCAAGCCTGGTTGGAGTTAAGAGGTTTATTTGGTTGAGAGAAGCGGGTGGGGGGGGGTTGAACAGAGGGAAGGCAAACAGACGAGTGCAGCTCTCCCGGACAATGGGCCAACCAGGGCGCTCTCTCGGATCCACCTCCCGGACGCACTGCAATCCAAAGTTTAGGACAAAATCTTTGCTGAGTAAACAGCAGCCCCCAGCCACACCAGCCCACCCTGGCAATAATCCAGCGGGGATCATTCCCACTAATTAAAACTTTGACAAACACTCCTCTTCACACCAATATCCTAAAGATGAGAGGAACAAGGCGGATGAAGGGGAGAAAAAAACACAGGTTCTTCAGAGTGTACTCCCCTTCGTCCCCCACCCCTTCTTTAATCCAGTATCTTTTCAGCTTTAGTAAACTAGTCAAGATGGACGGGCCTAGGTCGGTTGGGGGGGACAAGCTCTCTTGGCCTTTGTGCTGAGCAGTGGAATTTTTCATTAGGGAACAGCTGGGTCACAAGGGGCTCCTAAGCTGTCTTAATATTGTGTAGGCCCCTAGATTAGAGCCAGTGAAAGGAAGCCCAGGGCCCAGTGCTCTCCACCAAATCCTGCCTCTACATATTTGCAGAATGCTGGCTTCAAAAACACCTCATATTGCTGTTTGTTTTACTCCTTAGTGCTGGGGTCAACCATAATTATGGAGCTTCTCACTTCAGCACTGACTTGTCTTTTAAACATTTCAGAGTTCATTTCCAAAATTCAGATGTCACAGGTGTTTGAGGGTTTTAAAGGTCATCGAGAAGCCTGTGCTCTATCTCTCTTGCCCTCACTTTCTTTTTAATAATGATCAGACTGAGGAACCAGGAAATGAAAGGCAACAGAAAGCCAGTATTGATCAGAGCAAGCAATGCTCTTCTATACTGCAGACTGGGCAGTGATTAAATAACTTGTTTGATTTTTTTCTTTTTGCTTTGTTTCCATGTTCTGTACTGCTAAACTGGTTTGTTCACCACTGGTTGCTCCCAACCTTAATCTTGATCTGAAAACAGATGATGTTCAATGTGCTCTTCATCGAACACAAACCTCTATACACCCTGCTACAATTCAGTCATGGTTCTGTGCATGAGTTGCAAGGATTCACTTTGGGGAGCAAGTCTGTTATTAAAAGTGGGGGACGGAGTTAAGAATCATGAAGGAGTTGTCCAAAAGAAAAATATGCACTGTAAGTTTTTTCATAAAATAAAGGCGTTATGAGGTGTGCTCTGGTCCATAGCCAGCAATTGTTCTTATCCTGGTGATGATCCTCTTATGCACAGGGGGGTACCACCTGTAACAACTAGCAGCCCAGGAGGCAGGGCAGGGACCCAGGAGGGTATAACCAAGCCCTTGTAATGGGGAGGCCTGCAGTTCCTCACTCAGAATTGGTTTGGAAATGGCAGATGGAGCAAGGCCCTACAATCAGCTCATTAGGGACATGAAATGGTTGCAGAGGAATTTACAGCAGGCTAAATGGGGGCCACAGTCAGCCCTGCTGGGGCTTCCTGCCATGGAGCATGTACTGTAAAGATGTCATGTCTCCAGCCCAGCAGCTGAGCAGGCAGCCCATGTGGTTAGTTTTGGTTACTGCTAAGCAAAATAAAGGATCATAAGCATAGACCCTCTTCTCCAGGTTTCACAAGACATTCACTTTCTACTCATTTACTGCTGAATAAATTAAAATACTATAAAGCACAGGCCTTGCAGTACAACTGTGGGCCAGAATGAGGAAATCTCACTGAGTTGAAATCTGGCAAGCAACTATGACCCCGTGATATAAAAACACAAGGGCCATGTAGGGCTAGTTGCCCAGATCTGATTTCCAGAGGCCTTCATGACATACTTCAGCTTGTCACAGCCATTTAGCTAACAATGATGAGTCATTTTATCAGACCTTGGTACTAAAGAGTTTAAGAGAGATTATAAACCTCTTATCCCACAAGGTGGTAAGATTGTGATTTTCTGGAGATGCTACATTCACTCCGAGTGTTGAGGCACAACGAACACAATCAGCCAGATGCTGGAAATCAGTTTTGATGGCCAGAATTTCTAGACACACCTTGCGATGGACTGGCGTCCCACCGCAAGGTGTTGTTTCACAGCCTAATACCTAATGATTCCAAGACTGACTCCATACTGCCTTGACCTTGACCAGAATAAAGTGGTTGAAAATGATGGATAGATGGATGGATGGACAGAAAGATGAATGGAAGCATGTTCTTTCTAGGCAAATTCTCCCCAGTATTTTAATGAAACACTCCCAGCTTTTTCCAGCATTTAACCACAAGCAGCCGTGGATTTGGGCAAACAATTATCCGCCTGCAAAACCGCTCCTTCAACAATGCTCATAATAACCAGGAATACAGCTACCTCTTTGTTGCAGTGTTCACAACAAAGGTGCCCCTCAGTGTTGAAAACATGTTTAGACGATGCAGCCAAATGCAGGCTGGAAAATTGAGTTTGAGATGTGATATAATAGTTTGAGAGCTTTCCACTCAAACTATGCTATGCTTTGGTTTGTCTTCCTGCAATTTTTCTGAAGCAGCTCCACTTCGGTTAGTGCCTAACTCTTAACTTGGAACATTATACTCAATGCCACCTTTTCATTCTCTTGAAATTTCACGAAGGATCATTGTCTTACCAAAGCATTTGTACCTCTCTGTGTGTCTCTCCACACACCCCCAACCCTCTATCTACAGACACAGTGAACTTTGGGTGAAGAAAAGTTCTTTAGTGTCTGAGACATTTGAAAAATGAACCAGGGAGATTTTTTTTACTGGAGAGGCCTGTGTATCTCTCACTACATTGTTCATCCTGCAGAGAAAAACAAAGTTAAAAAAGGGAATAAAGGTGCTACAGTCCATATGCATGTAGAACAAAAAAGATTACAGAAATGATAATACGCATAATACATACTGTTTTATTTTGTTTATGGTTTGGAAAATGTAATTGGAGCTACTGACAGTGAGTGTGAAGTGTTTATGTCTACAAGACATGACTGCCATCAAGACCTTTGCATTTCATTGCATTCTTTGCCTGCATACAGTTGTAGAAAGAGTCTAAAGTTTCTCTGAAGCTTAAATTTAGGCCAGAGTTGTTGAGATCCCTGATGGCGTCAGAAGAGATCTCTCCCAGAGTTGTTGCATGGTTTTGTAGGAGTTTTGTTGAATGTTTTAAAATGATTATCATCAAGAATGATAAATGATGCTATAGACAGGCAATATTACTCACAATCACGTGAGCCTGCAATAAGATTATGCAGTAAAGTCAGAGTTATTCCACACCATCACGTGAGCAAGAATGTTATTCTCCCCACTGCCAGCACATCTAATCAAGAGATAGATCAGATCCCTATTATAGCCATCAAGTGCTTCTCCCCCACAGCTTGCAAGACAGTGCAGTGACCTATCAGCTGTTCTGATGTTTGCCTGACATCAAGGAAACTACTACATGAGGGAATGGAGGAGAATATTTGTTTGGAGTTTCTGTGGCAACCCAGTTGCTCACAGAGTCTTGACCCTTTTACCCAGGTGCACACTATTGCTTCAGGCTATGGGAACGTTCAGTTTTGCAATGTTCAGACAAGCTTGTGTAAGTGCCTAAATTTGTGCAAATGTGGACTTAAATTAGCATGCAAAATGCATCTACTTATACATGGCTTTATGCTTTGATTATCATCATTATCATCTGTACTGTTTTATTATCTTCCAGTTTAGTTTTCCTTTCAGTTTATTTAACAGTTAAGGGTTACTCTTTGTTTTTTACATAGAATTCCTTGTCCTAAATAGATAACTATAACAGGTCTAGTAAAAACTTGCTATAGACAAAGTGAATATGTGCACAGGCTTTACTGGTTTTAGCTACCTTTCTATGGCATAGTATGAGCCAACACACCAACATGTAAGTATTATAAATTTTTGTGTAATTAGCTTACAGGCAATAATTATCATTTTGTAATAGGTTGCATTTCCATAATGGATAGTAAACAGTAGCCTTCATACATGGTCCACGTGTCATTGAAGTGAAGACATTGCATAGGCATTATCTTTTGTTACTGCTTGGACATCATGTTTCCATGACAAAGCTGTCTTAAACTAATTTAGCACTTCAAGTAGTTCTTCCCCTGTGATTTTGGTTTATTTCCTCCTTGCAAACAGTGTAGTATTTGATATTTTGTGACACACAGGTGAGAGTGATCATGTAATGTGTGTGAATAATTTCTTCTAAAAAAAATCTAAAACATTAAATAATAGTGACTTGAAGGAGGTAGCAGGGAAAATGGATGAACACGCAAAGCTCTGTCTAACATTAAAAAGTTCAAAAAAGTGGATGAGTAGAGTGCATTGGGTCTGTTTATTCCAAAAGGAACTGCGCAATGTGAATATGAAATGTGCTGTCGCTGTTGCTGTCAGGAGCCTCGACTTTTGATGGTCCCCTTTAATTCTCAGCAGCAGGAAATGTATGAAAAACCTGACATCAGAAGGTATTATAACCATGCAGATTGTTTCCCAGAGGAACAAAGGGGTTACAAGGATATTTTGCTTATGTTAGGAAAGATAAACCTGACAATCAACACACCACCTGCCAATAATCTTAAACATTTTTTCACCTGTTCTCAGACAGAGCCTTGGGGGCAATGTGGCACTAGGACGTAGGGTAAAATCAACTACAATGACTGAAGTGTTCCACAAGAGAAGATAAGATCGAGTACCTTCAGATTGTTCTGACTGAAAATAGTCCTCTGGGCTGAAAACACCGTGCCTGTTCCCCACTAATGTGTTTTACTTTTACCTGCTGGGAGTTTAATTAAAAAACAAAGAGCCTCAATTTAAAGGCCATTACTATGCTAATTTGGTAAGAACTGGGTGGTGATTAAGCAGCTTTAAGAGATGACTTCAGCTTGCTCGAGGGACTCTATGGAAGGCACTTTTTATTTGGCTTCATTACCTTCCCCGATTATCTCCACACCCAGGAGAAATGCAGATCCTAGACAGTATTAAAAACATTTCTCCTCATACATTATTAAGTTCATTTTTTATAATTTATTACATTATCCTTTCCGTTATGAAAATAAAACTTCCTTGCAAGAGACTGATTGAACCTTTGAATGTCCTATATGTCACAGCCTGCTAGACGATGTATTTGAAAATCATTTGGAAATCAATTACAATATAAAGACCACAAATGAACGAACTAGATGTAGACGCTATGGTCATTGATGGTCAGAAATAAGTTCCTTTTGTTTGCAGACAACTTTCTCTGAATGTTTCTTCAAGTGAACTTGTTCAGATTATTTGGAGGTTCTGGGTATTAGATTGCAAGACGTCCTTTTGATTTCTGGGTGACACTAAAATGCTCCCTGAAGACAGTTCGATTCCTGTGAGCACTGCTTCACACCAAAGCAGAGGATTAAATGAAAGTGCTACTCCTGTTTTATCAGTCCATATTGTTTGTCCTACTGCCAATACAGTAATAATATATTGCTTCCACAAAATCTGATTACTAAAAAGTTCTCAAAAGTGTTAGTAGATGCCAGTTTACTTAAAGAAACTAGTTGCATTAATGGCACAATAAAAGTACACCAATCTGCACATGGAGGTGGGGGTTGCAGGATTGTGTCAGCATTAAGCCTTCGTGTGGGGAAACCATGATGGAAGCTTTGTCAATGGTGTGGAAAACCAACCATAAAGCTTTAAAGTACATACGTTCATTCACTCTGCCACATCTGGGCATCAAATGTGATTGCCGGGATCACTTAGGTTATTAAGGAGAAGCTCTAACCTATGCATTGATGACAGCTGTGTGCAGCTAGAGTCACCACAGACTCGCCTGCTGCTTCTGCTGAGAAGGTTGAGGGCTGGAGGTATGTTGTGCTGGTACTTCTGTCCAATTGATTTCATAAACGTATTACCTAGGATGACCAGATGACCTCAAACTTTTGACTGGTGCTGTAGGTTAGAGGGAACCTTAGAAAACCTCACATAAGATGCCCTACAATTCTGAGAAGGAAGTCATATTTGACATATCTCCTTGGTAATAGCATGAACTTCAGGTGGAAAGTTCAGCAGAAAATATACCATATGCCTTATTCTGTTTTTCTCAAGGACATCAACTTCTCCTAAAAATCTATACCAGTTAAGCACTCAGCAGCTTTGTTTTTCTGCAAGAAAGTTCATTCCCTGATTCTTGTTACTGTTGCTACATATTGAAAGACTTAGAGTTCTTAAACATCTCAGTAACTATGTATATCAGAGAGGAACAGTGTGCAAATAAACAGTGGAAGACTGGGGATAATTGTCTACAAGTGACTGAAAGTTGATAATTGTGTCAGAGGGATCTCATGTCATCTGAAGAGATTATCTACCCACTAAGACCCCTGGCCTGTCTGAGGAGACGCGGGGGTATGAGAGGGGAATGCTTAAACCAATATAGATCTTTTGCTGTCCAAAACACCCTGGTGGGTCCAAATAGGGGCTCCTATCTGCAAATCTGCGTGTACAGGTGTGTGAGGAAGAGAGGAATATAGATACTTGGAGTAAACACACAGTCCCCAGTTTGGGTCCATTATCAGGTCCTACACTTCTTACCTCTCATCCTGACCTCTAGCCAAACACATATGGTCAAAGCCCTTGCATACTGTGTGCTGTCTCCAAGGGCTGTCATTAGGCCAGAGTTGACATTCTGATATTTCTCAGCATTGCTGAGCTATTCAGTGGCTGTGGGTTTAAAACCAGCTTGACGTGTGTGCAGTTTGCATGTTGTCCATGTGTCGGCACCCAGCAGATATGGAAGTCATAAGAAAAGAAGGCAATGGTAAACCACTTTTGTTCCCTCCCTTACTTAGAAAATCACACCAGTAGTAGCTATGAGTTGGGTTTAACTTTATGGCATGTCTTCCTCCATTTATGCCACCAGAACGTGACAAACGTACCACAGAGAGAGAAAATTCCTAACGTAGTGTTTAGGAAGACAGCTTTTGGATACAAAGGACTCAGGTTTGAATGCAGCTTAATTCTTTTGTACCCTTGATCAAGGTACTTATCTTAAACTGTTTCAGAAAAAATTATCAACCTATTAATTCCAAGTAGCTTTCTAATGTAAGATTGTTTTGAAGAAAAGCATCAGATAAATGAATAAACGCAGCAAGTTTCACTTTGGAAACTAGCCACTTAAATGAAGAGCACCTAAGTATTTAACTGATTCCTTTACCCATCTGTCTAGTCAATCTCACATCAATGTGCAAGAATGTAAAAAAAAATCTTAATCTATTGAGTAACAGTTGTGTTTTTCTTGAGTAGAAAAAAATGTAAAAGTATTATAAACTGTGGCAGATCAGAGACATGCTGGCATGGTGCTGTCACCACCAAGCGGCCATTTCAACTTTTGGAGAAGCAGGGAGCCCAGGGAGCAGAGGAGGTGGTGGCTTTCTCCTCTTCACCATCAGAGTCAGCGTTTCCCTTGTTGTTGTTGCTCTTGTTGTTCAGCATAAAATTAGTGTTAGGAGTCAGAAAGGAGCATCATCAGCATTGTGGGAAGTGGGGGAGGCCCTGTCTGTTCATCACAAACCACCCCCTACCTCCTCCAGGTCAGTAACCACTGCACACCCCACCACGCTGTTTTAAAGAGCATTCTTTGAGAGCTGAACTTGGAATGGTATTAAAGCTGGGATTAGGCTACTCCACAATCCAGGGCCTGTGTCATTCAGAGAGCTGTTTTCCCTTCTTTTTCCACTCCCTGTGACACCTCCTTCCTCTCAGCCCTCTTCCCCATGGAGTCCCTTGTTTGATTGCAGTGAGCGGTAGGGGTCTGAGTGACTGCGCCTTTCAAAGAGGAGGGAACGACTTAAACCTTAGTCCTATGCTCCCCTGCTAATTCCCCTTGTTCCCCAGAGGAGGATTTACTTCTGCTGCCAGGTTGTGAAAAGCTCTCACTGCCCATCCATGAGACGCCCGTTGCTTTCCTGGGGAGGCTTGGTTGCCATGGTAGGGACGTCACGCATGGACATTCCATCTGAACGCTGTCGGTACAGCGGGGCGACAGCCCACAGCCAGTAAAAAGTTGGGATTAGGGTCCAGGACAAAGCCAGACAGGAAGATTCCAGAAGGAACAAATAGGAATTACAGACTGAAAAATAATGCAAAGTGACATAGAGTGGAAATGGAAAAATAATAGCTTACAAGGTTAATGGGGGGTGGGGGTGCAGGGGGAAAAGAGAAATTTGAAAAGGGGATAAAAATGTTTTTATCTGGAGAAGGTGTAAAGTAAAAGACATGTAGGTGATTGGGAAAAAATTGATAGCAGGTAGAGCTGCAATTAGGAGTCAATTCCTCTGCTTTCTCCTTATTTATCCCAGCTTTTCCTCTGCCAAGGTATATGTGATTAAATAAACATTTCATTTGGCCTCCCCACTGCTTCTGACAGCAGTATCACTCATTTGCCCACCAGGCCCATTGTTCCAAGCATGCGACACCCTCGTCCTGCATGTAGGTATTATCAGAATGAGCCATTTTGATTTGGGACACTGAAGCTGTTTTAGTAAAAGAAGTACAATTTTCAGGGGTAGCCTTAAAATGACTTTTTTTGTCTTACTTTATTGCTGTTTTACAACATTTGCCTTGCTATTTGGGAAGAGATTTTGAAAAATCCTTGTGTTAACACTCGCAATAACGTCACTGGGTTAAACAAACATGCTGTATCCAAACATAAAGGTGACTGCTGAACACCAGTGGAAAAGCTTTAGCAAAGAAGCCTTACTGTCAATGCTTGTATTAAAAAACTAGCTAGAATGTCATGCCTCTAATACATCAAGTATTTACTGCTAAGTTCTTTAGAATCAGATCTGGACATGTCAGCCTCCTCTCTCAGCCATCCTTGGGTGCATCTGAGGACCTTGAGTGTGTTTTTAGGGAGCTGGCAGCCAAAGACATCCATGCTTAATACCCATGGGAACATTATCTTCATGCAGTGTATTATGCTGACACACTGACCGCCTTTCTGCCCAGTGCTGAGCAGCAGTAGCATCCTAGGCCACCTCTTCTTCAAGACTTCACCATATTTCTTTTAGGATGGAGTCTCACCAAAGTGTACCCACCATGTAGCTCTGGCTGTGGACACCTGCAGATTAAATGATGGATACAGATTGGCATCAGGTGCGAGCTGTGGTATCATGACAGGTTCTAGTTTTGCCAGCTTTAATACCCAGTATTCCATCTGATTTCTTTCAGATGATTTGGCATTCCCTTGGCTGTGTTTTCACATCAGTAGTGGCCTAACATGTTTGGCTAAAGGTAGTGAGAAGGGAAGCCATGTGGCTAGTTCTGGTTAATAACCAACACGTTTTGAAGGCAGAAGACCAGTTCTTCACTGATTTGATTGACTGATCTCAATCAGAGTCGCTTTCCAGGAAGCCTGGTCTTTTTGCATATCATGTCAGGGGTGCTAAAGCATTACTCCTTAGGTGTTTCCATAGCAAAACCCTAATCTTCTTAAACTGTTATATTAAATCTGAGATTATAGGCTTTCATAAATGCTGAGCTTGGCAAGATTTACAGTTCTCCTTTTGTCCTGCCTTTTGTGCAGTGTAACAACTCCTTTTTTGTACAAGCTTTTATATTTTACATTCCCTGTCTCCAGATGTATAGGCTTTTTAACACTAATTCACAGCCGTACAGTTGGAATGCATAAACCAAGTTTGCAGGCTATACATAGCTGTTAGACATCAAAATTGTATACTTTATTGTTAAACAATAGAATTGTAGAATGGATAGAATTGTAAATGGACAAATGGATTTTACAAATTGATTTTGTAAATGGATTTTGTTTAACAAAATTTTTTCATCGTCTTAAAACTTACCAGTTTAGTTTGTAACAATCCCAAAAGCAGGAAAATACGAACAATGGACAAGTTGTCACGATAGTTGGATTGAGTAATATAGGCTGCAATAAAAGAATAGTACAACTAGTGCAATATATAATGGGGTACCGTCCTGTCCAAGGTCTTCCCTGGCTGCCCTAGTGCCCTGTGCATCTGGAATATGCTTTGGACTATGGCAACCATGCATTAACACAAGAAATTTACAATAATCAAAGAATAAATTGAATGAATTGCTGTCGGTAATTCTTTAGGTGTGTTTTTGCTATATTCGAACACGCAAGAATAACTTTTTGCTAACCTATTTAAGCACGGAAGCAGCATTCAGAAAGGTTATTCCAGAGTTTAGCTTAGATGTTTTAGAGGGACGGAGTAGTTTCAGAAATAATAGCAGTTTTGCAACTCAGCTAAATCAATTTCACGATTACTGTGATTAATTTACAAACCACAGCTACAGTGGTACAAGCCTGGTTCTTTACTGATGTGTTCACTTCTGGTCGATAGTTAGCAGGCAGCTGTGCTGATGGTTTAAGGTTAACTATAACCTGAAATAGGACTCACTTTGATAGCCAACCCCGCATTGATGAGGCTTTCCTGCTTGCTCCAGTTAGTTGCCACATCCTACATCAACAAATGTTGGGAAAAACCATGGAGGACAGTGGGTTGTTGGTTTTATTGTTCTGTATCTCGTGTGATTTGTCACACATGACACTACACTGTTGCCCATGCACAGCATCTGCTTTTTTTGACTATTCAGCTTTTTGTAGTGCATTATGTAATTACAAATTTGGAAAGGCTGAACAGTGTTGCTTGGTTTATGTGCATCTTGTTATTCGTCACCTTTAATTTTCGAACGACAGTGAGACTGAATAAGGGCTAAGTAGCAAAGGTGACAAAGTGCAGTGTCACCCTTCAGGCTGTTCTTGCTGCAATGCAAATGAACCAACTCATTTTAGTTAGTGCTGTTCTAAAGGTTTGTTGGCTTTGAGGCCCTTGAGGGAATTCTTTCAGTGGATCTGCACAGGAGCATTATGGGCTCCAATTCACAGATTTGCTCATCAGTTGTTTGTCACTTTCTTCACTGGTTCCCAAGTGTACAACTTGTTATGGACTTACCTCGAGGCCTATATTGTACAAGTTAAACTGAACAAAAGCAAGACAGGAAGTGGTAGTGACCTGTCCCCTGTAGACTTTCAGGAATCGAGTCTGAATCTCAACTCTTGCCATGGTAACTGAAGTAATTACCTTGAATTGATCCAGTAAAATTTACCCTGTTGTATAAATGGGAAATCGTTATAAATAGTGTAACATTGTAAGCCAAGTGTCAGTTAATTTAATAAGTAAATGCAAAATAAAATGCTCCTGAATCAGAATGAAAATGCGTACCCACAAAATATCATCCACCAAAGCAATGGGCTCTACTAACTCCTATTGCATCTGAGCGACCTCTGTCCTCTGTGTCCTCCTCAGACTGTTTGCCACCAAGTGCAGTGGGTGCCTGGAGAAGATTGCGCCTACCGAGTTTGTGATGCGGGCTCTGCAGTGTGTCTACCACCTGGGCTGCTTCTGCTGCTGCGTGTGCGAACGACAACTGCGCAAGGGTGATGAATTCGTGCTCAAAGAGGGCCAGCTGCTCTGCAAAAGTGACTATGAGAAGGAGAAAGAGCTACTCGGCTCTGTGAGCCATGATGACTCTGATTCAGGTGAGCTCCCCGAGGTGCCTCCTGAGGTGACAGGACCAGCAGGAGATTACGCTGGACACTTCCGCTGCTTGAGTGTTACCATGGTGGTATGATAAGAGACCAGACAGCTAAGCTTCGAGTGGGCGGACTCGAGCTGGAAAGCATTAAGTCAGTGTGTATCACACTGAGTGACTGTCGTTCTGGCCTGCTCCACAGCAGGGCCGGCATTCCTTATCTACACCACTAGGTTCTTTACTTCTTCATGACAGGGCACCACGCCAAGCCTTTATGTTCAGCCCCATCTGGTTTGTATTTGGCCAGAGACAAATGTCAGGAAATTTGTCAAATGCATCTGCGTGAGCTTATGTCAACTTTTCAGAATATTTGTTTTACATCTATGCTTCTCTCCCACCCCCCATGGCCAAGGCTAAAACTAAAACTTCTCTCCTCTTGTCACTGAAATCTAAAGAAGAGCAATCGTTACCAATTCTGACCTTGAAATGTTGGCATGTCGGTTGAGCTTGTGTCTCAGTCAGCAAGAATATGCTACACAGCAATCTGACAGTGCTATTGGAAACAGATGACAGCGGATGAAAACCGCTCCCATCTTGTTTGCATCTCCTGATATTTGCTGAAACCCCAAACAATTTGCCGATTTAATTCACAGCAAAGGGGGTATTGATGGCCCAGCGAGTTTCCACACTTGAGCCTTCTTAACCCTGAGTCCTGTAATTAACACTCCAGGGAGAAGTTAAGGGAAGCCCTGTTTTTTATCACGTGAACTTTGCAAAGTCATGGAGTTTTTTTATTATAATTATTATTCCATTAAGCGAATGGTTATCGCTTTCTACCAGATGAAATTTTCCTGTCCGATGCACAATAAACGATATCCCCAATAGGGTCATAATAATTATGAAAGCGGAGAGCCATTTAGTTGAAGTGGCACATTAGGAGAGCCAAAGGAGAGACATTAGTGAGATGCAGGAATGTTTTCATCAGGAAGTTAAACGAGATTGCTGACAAAATGGAGGTGCTTTTCAGCTGGGGGATTATAGCCAGCAAGAAGAAAACTGTTTTTCTTCACTTTTCTGAGGGGGAACAAACAAATCTATAAGCCTAAGAGAACAACTGTTTTAAGGCTGACAACCACTTCTGGCTCCAGCGTGGAGATGGACATGGAGTGTTTTGTATGTTCCAGCCCCGTCCTTTCGTTTAGACCGTAAGGTTCTGTGGTTTTCATATTCTGTGTATTTTTCTTAAATTTTCCGTAAGTTCACAGCCAAGCCTTTTGAATGCATTCAGTATCAAGGTGGACCCATGACTTGCATGATTCTTATCAAAAGATTTATTTTGTGCAAAACAGCTAAAATATTGCACAATAAATTATTAATGACACTGTGTCCAGTATTGTGACAAATGGACGTGTTTTGCTGGACTTTATATGTATGGGCTGCAGTCTTCTCGAGGCCTAATCGTGTATGTGGCCCACTTTTCCTGTAATAGATTGATAACATAGTATTAAAACCACATGCTTGCGCTTCTCTCATTATACCGCACTTTTTATGTAGTCCAGCTTCCTGGGAATCTGAAAAGTTGAAAAAAGCACCAATTTGTCATTTGATTGTCAAAAGTTTTGAGTTTGAAAACATACCTATTTCCGTGTCAGTAGAAAAGAAAACTTTGTATGTGTCCACAGAGAAAAGTGATGATGAGGACCTAGACATCAAGCCAGAGAAGGGGTCAGGAGGTCAGGGAAAGGGCGACGATGGGAAGGACCCCCGGAGACCCAAAAGGCCGCGCACTATCTTGACCACGCAGCAGCGGCGAGCCTTCAAGGCCTCCTTCGAGGTTTCCTCCAAGCCCTGCCGGAAGGTGAGACTCCACCCTGGCCGCACCAACTAATCCCATCATTGGCTCTTATTGGGAAAGGCTGGTACTTTGATGCCAGCAGACAAAGGATGCAGCAATGAAACAGAAAAAATCAACTGTCACTGATGCAAAGTTGTATGAATGGCCAGCTATTGCGTTAGTAAGATTAATATTTCAAACTTCATGGATGCTTATAACTGTTATAAAGCTGTAAGAGATTTTTCTGGAAACAATGCAAAGTCTGTGGTTATTTTTTTTTTTTGCAAAAAATCTTTCACTTGCAACATCTCCATTAAATCAATGTGCTGCTTTGAAGTGACTTGCAAAACTCCAACTTTGCTGTCTGCAGCAGTAGGAAGCATTCCTGCCTTGTTCCCTTCTGTGATATTGCATCAGTAGATCCAGATCATTCTTTACATTGTAACATCCGTCAGCAGAACATGAACACAGGGTAGCAAACTTCGTTTCCTGAATTTTTTGAAGAGCTAGAGGCTATTGGGGCCAATGTTATGTTTAAAGAAAGCACAGCATCACAAAATTCTGCTGTAGAGGTACATAGGTAATGGTGATGGTCACTCTTCAGTGAAAATCATTGCAGTAAGAATCTCCTGTTTGCTGGGATGAGCTACTCTTCTCACCACAGTGAAACACTGCCCTTTTCCAGGTTCGAGAGACACTGGCTGCTGAGACAGGTCTCAGCGTTCGTGTGGTCCAGGTGTGGTTCCAGAACCAGAGAGCCAAGGTAAGATTCATGCGGATTTGCCACAACCATTTATGTTTTTGTTGCTTTACCAAGGGACTACTGTATTTTGATCAGGTCAGTCAAACAACTCTTGATGTACACTTGCGTGCATGTTTTTCTACAGAAGGAAAAGTGAATAGGATCAGCTTTATCAAATCTTAGTAGTTTTCTCTTTTAACCTCACACTACATTCCATGAAACTTCTTTCATGCTCAAAGCACGCCTCACACTAATCTGCCCCATTGACTGTCTGTAGTCCACCTCTTTCACTTGATTGTATCTTCAAACGGCTTTAGGTAACAAATGGCTGTTAGATATGTGATCCTCTAGTTCACTCTGAGGTGAGCGTTAAGGAGATGTCCATTTGTTTTCATATTAAAAGAGAACATATTAGTTTGGGGGATTTCTAGATTTTTTTTTTCTCCCAGATGAAGAAGCTGGCACGGAGACAGCAACAGCAGCAGGAGCAACAGAATTCCCAACGGCTCGGTCAAGGTAAGAGAAGCAGCCTTCAAAAGCCAGGTGGATAGACTTTAGTGACAGGGTCCCTAACTGTCACACACAAGGCAGGTGTACATCTGCACGTATGAATAAAAATCAGTGGACTAGTTCATTAAATGAAAGTCAGCTCAATTTGAACAGATTAACTATCACCGAAAATGTACTTTGTGACACCATTAATTGTATGCAATGTTTCTGAATGGTGTCACGTGATTCTAAAGAGATGTTAGGGAAATTATTCTGATGTGAAAATTGGACGAAAAGATCTCACGGTTGTGGCCTGTCTGGTTTTACCCGGATTTTTTGTCAAAAATAAGTAGAGACCATCTTGGCCCCAGATAGACAGACAAGGTGTTTGAGAGGCATTCTGTGAGGGTAGGAAAATTATGACAGAGACATGCCAAAGTTGAGAAACCTCCTCCTACATTTATTGGCCCCCCACCCCACACTGACCCCACCCAAGCTGGCTCAATCTTGCCATGCAAATACCAAATTCAACTCTTGCATCAACTTTCTGTCCACCTTCCATCCTCCGTCACTAGTTTGCTTAGCTGTTATTGAAACAACAACACCTTAAAATTAGAGGACCTTCCTTAACTTATCTTTTTAGCTTTGTTTCACACAGTAGAAAAAGATATGTGGGAAATAGTGATAAACTTGGGTTTTAATTGCATTAGACTGTGAAAACCAGTAGCATTTTTCCCTGGAAAGATCTGTTCCACAACAATAAACTGAGCCTAACATTCAGTTTTATATAGCAAGACCAACACTTACACCATTCACTTAACAGACTACTTTAAAAACACTCACACGCATGCAGACATTAGTGAATCATATCTAGGGAGTTTTGGAGAGCAATCATGCAAATATAGGTCTTTCTTTTGGAAGCTCATGACAGCTGGGGACCTGTGAAGGTCTTCAGCTTGATCTCATCTCTCTGCATGCATGTAGAATGCAGACTAGAGGAAAAAGCTAGTGTGGCTAATGTTACAACATCTACTGTTTGGTGCTTGCTGTACAGAGAACAAAAAAAAGATAGACAGTGTGTTCACCTTGAGCTCACTATTTGCCAAACCCAGTGAAGTGCCGTTAGAGGACTTTGAAGGACACCACAACAAATTTTCCTCGTCCAGGAAGGATCACCAGTCCATGGTGTGATGTCACCCCCTTTTCATTATGACAGCTGTTTCTTTATTCATTTCTTGCATTTGTTAACATTTGCATCCTAAACTAGGAAACTTTTTGACTAGTGCGATATTTGTTGGTTTTGTAATGCACAGCAGTGTATGCATGTTTGAGCACTATGGGTTACATATGGGCTACATATCAGTACATTACATCATATGTATTTTGTGTCTTTTAAGCGTAACTCATGGTGTTTACCCATCTGTGGAGCTTTGAACCAGGCAGCCTTGCATTCAAAAGCAGACTCCAATGTAACTATACCGGAACCCAGAAACTAATTACAGTCATCTTTGCCCAAGAACTCACCACTGTAAAGGGAAGCATTGCATGCTGGGGAGCAGTTTTGAACCCACAGAAGCCTGTGAGCAACCAGCGGAGGCTCACCAGTGGAGTTCCACTTGCTGACATCACTTTCACTCCGGTGTCGGGTTCTGTTTTTGCAGAGGTGATGTCCAGTCGGATGGAGGGCATGATGGGAACGTACACACCGCTGGCTCCTCCACAGCAGCCGTTGGTGGCCATGGACCAGAATGGCTACAGCACAGACCCCTTCCAGCAGGGCCTCACCCCACCCCAGATGCCCGGAGACCACATGAACCCATATGGTGAGAGATCTCCCTTCTCCTCCAACATTCTGGACATGTGCGTAGTAAAGATGGCCTCCACAGAAATGCCCACCCCCCCTCCTATAGCCTCCTCATAAGCTGACACAAATACACTTACAGGCCCCGGGTTTATTTTGAAGTTTTCTTTCAAATCAGTCCAACATGTTCAACATTTTTTTCCCCTCCCTCTCACCCCCGTATATGGTTTCCGCCTGTGCGTGTGGTACTGTGGTATGCCGTGTTATGCTTTGTGACAGTCCTTGGCTGGGATGAGCCTAAGACACTGCGGCGAAGGCACGATAAACAATGGTAAACCATGAAAAGTGAAATAAGGCACTTTGGGAAACGTACATGAATGTGTGTTCAGTCGTGGTCAAGGCTGGGCAGAATTGCAAATGCAAAGTGGAAAATTATAATCTTCTTTGACCCTTGATCAGTTGATTCACAGTTAAGTAAGAGCACTTACTTTACAGGAGTGCTTAGTGAACTGGGTATTTTTTTGTTTTGAATGTACATTTTAAAGTAGTAAAGTTAAAATAAAATAATGAAAATACAGTTTCTTTATTTTCACATATTTTCTGTTTTACATGTACCACAAGTACTTTATAACAATTTTTATAGCAAGAATTTAATGATTCTTAAACTCCACTCCTGTATTTCTGTATTTCACCACTTCTATGTTATAAACTATATAACAATGAAGTAATTTTATAATAACTGCCATTTTTTATTGTTGACATATTTAAAGTATTTTAAGAAGCATACATGGTTCATAGTAGGTTAAATTACCATATTATCAACAATTGCTAAGAAGAGGGAACTTGTGACCAGATGGGTTCTGATTAAAATCTCAGCAGTCAAAGCACCATGTAAATAGGGGGAAATGATGACACATTTTAAAGGTATCCATCCATCCATCCATCCATCCATCCATCCATCCATCCATCCATCCATTAAAATTAACTGCTTTATACCGGCCAGAGTCACGGCAATCCAGAGCTTATCCCAAATCACCAGATGCTGGCTTGTGAAATGACACCCTGGATGGGGCGACAGTTTATTGGAATCTGTTGAATTAATTGAAATGGAAAGGAAAAAGAAAAAATGTAAAAGTTCAGTTGTAATGTTCCACACATGGTAACCCTTAAATTTTCTTCTTGTACAACTAAAGACAAAGCATTTCAATAGGACTCTATAAAGTGGGGAGATTTCCCAGTGGTCTACAAGCAGTGAATTATTAATAATTGTGATCCGCCTGAACACGGAAGGTGCTACGTGCCTGTGACCCTGTTATAAATTCAGAGCCCACGGTGTGACCGCAGGAGGACCACTAACATCTATGGAGGAGAGGGGCATTAGTAACCTTGGAGAGTGGTTTGCTTCGCAGAGCATTGCCTTTCCCCTTCTCTCGCCACAGCAGCTGTTATTTCTCTCTCCCCTGCTGTAAAGGCTGGAGCCGTGGTCTTATCTCTCTACTGCTCTCATTTCATGGGCAGGAGAAGAGAAACCAATAACATTGACAACTCATTAAAAATGTATGCTCCATCAAACTGTCACTTCCCTGATGTAACGGTGTCATTTAGACCCAAGAAACCCTATGAAACTAACAGCCCCTGCCACAGAAAAGGGTGGATGGAATTAAAGTTTCCAGGGAGGCAAACACTTGCAATTAACTACTCGCTTGGAGAGCCACCGGGAGACACCAGCTCCCCACCACCCCCCGCTCTCGTTGCCATCCACACGATCCCATCTGAAGCTCACTGCTCTGAGCACATCATCTTCAGCCTGCGATGGACTGTTTGGCGCAAGCATTCTTTTGGAGTTCAGTGATGTGCACTTGGAATCCTTAGATTGCAAATATGTCCTTGAGAAAATCCGAGAATGATCTTTATTTTTATCTGACACAGTCATAAAAAAAGTTTATGTTTCCCCTTTTTTCCGTTACATTGCATAGAATTTTAGGTAACTGCCACCCAAGTATTTATTAAGCCCATATTGTGTTTTTTGCATAATATAGCATGCTTTACTGTACTTAG
This sequence comes from Arapaima gigas, assembly GCA_900497675.1. Lineage (NCBI taxonomy): Eukaryota > Metazoa > Chordata > Actinopteri > Osteoglossiformes > Osteoglossidae > Arapaima > Arapaima gigas. The sequence continues at coordinate 1,366,211 of UFQX01000029.1, forward strand.
ACTGAACATCTGAATATTGTGAGCCACTAACACTGTTGCCCTTGTCTGGTCTCAATAGGAAATGACTCCATCTTCCACGACATTGACAGCGACACGTCTTTAACCAGCCTTAGCGACTGCTTTATGGCATCGTCTGAAGTGGGATCCATGCAGGCGAGGGTGGGGAACCCCATCGACCGGCTCTATTCGATGCAGAGCTCCTATTTCACCTCCTGAAAAACATCCCTGGACAAGAGAGGGATGGGTGCAGCTACAGAGCTACATAGGAACATGAACAGTTACATGGCTGTACACCCAAGAGCCCAAGTCATGCCACCACAAGGGTAAATGAAAAAAAATAAACTATGATAAATACAGACAAACATACAAGCAATGACCTCTTCCAGTGACTTCTAGCCAAAGCGCTAACTTTTAAAACAGACTTGAATATGACAAACCTCTTTTTTCTTTATCCTGCTGTGAAGACGATGGAGGAAAACAGAGTTTTTTACCAGTGCGGCACCAGTAGGATGTGCCCTAGTGGCAGCATGCCTGCTTTGCCATGCCGACATAAAGAGTATATATGTATAATCTCAGCCACAGATTCTGAAAACCTCAGCCAACCAAATAACCCTTTCTGAAGACAGGGCCTCAGAAGATGTTCCCTTAGTGCATGAATCCACCATTTTCGTGTTATCCATACACCGCTAAATTATTTTCTAAGAAAAAAAGTTAAAAAACACTTGTGACATTTTGAGATGTAAAAAATGTGTTTGGATCATCTTGTCTCGTCTTCAAAGTATGTTTGACAAAATCACTTAGGTCACTGATAGTTTTTAGCCCTTATATGACAATGTGGTAATTAGAACAGCAATGTAAAGCGAATGTGTGAAAATGCTAAGTATGAGATGTAATTCTGGAGGACATGTAGCGTGAGCTGAGTGTACATACGTGAAAATCTGTCCAATGCGAATCAGTTGTGCATGTCAAAATGGAAATTGTTCTATTTATTTAACTATAACATGCTCCCGAAGGTAATTAAACCGAAAAGGCTTTATTTAAAAAAGGAGTAAATCACAATGTAAAGTAGATCAGCAAAGCATATCACCATAATTCACTTGTATGTCAGTTAAACTAGTTTTTTTTTTCAACTAGGCTGAAAAATCAGCAAAATCGTGCTATTTATTTGTTACAAGCTCATTGAGACTTTGTAAGAGTGCATTTTTAATGCAGAAATTTGCTAAATTACCAAAGTTTGTTGGTACTACAAATAAACTCTAAAAAAAACATGGTGATTGTTTTTAATGGGTAACATAGAATTTGCCCTGGAAAAAATTCAATAATCACTCTGAAAAAATGGGCAAAATTATTTATGAATGAAGCACATCTAATAATGAAAGCTTGTTTCTCCACGCGGAGCTACTGAGAGCTTGTCTAATCTCTACATTCAGATGGTAATATGGGATTGTGAAGGGATAAAAAGAGTAATCTGCTTTGTAAGGGGTAAGATTAGACATTGTTTGGTGATGCTGGACATTTTTGTTGTGTGACTTCCCTCATGTTCACTGTCTGCTCCAGCTTGCTGAAGTCCCTCTACATGTTTGTGAACCTAAAAATTCACTTATATTCACAGAACAATCTGTAAGCGATGATATAGGTAGATGATATTTAGACTTTCAACAAAGCTAATTATACTATAAGACATAAATTTAAATCTTGCCGGTATCTTTTTTTCTCACAGAGGACTTGGGAAGAATTAGAAGTCATGACAGATTTTGAACTCTATCAATTTGTTAGAATCTGATTTATAAGCTGGGCAGTTAACCAGGTCCTACACAGATCAAAATGGTATGAGTAAAATAATTTACTGGGTTGGAACTGAATTATTACAGAAATCACCAAAGTAGACTGATTAAGCAAAACATATACATTAGACAGCATATCTTAATGGATTTACTAGTACTTTACCTAACCTTTACCTACCTGTTACTTTAAAAAGTAGCATATATTAATAGGCATGCCAAATATTTCTACTTCAAATAAAATAACCAGAAGTTTACTGTATGTAAAACATGTTAGAAAAAAATTAACCACAGCTGGCTTTGTTCTTGTGAACGGACAACATTGACACCATTCACTAAGGATTATTTAACAAGGTATTGGGAGAAGGTAAATCCAACTTGAAGGGAAGGTGTGTCTGTAAGTCTCTGCTGGATATGGGTATTGTTGGATGGGGAGCAGCTAAATGCTTCACCCCTGCACTTTCTCCGCAGTTTGGCCCCCTTCCAGTGCACCAACAGTGAACCTGTCACAATGAGACTTCGCTTATCTACCATCTCTCAAATCAACTCATAAAGGGATGATGCAAGCTGTAGGGCATTCTCATAGCATGTGATATTGCTGCCCTCCTCCTCTCTGGTGGTCCAACAAGGCTATAAGATGACACTAGTGTCCCTCATAAACACTCATGTTCTTTAACTTTTATTTATCAAATTCTTTCCTCAAATCAAGGTACCTCGATCAAGAGTACTACAGCAGGAGCTGAGGTTCAGAACTGGGTCCTTTTAATCCAAGGCAGCAGTAGTAACCACTGTATTACTGGTTATATATAATATTTCTATAAGCTGTGAATAGATAAAATCAGGCTGGTTAGAAAATAATATTGATTTGCATAGATAGTAGATTTCCTAGTTCCAATACACGGTGAGGTTCAGGTTGCTGTTATTTAAGGTACCAATGAGCCTTTGTGTAAATCGATTTGGTTCACACCGCAGATAGCTGGCCTGCAGGGTTTTGACACAAGCTTATGGTCCCCACTAGTTAATCATTATCAGACACTGACAATGGTGGTGTTTGCCAGGTCAGACTGCGGCCATGTCTGAGCTTCACATCAGTGATGAGGAGACCATTGTCATAGTTTGAATAGCAGTCGGGAATTACTGGTCCTGGTTTGATGTGCTCCAAGTAGTCGACATAGGACAAACAACTGCCTTCTCACAACACAAACAACCAAACAAGACTGCCTTATTGTAATTAGTGGCTTCATCAATTGTCTTTAGTCGTGTGGAAGTTACAGAGAGAAACAGATGTCTGAATGTTTTTCGTGGATGGTGTTTCCTGCCTCACATTATGAATGTTGGGTTTCAGAGGCTATCAGAAGGCCTTACAAAAACACACACACTGTAATATAATAATGCATTGCTTTGTTATACTAACAATTATCATCCAGCTGACTATTCCTGGAATGCAGCTTTAAAATCAAAGTAAAGAATCCAAATGTAAGATGAAAAAGCAAAACAGAAAAATTCTTGCCTCTTTTCTGCAGAGCAACTTATAATGTAGTTCATTTATTCAGCTTCACATTTGACTGCAGGAATTCAGCTTATAAATCTCTTACATTTATTCCTTTAGCTGATGCGCTTCTCCAAACCAGTACACCATGTTACTTATAATGCTGCGTACAATTATGTAAACATTTACGCTGCAGAGCAATTTTTAATGGTGCAGTTTGGAGTAACTACAGTGGTACCACAGTACAAGGTGGGACTCAGACCCTGATCCTTAAAGTGTAAAGGCACCACTACATGACCCACTGCCCTTACATGTATATACTGATGGATTTATATACAACCTAAAATTTACAGGTTCATGCTCTTAAAATTGTATGTTATCTGCTGCTGTACAAATAGCTACCAGTTGATCTTCAAAGGGTCTGTGAGGGCCATCATTCCACAAGAGTGCTAGCTGAGCTGCTCTGCTACGCGCTCCTTTGGCAAAGTGTGTGTTCCCTTTCACAGGTAATAAATAACGCCCTATCTCAGGGGTACTTGAGGGACAGACATCGTTGTGGGTGCAATAGGGGGTTATAAGGAGGATGGGATGCACTGCAGTGCAGAGGGAATCAGGCTGGAATTTCAGCTGGCTTGCTCCAAGCGTACTGTATATCTTCCTCTTATCTTGCCCTCACATCGCAGGTGAGAGGAGGGGTAGCCATCCATCTTCAGGCTGCCACTCAGGCATCATGGCTTGTCTTCCCCCAAGGAAGCCCCACTGACATCATGATCGCAAGCCAGGATCTGACTGGCCATTCTGGCTCAAAAGCTGGTTCTCCAGGACTACAGGAAAATTAGAAAAGCACTAATCAGCTTAGTAACCTTTTAGTGCCTTTTTGCCTTTAGTTAAATAGCTGTCATACTTTTCTTAGCTTGGGCAAGGACTCACAGAGAACCAATAATTTTTGGCTGCTATTCAAACTATGAGAATAGCTAAGGGCTAATGTCAGGAAAATGTTCACTTCGTTTTTCTTCGGCTCTGAAAAGAATTTGACCTAGTTTTTTTATATTTTTAATTGTGTGCATTGAAAAGAAACACACAATTGATGTGTTATTAGTTCTCTTTTATTTTCACCGAATGCCTTCTAGGTATTCAGGTACTGCCTTCCAGGTATATAGCCTTATTATCACCTCTGCTGCATGCTTTCCAGGATGTGTACATCAATGATATCCTCTTAGCTGGGGTCACCTGGGTAGAAGCCAGTTCACACAGTGGCCCAAGAGAGGTGTTTACAATCGACACCGAGGAACTCATGACCCTGAGGCAGGTTAACATTTCAAAGTGATCGTGAGGGAGAGAGGTGAGTTGGGTCCCCTTAGACAAGTAAGAGATATTTGAAGGAAACTAAGTACTTAAGGCCTGTTTCCTGTCATTGCTATGCCCTGCCATCATGAAATATGATGCTTAATCCTTACCTTACCTTCGGGCAGCAACAATGAATATTTTACAATGATATGTAAATCTTAAAAAGCTCTGTGACATGTGTGCTGTCCTTTGCTGAATGGTAAACAACAACTTGCTTCATCAGCACTTTAGTCACATAGCTAAGGTGATGAGGAAAAATAACACAGTTATACTGTCCTAAGGTCAAGGCTAAAATGAACTGCGAGTACAGAAACAGAAGTTATAGCATCCCAGCCTGACCACGCTCAATTGAGATTAACAGCTATGCCTGGAAGCAGCTTGTTTAGGGCATAAACAAGTATGAAGGATAGCCAATCATCTAATGAAGGACTTAGACTCAGAGATGCTGAGGGAGATAAAAGAGTTTTCTAGTCTGAAGACTCTGGTGTTGGAACACTTTGTATGTCCTAAGTTCTCTTTCGGTTTGATTTTCCTTTCTTCTGATCAAAATTAGTTCAGTGAGTAGCCCTCAGTTTTGTATTTTCTGTTTGCCTGTGTTTGCTCAACTTGGGTAACAAAAACCCGAGAGCTGCACCTCCTCCCACCACTACTCCCTGCCTGGTCACTCTCCGAACCCACGCATGCTTAGCATGCCACAGTGGTGTTGAGAAATGTCCCCTGAAGCGCACTGTTACAACCATGCTCAAAAAGAAGCTACCATACAGCTAGTGAGAATATTCCTTTTTCCGCAGGCAAACTGTCTTCCAAAGAAAAAATTATTGTACAACGTGCAGCTGATTCTGTAAGGTGTCATGAGACCCACAAAAGTTGACACCAGGTTCTCAAACAGAACACTAATTGTGTGGGACAGAACACTGATTATTTTTTGAGGCCTCTAAGGATGTTAACCCATGGGGCAGGCTGTGTAACCTTTTCACCCACAGATCTTGACCTGCTCTGGGCTTTCAATAATTAGATTAAGTTTTATTTCACCTCTCGATAGCCCTCACATTTTGACACATCCCTCTCACCTTGTGTGCTCTCCATTTGATTTTTCACACCAATGTCTGCATAGCTGTCAGCATGTCCATACTTCCCACATCTACTCAAAGACATTTCCTTGCCAGTTTACAGTTTCGGAAATTAGGCTGGAGCAAATTGAAAGAAGACAACACGAAAGGTGGTGAACAGGGGTGAATGCTGGCCTCTGTGGTGGACCCTCAGCTTTGCAGGGACCCTGGGATAGGCCTGGGGGTAAACAGGGTGGCCCCCGGAATGAAAACAGAGGCCCTTGTAACCCGAGAAAGTCCCAGGTTGATGCAAGCACACACCTCCACTTATAGAAAGTTGATGGTGGGCCTCAGTGGGCTTCTCACGCAGTCACTCTTCTGCGATTTTGCACCATATCGGAAATTAGCCCAGTTACAATATTTTCCTTACATTATAGAAAATGAACGCTTTCTCAACCTGCAGGACAATTGTATGGCTGTAATCTTTTTTTTTTTTTTTTTTAAAAAAAACATTTGCTTTACCTTACCACCCCTCGAAAATAATTGCTCTGTGTGCCTTGGTTTGTTTGTCCAACTTATTCAATGAACGGAGAGATAAATTCTCAGCAGGAACCTCTTAAGAATGCATTAGGGTGCTTAACAGTTCTGTGTCTCATTTTCTACCTGATACATCCAGACTTCTCACATTCAACAAATCATGGTTCCCAAGAACTTTTACATACATTAGCAGAATAGATCCACAGTATATACATTTCAGTTGAAATTGCACATTTCCTTGTTTTTCTGTGTTCATCATTCACAGTTTAGGTTTTTATTACAAACAGTTTTAATTGTTGTTTTCATGTCCTTGGCAAGTTTTTCTACCAGTGTTTGCAAGTCTTGTAATTGGAGTAGAGTGAAAGGCACACTTTTTAAACCCAGTTTCTCAGAGGCTGTCAAGGAAACTATGACTGTTTTGGGCTCAATATGACTTATCTTTTTCAACTCAAGAGCCACAGGGTTCAGCGAGAGTCCACACAGGGAGCACTGGAGACTTGGCATTTTCACCAGGGCGTTTACTACCACAGTTGTTAATGGTTTAACTGATGTCTGACACTTCTGAGCCAGTTGCTTTCTCTGAACCGTAAAAGACCCACTTTCATCATATGGCGCTTGAGCAGCTCTGTGGAAATGGACCAAGGCGAGCTTGGAAACATCTTTAAAACCAGTAAAGGCCCTGAGTTTGGTCCGCTAATCAAAAACTCAAATTGCTGCTTTCATCTGATACTCTAAGCTTGGTGCAACAGGGAGCCATTTTGTTATTTATTTGGAATAAAAAAGAGACCTGAATTCACCTCTTTGTGCCCAGAGGTAATCCTCCCCTGATATTGGACGCCAGCTGTTTAGCGTTTCATTTTCTCACTGTTATTAATGTGTATTGGTACATGGCTCTGGAATGCCGCCCATCCGTTTGAAGTTTGGAGCTGAGGGCGGGGCCAGGGGTCACCGGGTGTGGCAACCATGACCTCTGGGGCTGTCGCAGGGCCATGTCCTCACCTCCAGGGGACCCTTAGCTAATGCCCAGCCCTGGGTCCTGTGCATGCTTTCCCACAGCCGTTGCTACCCAGGATGTGTCTCCTGGTCTGTGGACCAGGGGATCCTGGTGATGCACCGGTGTCTCACAGTGATTTCATTTCTGTTTTCATTAAGTTTTTTAAGCTGATTGCCTTAGCTGGCATTTACAGAAAGCATTCCCATATCTCTCAGCCTCCCAGTTTTTTCAGTTAACTGTTTTCAGGACATCCTGGTGCAGCAAAAGCATGGGTGATAAAATGTAACACAGTACAGTGGGACATATAGGAAAGCATTTGCATTTATGCATGTAGCAGATCCTTTTATAAAATGCAATTTACAACTCAGAATACATGAAACTACATTTCCCAACAGGTGAAGAGACACCAACACGCAAGTATTAAAAAAGCAGTTTGTCTAATACCATTGTTGTTGCAGGAGAATAATACACACGTAACAGATGGTTTATTGCAGGTTTACTGCAAAGTTAACAGATGAGGAAAGAATTGGGTTCGGCTCAAATTATTGTTATTTAAAATGTTTTATTGAACTTTTTAAAAGTAATTTCTTGATTTAATTATTTAGTGCTTGTTTAAAAATAGGGCATTATATATTTTTTTAAAAGTTTATCTTATTCTAAAATAACATCATTTTTTACATTTTTATGGGGCAGCAGAAAGTTATTAAAGCTGCAGACTTTCAGTTTGATGACCTGGGCTTCAGTCTCTGCTTCTACTTGACCCAGATATTTACCTTTAGCTGATACATGAAACTTTACTATGCTCTAAAAATGGGTAAACCATTTTACACAGCTTGGTATACAAACTGGACATTCAAAGTCTTCCTGGGAAAAGGCATCAGCTAAATAAAAAAAAATAACACTATTAAATTAATACATCTTGCAATGAAGGGACTTTTTGACTACCATTGATTTTACAAATAAAACAAACTTTTACTGGGCTCTGAAATATGGTGAGCCTGCACAGAACTGAATATACTATAAAAATTTCCAAATTGCACTTGTAATTATATGTTTATGGACCTCAAAAATATGAAATTAACCCTCAGGACCTCAGCAAAAGCAGTAAGTGAATTATACAGTTTTATTATGCCCTCCTCCACTGACAGTAAATGTCATTCTGTGAAATCCAAACTGCTTTCCCGGTGCCAGTTTCACACAATTTTTCCAGAGCGGATTTCATTATCAAGACATAAAGCCTCTGGATGCCCACGGCTGTGAACAGAAAAGTTGTGAGAGTTCAATAGGGATATTAACATGGCCTCACTTTAATGGCTTACGTTAATTTCATGTGTGTTTGGGGTCCAGAAGAGGTATGTCCTAGTGCAGCTTAGAGCCTTCTTTCTTTGTAAGGGACATGGGAGGGGTCCTGCGCAGGTGCCAGGCAGAATGGTAGGCCAGGGCTGTACATAAATAAATATTTTTTGTGGCGAGTTAAAAAAACACATCTACAAGGGGACTTTTGGGTTATTCAGACAGGTGCAAACAAATAAAATTATTATATTATGCAGAATCTTTCTAGAGGCTTGTTCTCAAGCCCAGGTGCATTACTTGTGAACTGTGTTTTTTTTACAATGTAAAATTTCTCAACCGTGCTGTCAGCAGCATTACAAGTGGAGGACTGGGGAGCCAAGACTATGGGAACAGAAGCTTTATTTCTCTCTGCCAAAGCTCTTAAATGCATTAAACACACAAAGCATCCACAGTCTATGTGTAACTCCACATAACAATTAGTACATGTAACTATTTACACACACATGCAGCATCAGTGCAGTAGGTGAGAACTAACCCTCACTCCAGTACTATAATACAAAATAAGAAATACAATAAAAGTAACTAACCTAATTTGTTCACTGACATTTTCATTTTCAACCATTTTTTACCCACAGATTTACCCACGTAATTTTGCCACATAGTGTATAGTGGGGTTGGAGGTGCCAAGGAAAGTATCTTAGGTACCCTGATGCTCCTAAGCTTGTGATTGTCACAAACCCTGGGAACAATTCCCCAGCAGAAAAGCAGGGGTCCTTGCAATGAACATAATTATGCACAACTGCTTTTATTTAGCTTGTCACATGAGACTTTAAATGGGTGGGATATGTGCATAATAATTGCGGAATCACAAACAGTGCTCACGTTCTTCTTCGCTTGCCTGATCTGAGTTTGCTCTCTCTTGTTTATTCTGTCTGCTCCATTCATCAGCCCCTTGTTTTTTTCTGTCTTCTACATACCATCTTGTTCCCAACTCCCTGCCCACCACGTCTTTAAGCTTCCATGTCTCCCTGGTCACCTAGTCCTCAAGTTATTGTGTCCCTGAGACTTCTGTTTGTTTTCATCACATTCAGGTTCACCTGTCTTTGTGTCACTTAATGGTTACATCCTGCACTTATTCACTGCAAATAAAGACCAGAACTTCAGATCACACAATTACCAGTCTCCATACCTCCTTGATAATGATCTTTTGTTGGAAAATTTTCATTTCTGTCATGTTTGGGACATTATCATTTGATTTATTTCACATGCTGTAAAAGTCAGTTTCGAGTACACTTGCTGGAAACTTTTTTCATATTTGAAATTGCACAGTTCCTTCACATTCTTTATTCACCATATAGTTCTTGCCTAACTTTGATGTGAGTTTCAGGTCATTATCTTGCTTGAGAATGAACTACATGCTTAGGATTTGATATGTCCCTAAAGTGTGTGGGAAAAGGCGTGCTGACTGAGATCTCCATAGATTTGATAAAGATCACCAGTCCTACAACCAGCAAAGCCACCCCAGAGTGTGACTCTGCTTCCTTTATGTTGGACATTGTGAACCACACAAACACAACTCATACACTTACCACTCATCCTCTCTGCGTGTTTTAGATGTTCGACAGCTTGACTCCAAAATATAAAATTTTAATTCATCAAACATAAGACTGATTTCCAAACCTAAAAGATGAGTTTCTGTGTTTTTTGACCAAGGTAAGACTAGTTTCAAGTAGGACTACACACAGTTTTGACTGGTACTATACATGGCATAGAAATAAAACGGATTGTCTATACTTTTTGTTTTACCTCTAATGCTTTTTGCAATCCGTGTAATACAGTACAAAAAGGAGACATCATATTCTCTCTGAATAAAACATGTTTGGGATATACAGGGCTTTTTTAGTTACAGTTTTAAGGGAGCATGGCAAACAAGTCTCAACCACAACAGTGATAAATAAATAGCTATGCCTGTCAGTATTGTGTCCTTGTACCTGATGCATGGTTTATAAAGTAATACTCATGTACTTACTGAGATTGCCTGGCCTATTTTACTCTTCCACAAATATACACAATACAGATATTCCTCCCACAGACCTCTGGTGTATAGAGATACCCTTTCAGTGTCAAAGTAGGAACGAGTCTGTCAAAATGAAATATGAAACAAAACGAATGTCACTGTGTCCCTTTGACATATAAAAAAAGCAGAGGCCCAAGGGCGTATGGAGAGAGGGACTGGCTGTATCCAGTTTCAACAGCAGCTTACATATTGAATTTATTAAGCTTTTATTTCAGGTCTATAGTTACTATTCTTATGACTTTGCTGGGACAGCACTGGAGTTAGAGTTACTGCCCTCTACTTGGGGGACCCAGGTTGGAATCCCACCTCATTCTGTAGTACCCTTGATCAAGGAACTTGCTCTCCATTGTGCAAGTAGTAATTAACCAGCTATATAAATGGGTAAATAGTTATGAGGAACTTAACATTGCAATGTTTTGATTAGTTTTAAATTGTAACTTGGTTTGGAGAAAAGTCTCAGCTGAATCCTTACATTTTAAATGATTCTGCAATTCCACTGGAATTTCTACTGGGCCAGTTCAGAGTAAGTACTATAGCTGCTGCACACATGAAGCATATAATTCACAGAATTGCAGGAATAGTAGTGGTTAAACTGCTGCATTTGTGAGCAGAGCTTAAAGAAGGTAAACTGCTGTTGAGCCCATGAATGTGCTTATCTTGGACTGAACAGTGGCTGAAACTTCTGTTACTCACTCACCCATAACCACTTGTCCTAAGTCAGGGTAGTGTCAGTCGGAAGCCTATACCAAAAGCACAGGGTGATAAGATGGACAAGATACCCTCTAGACAAGGTGCCAGTCAGATACAGGGTAGGACCCCCCCATGCACGCAGTTTTTGACACATTTACACATTACAGTTCATTTTAGTGTTAGAAATCAAACTGAAACACATGTCTTTGGACTGTGAGCGAAAGCTAGCACACCAATATCCAATGATGCAGCTCAGATGCTAGTTACCCATATTATGAAGAAAATTATAAAGGTTAATTAAAAGGATAACGCATTTGTGGGGTGCAGAGAAAACAAGAATACAAACGGACCATGTTCCCTTTGGACAAATCAGATTTTTTGGGGGGAGGGAGGTACCCTTCAGCACACAGCAACACTGCAGCAGTCATCCAGGAATTTTCAGGTTTCCAGGTTGAATTGCCCAAACAGTGCTCTTCTCCAAGTATATTTTGGCCGATGGCTGGCCAATGAAGCCTAAATCCGCTTAGAGTGAAAATAATTCAGTGACTTACAGTGTGATCCTGTCTTCAGCCCTCCTAAAGTGTTACGCTTTGAGGGTGACACATAAAAATGGGTAACTGCCTACGAGTAAATTAGAGGCAGAGGTAAAAAAAACGGTTACAAAACCTGTTAAATAAAAAATGGCATGTCCTCTTTGAAAGAGAATGAGCCAGTGTCTCTGGGAAAGAACTATGTTTCATTCTAATGCTTCATAGGAGTGTTTAGGCAGTTTTTTGTGTTCTAGCCTTTTAAATTGCCCTCATTTTGTGCTCTGTCAATTGTGTGAAGATTTATCTGTCTGTACACTGATCAGATAATCAGTAGTGCTTGAAAGGTCAAGAGGGGTCAGGAGGGCCTTCGGGTAATGGAACTGTACTGGTGAAAGTGCGGATGTGAAAAACAGGAAACAGGAAGATAGGGAGAATATGCAGACTCTGCACAGGTTTTGTGAGACACCATTGGTACCTACTGCACCACCATAGGAGTATTTACATTAATTCCAATACGAGCTTAAGAATGCATTTGAACTGAGTAACAGTCACTCAGCTGTTTAATAAATGCTTCTGAGTGCTCTTGTGGCTGGACTGCTCACCACTCCTGGGCTGTCAGTAGTGTCAGTAGTTTCATCTCACAGTGAAGCAGGAATTAGTTTCTCCACCATTCCAGGGGAATGGAGAGCTGTAGAGCCCCCCCTTCAAATCCACGCCAGTCTTGCAAGGCCCACTGGGCCGTGTTCAGCCGAGACCACTGAGGGGATTAGCTGCTCTAAATCGATGCAAAACAATGACTACGCCAAGATCCAATCTGCTGACCACTCAATTATTTAAACCCCTATTGGTCCCTGCAGAATCATGCTTAACCTCCAGTTAAGTGGCAAAGCTGTTAAATGCTTTTTTAATGGTGCGCTGCTAAATGACATCTGTGTTGGCTGTAACACCTAACCGTGTGGCTCTGACCCATACCTCTGACCCAGTGACAGGACTCTCCACAGGGCCCAAAGCCCAAGCCGCAACCAGCAGCCTCTTATGGAATTTTTCGTCTAAGGTCATGCCCCTCAGTATTGTTATTCATATAATTTAATGCCGAGACTGTAACTCTGGAAAATAAAGTGCCGGCAGAGATATCGAGTTCACAGACATTGAAGAAACCCAAGCAAACGCAGGAAAGATGTGTACACAGAACCAGACATGCTGCCTAAACATAAAACAGCAAAATAAAAATGCTAAAAATGACAGACCAAATATTTTTAGTTAATTAACCATAACATTCAGACATTGCCCCTCCTGTAATTTTTGTTTTATATTTTTAGTATTTCAAAATAAAATGCAATTATTTTTTCACTCGTGTTTCTCATTACCACATTTCTGCATTTTATGCACTTTTTAAGTCTGCTATATTTTCACATTTGAGTTTTGGGACTGGTTCCTTCATTTATTTTCCAGTCTCCTATTGCTGTTAGGTGTCAGTTAGTGAATGCAGACTCTTTTTAACCACATAATGTATGCAGCGTTCATCCAGAAATTTTTTGTCCTCCACTGATATCCTTAGTGTTGAATAAGGCTATGTCGGTTGTTGATGTTTTTCAGTCCATTAATCTGTTTGCTAGTCATCTTTTTTTTCTTCCCAACAATATTTCCAAGTATTATAGTCCTTTAAAGCCAGCAAGAAGATTTTGTGCGATGTAAGTAATATGGGTCATATGTGCTACTAGAACTTACACTAGATCCTCTGTGGATGCTTCATCCAAAAATCTTACTTCCCCAAACCAGATTCTTACTATGTTGCCTGGGTTTTTTTTGTGTGTTTGTGTGTGTATTACTTTACAACCGTGCCCTCTTACTCAGTTTTGTCATTAGCCTAAGTAGTCTGAAGTATATCAATGGGACAAAATTAACGGAATTGCTGAAATATCATCAGTTGCGCTGTTTGTAGAAAATGTGTCGTGCTGTCAGGTTCCCGACTGTCTCATCTTTGTCACTACCAAGTTTTACACGATGAGCAACAGAACTAAAAAACTAGTTTCCATTTTACATTGTATTTATGGGTCTTGAGCTTATTTTGCAGCATTACCTTGCCAAATTAGCCAGCCATTAGTCAGTTTCATAAATGTCATCTAAACTCGCCGTTTTCTGGTTTTCTTTATGGGTGTTATGTCTCAACTGACTGCCCCATAGGCTAGGCAGTGTGGACCTTACAGTCTTCCAACCTTGCATAGTGCCAGTGTTATTGTCCTGTGAATGACCCAAGTAAAACTCATACTAACACCCACTGGGTATTTTTTTTCCAAAAGGTTACCACATTTGATTATATAGATTTTTGGGGGGTGTCTTGTTCTAAATTCTGCTCTTAATAATTAACAGGGAGGCTGCTGGTGTGAGAGATGACATTTTTACAATATGACTCAAACCTTTAAGGTTAATTGCCGTATCCGTTTCTTAGTTCATTGAGCTTTTCCCCGGTGTAACAAAGATGGATTTAGAGATTTACTGGTCAGCACAATAAACAGGGCAAGCATGGCCTTTTAAATCCTGGCCGCTGAATAAAAACAATTATCAGGCTAAAGAGGTTTGAATCATTCAGGCCCACATTAGTTGTGGAACTCTACCCTGTCAATAAAATGATCCTTGAAAGTGTCAGAAATCACCTTAAATGGAATATGTCTCATTCTTTCTTGTGTTGACATTTGCTTTTCCTAATTTTCCCAGCTTGAGTATTCTCCTGGCTTCTTCTCACACTTGTTTTGCATTCCTGACTACATAGTGTGTATACTCAGTGCCCTGAAACCCATGCCAGGGAGCTTCGGGCCTTTTCAAAGCCATGAATTGGGAAGCAAATTTTTAGTATCTAAACCAACATATCTCAACCCGTTTGTAGTTTTGTTGATATATTTGTTTTCTTTCACTGACAAGCTGTCATAGTCACATGCTGTGATCATCATCTGACATTTTCAGAGAAAGGGGTCTGAAAGTTTAAAATGTTCATGTTTATCTGAAAGTTCTTTGCAGGTGTGATGGGACCTTGAACATTTTACATCCTTGCTCCTCCCCTATCTTCCAGTGGTGTTGCTATGCAGAATAATGATGGCCCGTGAACACAGAGGGAGCAACATTTGGAGAAAGTTTTGCTACAGTATGTTCACCGACATTGTTGCAGCCACTTTTCTCTTCCTTTCTTTTATTTACCTTCTTCCACACATGCAGACACTCAGGGTCCTAAGAGGCATCCTTTTTTGTACCAACAGATTGCTTTCCTGTCACACCTGGTCAGTTCACTCTAGAGTTCACACTGATTCACCTCATCCACCACCCCTCCCCCACACCTAGCTTGTCAACTTGTCACTCATCATGCTCCCAAATGCTACCAGAGTGTGAAAGCCACTGTTGACCTCCTCTGATGAAAGGACCAGGCTGATGGGCTTGCATTAGGCATCACGCTGAGCAAATGTAAACTGCATGCAGGTCTGCGCCCTTTGCCATATTGCTGATTTCTTCATAGCTGTTGCTAATGTAAAATTATTAACCAGAGTTTCTCTTCCCCATGTAGCTAACTGCACTTTAGGTTCATTGCATAACAAGAAAAAAAATACTGTTTTCTGGCGATTGTTGTGCAGGTCATTGTAACCTTTACTCTTTTTCATTTATTTCTATTGTCATCGTATGTAGTTAATGCAGAAGAATTGCACATGCATCTATGACTGAGGAACCAAAGTTAGCACTGGGTGGTCCAGTTTTAGTATCTTGCAAATGGCTGTTGTCAAGCTTTTGATGCAGAACCATGTGAAGGGATTAATGGTGCAAAAAAAAGTACCAGTGATCAACAGTTAGGTGAATAATAATATTTTGTGGATAAGAGGGATTAAAGGAGAATAGCAAGAATTGTGAAAGCAAAGGCCACAACCAGGCAGTTCACACCAACATTGGTGTGCAGAATTTTATCTCAGAAATTGCAACCATTTATTGGACTTTGTCTTGAATGGGTTTGTAACAAGGTGAGTGGTAAGTGAACAGGACAAGAGGTGAACTCCACTTGATGCACAGGAAAAACTCAATGTTTATTGTCCCAGGAAGGTGTGAATAAAGTAAATGGAATGTCTTTGAGGGATCCTGCTGCAGGGATGTGGTACAGTCAGGTTCATGAGCAATTCTACAGCACAGGTCAGCAGCTGTCTTCCAGTAGTCTGTCTCTGGCTTTTCCTCTTCTTTTCTGTACTAATTGTCATGGAAAAGTGAATAAACTGTTAATTTATTGTCACCCAGTGTGTGGATTTCCTTGTTAAACAGAGTGTTTGGTGGGTTATTTTCCTCCCCTCGCTTTTCCTAGAATAAGTTCTGTCGCTGGGCTACAACAGCTGAACACGATGGTGGGTGTCGATGCTGTTAGCATAGAACAAGAAAGCATAAAAAATATTCCAGTGAACATAGCAGAATACAGATTGGAGTTAAGGTTTGGAAAAACATTGCCTGGTTGGATGAATCCAGAGAAAGCAAGCAAGAGATAGTCAGTGTGTTTCCATTGCAGTGGTTCACAACGCTCCATCTTCTGATGCCTATACCTGCTTATGATTCCTTTTGTTTTGACAAATTGTCTTGTTAATTGCATGTTTCCATCTTGGCTGTCAAAGCATATCAGTGTCACATGTTACATTACACAGGTTTTACAACATATTACACTCATGTGTTTTCGTTTTCTTTTTACAAATTTTTATTAGTTTTATTGTAACAGTGGTCGTTTCAGCATTAAATAAAGCAAGCAACGTAGAACATCCCAAGTCAATGTTGAATGACAAAGGAGTTTCTGTATAACAGTTGCTGTACAATGTATTTTTATCCACCAACTCTCCAAGTTGAAAAACTCTGAATCCTGTCTAGAAGCAGTAAATTTGGAAATGCGAACCAGTGAAGGAACCTTTAATTTTCAACCATTGTTCCATTGTAATGAGAAAGTGCCACACGTGTCAACTCCAGATCCTTTAGAAGGCTTGTATCATTCATATCATGAGTGCAGTTCAAGATTGCAATGTCATGTTAAGCTTTCTTATGTATTCTTGTTCTGACGTTTTTCAGAAGCCGTTGGATGAGAACAGGATGGGTGGTAGGTAGGGTAATTGATGTAATCCCACCCCAGTTCAAGGTTCAACACTTCCACTTCAAAGTAGCACAACCCACAAGGTAATTTTGTGTCAGTCTCATTAATGAATTACTTGAGGGTATGAGGCAGGTAAAAGAGGACCAGTACAGAGACTTTGGTGCAGACAACAAGCCCAGACAAGGAGTGGTGTTAGGGTCCTTGTAGCTGTAGGTTTCTGCCACTTCAGATACTACCCACAAGCCCTGGCCTCCACAGCTGACTCCTTTGATAGGACTTGTTACTTCTTGTGCAGTTCCCCTCAGCTCAGCCTGTCACTGACGCTCAGACCACCTGGCAGGTGAAATTTTGTATAAGATGTGAGAGTGTCAGTCTCAGGATGTACAACTCTATCAATTTGTGTGAGCAAAGCCCTCCTCCCAACTCAAAGAATACCCAACCTCATATTAAAATGCGGTTCATCTCACTCTGTTATATAACAGGACTCTTCCCATTGACAACCTGACCAGGGTCATTGGTGAGAACATTTTAAATGTAATTTTCTTTATGAACTTAAATGACAGAACACCAGTACAGCAATCTGCTCCATTTGCACAGCACCCCACCTAGAGAGAAATGAGTATTTATAATAATGGCATTCCACAGCTTTGTCTCCCCTGGTTCTCGTTGCTCGGCAACATAAATGTTACGTTTTCTTATCTTTTACGAGGCCTCCTGAAGGGTTTCCACTGAACTGCCAGGCTCACAGAGAGAAGATGACAGGGATGCTTCAAGCTTATTTGAGTCACAGTAGCTATTGAAACAGAACCTCATTAATAGGCTGGCACACTGCAATGTAATTAAGATATAAATATGCAAAGTACAGCACCGTGGGTGCCGTGTAATAGGTCTGCAAACAGGTGTCAGCTGTCTTCTGTGTTTATGATAGAGCTCCACCATCGGATGATGTCATTGCAGGCTAATTGAATTAATGAATAATGTCTGGGAGCTTGGGCTTCTGCGTGTGTTTAGCCTAAACCAACCCCAAGCTGTTAATGACCTCACCAGGAGGGGCCTGCGGTCTGAAACAATAAACTAATCACGGCACGGTGGCAGCGACTCTTGCTATGAGCAGTCGAAGACCGTGCCACCCGAACACTGATGACTGACGCTCCGTCCTGATCTAGTCCTTTCTCCCTGTGTCATTGACTGGCAGACACAAAGCAGCTTCTGCTATCAGCTGGCCTCTGCAAGGCCACTTCACTTGGCTCTCAAAACCAAGAGTGAATTGTAAGAGCTTGATGTTGTCTGTGGAGAGGTGTTTTGCTGTGATCATCTATAATCCAGAACTGCTAGTGGCAAACATCAGAAAAGAATAAATGCTTAATTTATGAATCAGTATAGATTCACAAACACACAGGCTATGTCTGAACTACTCTTCAATGGAAAGTACCCTAGACCCCTCTAATGTACATTGACACCTGCTGCATTCCATATTTTCTGTGTTTTTCATCTCGTATGGGGCCCACAGGCTGCTATATGATGGCACGTACCTAGTGCACGGAAGCTCCCAGCAAAACCATGTTTTGCTGTTTTCCAGTGTTGAAAGATGCTTTGATGCTCGAGCCCTTCTTTCCTGGGTAAAGAGTTCACTTTTGTGCATTTCCGCTCACCTCAGCTGCCTGCTTACACATTGGTTGGCCCTGACAGCTAGCGGCTACATTTTGGGCCAGAGATTAGAATCACAGCTACCCAGGACTGTCAAATCAAAGCAGCTCTCTCGCAGTAATCAGTTTTCCTGCCATTTATAAAAGTGCCCCAGGACCTGTTGCCCTGCGGTTAGAGTCTGCCTATTATTAGAATTCCTATTACCGCTGGAACTGCCGCCAGGCCCCGTCAGAGCTCCTTGATGTGGTTGCCTGCAGAAAAGGGGGAGTCTCAGGAAAGGGGCCTGCGGGCTCTCAATTTTTGAGGTGCTGCTCCCCTAGTCATGCTCTATAATGGGGATTATGCAGGACCGCTCTTCTGTCACTGTCTCAGTTTGTCCCCTATACCAGGCCACCAATGTCAAATAGGGTGTGGTGAATGGTGTGAGGCTATGGTAAACAAGGGGGGGGGGGGGGTGCACAAGGACTTTGTTGTTTTTTTTATTAATGTGATTACCATGGTGCTTATGGTTGTTGTGCCAACACGGAGGGAGTGAAGAAGAGTAGAAGAGTAAAGAGTAAAGAGGAAAGAGGAAGAAAGTATGATATTCAAATAGTCAAATGGGGGTGGGCTGCTATAAGGTCAGAGGTTCAGTGGGGTGTGGGGGGCAGACTCAGTCAATGAGGAGGTGGGGCATGAGCAAGGCTCATCTGTCGTTCACTTGAAAGTGAGGGAGGGGCAAGTCTCTTCATCAGTGTTTATGGAGGGATGAGGTAGCTGGGGGCAAGGGAGGGGCCACCCAGGGGGAAGGGGAACGTCTATCGGAGGTGCATGGGAGGGCCTTGCTTGCATGTTCCATTTGAACATGACAGGTTCCTGTCTCTCTGGACTTTAGTGGGCGGACACCACAGAACCATTATAGAACCACCCAAAAAAGCCTGGCATGGGGGGTTGGAGGCCAAATATTCAGCAGATGCAGGACCGTCAAGGAAATTATGGCTGTTTTGGGCCATTGTGAAAGGGTGGACAGAGGGTGGCACAGCACCTGGGGCATGTAGGCTCATTGCTACACTAAATTCATGATTGGCGCATTACCTTCTTTACTCTCCTGCCAAAAGATCATGCTCTTCCGGCGCCGGTGTGCGTTTGTTGGCTGAACTGAGACACAGCTGCACTCTTTCAAATCCAACAAAGAGTCTGACAGCTCCATGGATGTGAGGCTCAGAGGCAGGCCCGTGAAAAAGAGACCAGTGCCTTGTACATCACCCCTGCAGTCGCACACGCATTTGTTCTCCCCTCATCCATCTACCCTCAGTGATTTTTTTAGTACAACTTTGTACTTATTTGAATTTCCCTGATACAAAACTAAGTAGCTCACTGCATTCACTTCACAAATCATATTTATGAGCAAATTGCACATTAAATACGACTTTTGATTTAATCCTTCTGACAAGTAGTAGCTTATAAATAATTAACCCATATCTGTCAGTAGGATCAAGTCCTAAAATGATATGTAATTTCCTTGCAAATTTTATTATTATGTTACCTTATATTGTTAATAATATTATAATAGTTATATTGTTAGTAATTCAGTTTTCCTGCTTCAAAGCTTTTTTCCTTTTACATTCAGGTATTTCTTGGAAAATTATTTCACTGGTATTACAGAATTTAATAGTGAGTAAACTGTGCCAATTTTTCATACAATAAACTGTCTAGACAGCTTCACTGTTGTTACTTTAGGTCAAAACATGGTTCAGCTTTAACATCTGTCTTTATTTTTGTATGGATTTTCACTGTCTATCTCACTGTGGTTTGCAAACTCTCACTGGGTGTTTTCGAAACTCCCCAAATGAATATTTCCAAGAGTGTTATAATGAGTTTATTGTCATATTTTTCCATGGTTAACCAAATGTTATTTCTTCACTCTTTCAGATAGCTTTCAATAACCAAATAAATATGTATTCATTTTTTATGGCCAGTATTAAGGTTGGCATAAGTATTAAGCATAAATTGTGATTTAACATTGAACTTGTCATTAATACCAACCAAATGTTAGCAAATGCAAAAATGTTATTATTGCCTGAAAGTTATTACACAGTGTTTCTTTCGACGTGAGACAGCATTTTATTGCAACATAAACAGATATATTACATTATGAGTCTTCAAAAATATCCAAGATGAAAAAGCTTTTGAATAAAAAACATTTATATATTTCCATATTTATGTTGTGTTTTTTTGCGGTGGAGATATTTTAAACCTCTATTGTTGGTTCAGAAGAACATTTTATTCACTTGCCAAATATATTTTTACAGGTTTTCATGCGATTAATTTTGAAGATATGAGCTTCATGTTGCTTCTATTGCAAATACAAAGACAAACATCAAATTTCATTGTTAGCAAATGATTTTAACTAGAATATATTCAGTAATTTGACATAACTTAGAAGCTCCTCCTTTGAAACTTTAAAATAGTGGTCTATTTGCTGGAGTTCAAGGCTTACTTTAGAACTGTGCGGTCTGTACCATGTTTTTCAGTGTAAACAACACTGGTTCAGTTACTCAGTCAGTAATTTACCAAGACTCTGTATTCCAGAACAAGACAAGAAAGAGCTGGTAACTAGTACGTTATATTAAACTGTGTCTGTTTTCATTACTGTTTTTGTATGTTATCATTCTTAATGCATCTCATAGAAAGCCGTAACTCAGTAGGGTTGTGTGTGATAAGATTGCAAGGCTGAACGCAGGAAATTTATCAGTTACAGCTCTTCCCATACAAATGTAATGACAAGGGTTCAAATCCCTGCTCCTGCTGTAACATGTTTGTGTAATTCTTCCACTGAAACTGGGAATACTTTTCTGTTGTTTATTGGTTATTTATTTATTTTGCTGTTATGTATTTCTACCTTATTGTATCCTATCCTAAATGATAGACACAAAATCCCTGCAATATAAAAGAGTAAATGATTGTAAGTACAGTTCTTTATTGTATAAACCTCAAATTGTAAGTCACCTTGGAAAAAAATCAGCACTTGAATAAATGGAATTTTTCAGCCACATGTACAGAGAGTTACTGATTCAAGTTTATTTCTTATACAACACGTTTGCAGTGCATCCTTGTACGGCGTCGAAGAAAAGAGAAACATCTGCCGAAAAAAATTAAGCTTTATTGAGGAATCAATGCAACATGCACATCCATGCCGGGAAATGCCAAGGCTGGACCAAATGTCCCCTTCAGCAGTTCATATTATATACAAAATACATTAGCATAGTATAATATATGATGTGCATATATGGACTTAGACAAAAAATGCACCAGGAGACATTATTCTGCACTAACTGTTTCGTTACACTGTGAAACAGACATCTGAGTGCCATAGCTCAGAATTATGTCAGAATAGCAACTTAGAATAGAAACACATGGACAAAGGAAAGATAATGGTGATTCCACAATATCACCAATGATGTAGTCTGGGGGCATGGGGTCTTTTAACATTCTCACTCAGACAACCCCACCAGGGTTGATCAGGCTCTGGCCTGCACCCTGCTAGCACTACCTTGAACCCAAGCCTCACCTTATCTAAATGCCTTTTCTGCAGCCTGAGGAACAATTTTCATAGTCTTCCTCCTCTGGCCTCTGGTAATACCCAACATGGTATAGGTCATTTACTAAGACTTCACTGAGAAGCCTCTGCAACCTGCTTCAGTAGACACACACCTTGCCCTCCAGCTTTTTCAGTGGCACTGCTCCACCAGTTGATCATACCTTGTCATTTTCCTTTTGTAAGCTTCTTCCATCTATTCATCCCTAGGCACTGTAAGCTCCAACAAGAATGCTTACTTGGAAGCTTCTGACACAATACTGTCTTGCCGCAAAGATGACTCTGTGATAGTGACAGGAAACATGAGCTGCCTTTCTAAGTCAACCATCAGCTGCTAGTCTCCTGAAGCTCTGACCTGACTCACTGCTGATTTCACTCTTTCACCTTCCTTCACAAATGCTATGCCCTGCTTTGATGCCAGGCAGGTACTGCTCTGTAGTATCCAGTGCTGAGACACTGCCACTGTCTTGAGGACCAGCAATAACATTCCTCACTAAGCACTCTTGGGTAGCTGCCGAGGACAAGCTCAAGTGATGCTTTCTTCAAACATAACAGGCATGATGGAGAATCAAAATTTTCTGCAGCTGAATAAGTTAGATGGACTAGGCAGCACATCTTAAGCGGCCTACATCAAGAACTTAATACGGTGCAACTCTGCTCTCCAGAGCTCTGTACACAAGGTTGTGTGTTCAAGAACTTATTTCTGTCTATTCCATGCTGCCTGCTGCTGCATTCAGACCATCCTAGCCATCTGCTCTTCCTCCAATGTTGCATGAACTTCCTCCTATACCCGCTTATGCCTCTTCTTCCAATTGATCTTGTTATAATACATTACCAATACCTGATCTTCAAGAAGCCATTATGAAATACTCCCTGCTGTTGTACTTTGGAGCACATGGATATTTAACGTATAATTGGTGAGGCTAAGGTGTAAAACAGTAAAACTGTTAAAGCAATGCAATGAAATGAAATTCATTCTCCCAATACAAGGTTAGATATTGTCCTCTGACATGGTGAACACAATACCCCAGGCTTTGCTCTTGTGCTAAACTGTGATGGTTTTGTATTTTCCATTTCTTGTTGTCCAAGAGTGTCGTCTTGCCACTTTGAGGTCTCCATTCAGGGTTCTGTGTGAATCTTTGCAGTTTACCAGACCATGTCAGATCATATTGAGAAACTCAGGGTGGTGAGGATTCCAATGAGGGTACCTGCCTTCAGTGAATTGTGAGTCCCTTGACCTTCAGAGCATATATAGGAAAAAATGCAGACAGAGTGAAACAGATTTATAACATGATTAGGTTTATAACATGCTGCATATAGCAGAGAAGATCACAAGAGCTGAAAACACAGAAAAAGGCACCAATGGTTTTTTCAGTCAAGGGAGACAAAAAAAGTGAGCTGAAGGTCTCAGTTTCTGCATGTTGTGGTTGAAGAGAAGAAACTTGCTTCCCCAGGCTTGGATTAATTACAGAGGGAAACTCCCAGTTTGACGGCTAGCTGGAACAGGGAGATGTTTTCTTACGGAACCTTTCCACCGGGACTGGTTTGCTCTCGCCTTTGATACTAAAGTCACAGTGACTAACAAGCTGCTCAGTCCTGCTTCTTGTTAATGCCTGTCTGGTCAGCTCAACCACCATCCATGGGTTCAGCCTGGATCACTGCAGCCTCTTGTCCCCCTTCACCTTACAACAAGGTGTCATCCTCTCATCATCTTTACAGAAGCTTGACAAGAACAAACTTTTCTCTTTAACTCAGACCCAACATAGGGGCATATAGAAAGAGCCTAAAATAGATCTTTTATGAAAAAATGAAAAATCTATTACTTGATATGTTTTGCTTAAAGGTTCATAATGAGCTGTGATTCTTAGGTTTAGAGTTAAGATAAAACTGTCTTGAAACGAAATGGAGTCCCATCCAGATTGCACCCTGCCTCTTGCTTCTGGGATAGACTCTGGACCTAGTACTGAACACACTGTTACAGAGAATGGATGGATGGATGTAAGTATTATCATTTCTCACATGGAGACCCTGCTGTGTTTGCAGGGACACAAGCTTTGAACTATCCTTCAAACCATTTTTTCGAACCCAGGTTCAACTGTTGTTCTACTACCCTTACAGGGAACATGTAAATGGGCAAAACATTGTAAGTTGATCAGTGTACAAACAAAATTGTAAGTTACCTTGGAAAAAGGTGCAATGAATGAATGAATGAATATTGTTCTGAGCTCAAACTTGAAGATGAAGCAGAACTTCAAGAGCAGTATTCACCAAGTTGCCAGGAGTGGTTAAGGGAAGAAAAGATCTCTCATTATCAACCCCAGCAGGACATAGTTTAGGAAACACAGTCTGAATAAAGGGATCAGTTGAATGAATGAATGTAGGTGTGATGTTTTTCTCTTTGTTTGTGCTTTGAAGAGTTTTAAGTGCAAAGTAGGGTCCAGTCAAACAGTTTGCATGTTACTTGCACAATCCAGATGGAGCAACATTTAACTAGAAGCTTCATAACAAGTGAGCTTATTCTCAGATTGTTTATAATATAATTAATGCATAATTAATCTCAGAAGTGTAATGAAAAAACTGCACGCTGCATCACACTGTATCTCCTCTTTATGTAGGACACGTGGCATCTGAGTTCTTATGAAATGCAGTTTCATAGCCGTTTTTATAGCACTGTGATTGTGAGCATAAGTACTATGAAGCAGTCTGTGCCATCATGACCCTGGACTATTGATTTTTTTCAGTACTTGTTGAATGGATCCAATCTCTTTTAGAATTTTCTTTAGCTTAAAAGTTTTCTGCTGGGATGATTTGATGTAGATCTGGAAGTCCGCATTAAGGGTGCTCCTTAGACCCAAATATTTGAAAAACCTTCATTATGTTTGGACTTCATCCTGATACATTACATACAAAACACAAAAATGGATATGAATTATGCTTGTTACCATGGTTTTTGTGCAATAACCACACAGAATATGATATTTCCATGTTTCTGCACTTCATTTTTGTTTCACAAAAGAACATATGTTTCTATAGTAACAAGAACTGCAAAAAAAAGTTAACATTTACAACAACAATAACAATAGTGATAATAAAAATATTACAGTATGTGAACTGTTTCAATTCATTATTTTCTTACTGGATGCTAAAAGTTTTTGAAGTATGTAATGGCTTCTTTTTTGATAGTAACATTCAGGATTCAATTAGATTTGAGTTTGTGTTGAAGGATCAAGGCAGCTGTCAACAGAGCTAAAGTTTGTCAGTTTCATTTTCATGTGTAAAGTTGCAATTCATTTTCCCGTTCAAATCTCTGTCAAACAAAATAAGAAAGAAAGAAGAAAAAATCATTACTTATCCCAGCTATTAAAGAATTTATACTTGTGTACATTTACATTTTAAACAAATACCTTATGACTTGGCTATGTAAGAATCACTATTCTAAGTCAGAAATGTAGTATATACAAATTTATTAAGTTCAGATAATCTTTGAATGTATATTTTGCTCTGTGTAAGTACTGGAATTGCAAAATACTGTTAAAAACCCATCTAAGACATTTTGCTTAATTCTCAGAACTGTTATTAATATTTAGCTTTTTTTTCTAAATGAGAGAATGTATTTTTAACTGTCTACAAAGTTAAGTCATTTTGATCAAATTCCTTGAAACAACAGATTTTACAAAACAATGTTACAAAACAGATTTTTAATGGTGTATAATTTTTATTCCGAATGAAAACGTGAGAAAGAAAAAGTGAGATGTAATCATTTGTTAGTTGGTGCTTCACTATTCATGTATATTTTTCTTATAAACGCATACAGTTGGGATGAGTGTCAGATTGCGATGATGAGAGTGAAGGGATCAGGTCATTGTCACACTGCCTGGGTTGAGCTTCCTCACTTTGAGGCAGGAGCACGAGTCTAACGTGCTCATACTGAACCTGCTCCTCAAAGTAGAACTATGACAAGCTATTTTGGCAAACTATGTTGAATTTTGGGGACTCTTCTTCATTTCCCAGAGTCATGGAACTAGATGTGGCCTCTGGATGCATCCCTGTCTCACCAGCAGTTCTGCAATGCAGGACCCAGTTTGACAAGGCAGACATGTTGCAACTCAAGTGTGTGTGCAGCTTTGTGCAAACTCCTGCCATCTTCGTGTGTAATGCTAACCAGCATAATACGAAGCCTCCTCAGAAGATCAAAGGGCTCTCAGAGCTGCAATGCATTCTGGGAGTGCGGTTTATTAATGTCACGAGCAACCAGTTCAGTCA
Organism: Arapaima gigas; assembly: GCA_900497675.1. Classification (NCBI taxonomy): domain Eukaryota; kingdom Metazoa; phylum Chordata; class Actinopteri; order Osteoglossiformes; family Osteoglossidae; genus Arapaima; species Arapaima gigas. The sequence goes on from UFQX01000029.1 coordinate 1,392,580, forward strand.
GATCAGACGCTGGCATTTAAGCAAAACAGAAATATTAAGAATGCCTGAGGTTCTACACACCTTACTGTCCTTTTGATGTACTATATTAGTTTGCAGTCTATACTTTTAAAAATAATAATACAGTTCTTAAGTAAGGTGACAGTCCATTTGTAACCACAGTTATTTTTTCACAGAACAGCAGTATTATAATTTATAAACTACTACTAGAGAAATTCTAATGGATAGTAGAGAAATAAAAATGAAAATAATAATAGTTTTATCATTAAGTCATGTTTAGTAATTCTCTTTTTGCGTTTACCACAAAAAGGGATGGCTCTCTTTTTTCTGATCTGCTTTCTAGCTGTCATCTTACCATAAATCCTTTTACAGTATATGTCAAAACATATTCAAGAGCATAAAAACCTCTTTATTACTAATTTTAAATATGCGTAAAATTTTAAATGTGAAATTTTACAAAGCAGTTGATAGGTGCTGTTTTTTAAGGCAAATGAGCTGTATGTTTTCAAGAAGTGGTCTTCAAGAGTGATTCATGTGTTGCAGGTTCCAAATCCACAACCAAGAGGACTCAGGGTAAGAATTCAGGGGGATTCTGAGCCAACAGGACAGACAGGCTGGGATCCGAGTTCAGCTCCAGGTTGGCTTCACCGGCACCCTGATGGACTCTGTCTTGTTGCACCACAGTCCTGTCGGTTTCCCAGGGTAAGCACTTCTAACCTGGGATACTAATGAGTAGATTCAACACACACACCGCCTGTTATGGCCATCACCAAAAATGTGCTGATTTTAGCAGTAAAACAGTTATGACCACCTCAGAGGTCAAACACCAAGTGGAAAACTTAAATGGCTCATAATTTTGATAGACGCCACTGCTGAACTCCTCCTCATTCAGCCAGGTCTTTATTTAATACAAATGGATGACAGATGAGAATGTGATTGAAAATTTTACGTTTTAAAATATAGGCAAAGGTGTGTTTTCTTCGAGCCAGCTTTAATACAGACATGTATTGTGTATCCCCTTGGTCGCTGAAAATAAAAGTGAACGACGAAACTAAAACACCATATAATATAGAAAGCTGATTAAATGATTCAGTTTCTCCACAGTAATATCAGTACTGGCAAAAAAAAGGTTCTTGAAATAAACAGGTTAATTTTTAATTTCATCAAAACATTGCAGTATGGTTGCACTAAAATAGATGAAAACATCTGATTTTTTTTCTATTTAAAAGCATAAACACAGGTGTCCTTTACATGGAAATGTCTTGGTTTAAGATGGTGAATATCATGAAAAAGGCTATGCAATTCTGCTCTACTAATGCTGCTTCTTCTGAGAAAAGTCAGGGTCTTATTGTATGGCGTGAACTGTATTATAATGTTCTTGGGAGCTCTCCACGCTCTGCCTGTTTAACAGCGCCCCCTAGAAGCAAGCTTTTGTACTGCAACAATTTAAATTAAAATGTCAAAATCAAAATGTTTCTGAAAAGGTCTTTATAACATAAACCACCTCTAAATCGATTAAAAGTTCATAATGTTGTCAACCTCAGACTAGACTTAGAGGGTTAGTGAATTTATATTGGATTAACATAATATTCACTCAGAGCTTGTTCTCATTGTGCCATAAGTTTGGTATAACATGACTTTACACTCAATAAATTTTGAAATGACAAAACTTAGAGGATGTTGTTTATTTAAAACTGCGGTGGCTTGTTCCCTGTGTGGTAACATCTTAAGAAAACTCAAGACAAAGCTTGGTTAAGCATATAAAAATGTGAACATTTCCTACTTTAATCCAGAATTTCTCCTCACTGTGTTCTGCATCTCTGTCACACTGTATTAATGTATTCAGTGGATTCACTGTGTGTTTTTTATAGTCGTGTGATTTAAGACTCGAGACGATTACCATTGAAAATGGGAGCAGAAGTGCAGTGGCCACTACATGAATTTAAAATACATGTTTAAGACATGGAAACTGAATTTTTGAGCCATTGCTGGACGTGCAGGAAGCAAACTCCTTCTGCTCTGTATATCTTTGTACATCTCAGAAAATCTAAATCCATGACACTTTGTGAGATCAGTTTCAGCCCCCATAGCTGGAAGAATCATTCGCAATATGACATTTGTCAGCAGCACTTAGAGCTGTATCTACTCACACTATCAGCTTTTGTCAACAAGTCTTGTCATATTATTCTAAAACATTATTTACCTCTTGAGACAGGTCTGTTTTAAATTGCTGTTTTGAATGTCAAATTAGCGTCACATGAAAAAGCTCCAGAAGAAATTTCAGCAGATTTCATGTGAGGAGATCTTGAGCATAGCTGGAGATCAGCTGTTGTTTTAAACACTTATGTTATTACAGAGATATTTCTAACAGAATTATCCATCCATTACCCTAAACTGCCTTTCCCTGGTGGGACTCAAGGCCATCCATAGTCAGAATAACTGGGTACTCATGAATTAGAAACTTAAAGAGAATAATCAAATTATTTTCTAATTAGAATTTGAATTAGAATATCATGTACATACACAAAGGTATGTGCAATTTTTATGCTGCTTGTGAAATCCGTAATGTGTAACCCAATGGAACAAATGTTTTGTGAATGTATTTCCTATTGTATTGTCTATTCCCACAGACATTTGTGAATATAATGCAGAAGATAGACACACATTATTTCTACTATTCTACTATTTTTTGACAATAAAAAACAAGTAATAAACCATGGAAGACAAAATAAGTGTTAACTCAGGTGCCATTTCAGGGCTGCCTCATGAGAAAAGACACATTTAAGTGCAGACATGAGCTCCTCATATCGCATCCATTTTAAACTGCAGCCTGTAAGAACAAATAATCTGTTGCTTGTTGACATTATATATTTAATACATTTCATTTGTTTTCCATTTTTTCTCATCATCTAGTTTTAAACTCACCCTATTTGAAATAATTAAACACTTTATTCCTTCATTCGTATGATTTGGGCATTTGCCAATGTAGCTGCTAAACTAATTCTTATTTGTAAATATATACGAATGTAAAATTTTATTCATATTCATCCTCCCACATACTGCACTACTGATTTCCCAAGACACTGAAGATCCGACTGATTCAAAGATGATTCTAATATCTAAATTATACTGCCAAGCGGAATTATGGTGCAAAGAAGCTATGCTTCAGTACTGATTTGATTATACTGGTAAATGACTATAATTCCCAATGTCATCTCACAAATTGACTGAGTATGTTCTCCATGCATGTGTGCCATTTCCGTCATTTGGAACATACTATTACTGGCACTTAAAGATCTAATTCGAAGTTATTGTTTATTTAACCAGAGCCATAAATGGCAATTAAGTTTTCAACATGCAAAGCACTGCGTCAGAAAGGAGAAAGCGACAGGGTGCTAAAATTTATGCAAGCAGTCAGTGGACACATTTCATCCAGTCACAGTAAAGCTCCATTACAACCAGAGTAAACCTCTCTAGAGCCTCATTCACCTCTCAGATCTTAGAGTACCTGTTTAAATAATCTGTTCGTACCCCATGCTGTTAGAAACAAAGGCCCCTGCAACCAAACAAACAGAATAGGATCCTGTGCTTATCCCCAGGTTTAGATTTTCAGCTCCACCCATACACTATTAAGATGCACCTGAATCATAAGGGCAGTCTTGTTAACTAAAATGCTTTAGTGTCACACCACTATTGATGAACGGGGTTCTGAAAGACCGCCATGGAGAATTAATATCAAGGGGTCAATTACAGACATCAAATGTAATACAACATGCGATTATAAAGGTCTGTTATTGACCTGCTGACCCGACACTATATCTGTTGAAGTGAGTAAATTAGAAAGTTGGAGTAAAAAAAAATACTGGGATCACAGTGACGTTATAAGATGCTTTGGATAAAGGTTGCAGCTAAATGATGAATAATAATGGCAGGAACAATGCTTATAATAATAGTTGCCTTGTTCTTTTGCCCTTTCAGATAGATTGCAGGCAGCTGAGTTTCTAACCAAATAATAGTTGAATTCAGGGTGGTTTTTTATAATTTGCTGTTCCTAAAATAATTTCTTTCATTATGTATGTTTACAAGGATTTTTTAAACAAAATTCTTCTTGTTCTGCATTTTACATGCAGGGTAGCGATTGCCTTAACAACACTCCTTAAGGAGGTTCGTTTGAACCACGCTTTCTGTCACAGTTCAGTCAAAATCCAGCACGGCTAAGTCATGCTCTTTTATATAAAGTGGTACCTGGAATGTATTTGTGCTGCAGAACTTTCTATGATTTTCTGTGACGTTGTCTGGCACATCAGCCTGCTCTTAAAAAGTGTGGTGGCTCCATGAACTCGTTCATCATATGAGCCCAGAATCAGTCCGAGAAGGTGTCCTTAGGCTTATTATATTTAATAACCCCTCCCCCACCCAGCAAAAAAACACAGACATGATTTAGAGGAGCATAAACACACAAGGAGAAGAAAAGACAGAGGAGGAGAGAAATTCCCTTCTCAGCTGTAGGCCCTGTTGACTCCTCATCCAAAATTCCTCAGCAAGCTGGGAGAAACCCCATGGGCTCCAGGGCCAATGAGATGTGGTGCAGTGCTATTTCTGCTTCTGTTGAACTCACAAGGGGGGCAAATGCCATCAGGGTGGCATTTGGAGGCAGCTTGATAATATTTCATAGATTCCAACTCCCATGTTCTCGGTATCAGGGAAATACTGATTTCTCTGAGCTGGATCTCCCAACCCCATCCCTGCTCCAACCCCCATCATTCTCTATGGCGCATGGTAATTTAAACATGGCAGTGGACGCATCCAGAGAGGAGGAGAGTAGGACCACTAGAAAGACAACTAAGTTTTCTGGAGATCACCGGGGGATTTTTCAGTAAGTACCCCACTTTCCAGCAGCTTGCAGGCCAGACCATCCAAGCATGTTTTGGGAAAGGAGAAACTAAAACAACACATCCCTAGGGCAGCGGAAGTGGACTCTCCAGCCCAGCCTGAGGGGGTGAGAGGTGGAGGCGGGAGCCATGGATAGCCCTGGTTGGCCCTGCAATGGGATCACAAATTCCTTCATCATCAAGCGAGACCATGCTTCCTCCTCCAGCCTCCCCCATGCATATAGTCCACAACACACACACAAAAACAACAAACAAAAGGAGACCAGACAGCAAAGCAAGACGCTGAAATATTCTTGACTGTTTTTAACCCACACCCAACAAACAAAATGATTCTTATGTGAGCAAAGGAAAATATTTTGGAAGACACGCTCCACAGAGGCATAGTGAATGCAGTCAGTTAGTTTTGGGAAAAGGGCTGGCCCAGCAGAATATTAAACAGCAGAAGAGCACACTGCTTCCTGAAAGATGGAAAAAAGAAAATTTTTGGCCCATCAGAAAAACCAAAATCCTGCACAGTGCTGCTTCAGCGGAATATCAAACAATAGGAGAAATTGCCTTAAAAAAGCAAAATCAAGCAATTGGCTCGCAGTTGCTGTACAGCTTTGAAGTTTTGAGAATAAATTAGGAGTCATGCAGAAGAGCAAAGACAGAACGTTCAGCTTGGGGCCGCCAACTAACAGGATGCCAGCTGGACACACCAATCTCACGTCTGTGTGGTCTGTCCCAGGTGGCACAGAAGGAGTTCTGTAGATTTGTGCTCCAGCAGGGCTCATGTTAAACCATCTATAAAGTTCCCAACCAATACATTAGTGTTACGTTTTGCTGAAGATATATGGAACATTTTAAACTGGTGGTGTTAGAAATACCCCAAGACTCTTCAGCAATCTGCTTAATTTCCTAGACCAGGGAATTTTTTCCTTCATTAGTTTCTCAGCAAATGGTCAAAAACTTAAAACTCAGTTTTGAACATTTTCACATACGACCAAGGAGTTTTTCTAATTTTTTCCAACAATAGCCAATGGATTTTATTGTATAAATAAGTATTATGCACTATAGAATTCAGAATGCAACTGATTTTCAGGCGTTTATGGAACGAATCAACTTCTGCAACAAGAACAATTTCATAAATTTCTTATGCAGTTCTTATGCAGGTCCGCCCAGACAGGTTACCTGATGTTTTCTAGTTCAAGTGAGATAGGTGGCAGTTTACACTGACATTCATTCATTTACATTCAAATTTATTGTTGAATGTATTGTTCAATTATTAGTTTTATGGAAAGCAGCATAACATGTAGAGCTATTTGCAACCATTCACCAATTTATGCAAGTGTGCAATTTTAGGACTTTAAGTGTCTTGTTTAAGGATAGTGCAGCAGGAGGTGGGATTCGAACCACACCTGCATTGTCTAGGTTTAGGTTCAAATGAAGTTCAGTTTCTTTGGAGTCTGCCTCTTCTTTTCATGCTAGTGTGAGTTTCTGACAGGTGCTCTGGTTTCCTCCCACTGTCCAAAGACACTACATTTACTGCACATTTACTCATTTAGCAAAAGCTTTTCTCCAAAGCAGCATACACTCCTTGCTATGAAGCATTTTAGCTGCCACCTTTATTCACTTATGCTAGATTCAGTGCACTTATTCACTCATCTAATTGCAGGGTGGCTAATATAAGACATACATTCACACACAACAAGCAATTTATAGTCATCAGTTCACCTGAAACATCTGCCTTTGGATTGGATTAGATATACTTGGAATACCCAGGAGGGGTGAGCAGTTGCTGGCACTTGGACCACCAGAGGTTCATTTTTCTCCTCCATGTTTTAGTTGGGAGTTTTTTGTTTGCTTGTTTTCTTTTTCTTTCCTCTTTTGCTTTACACTCCTTATATTTATTAAATGTATCAGTATCCCTATATATAGGCTTACTGTATATCTTTCTGCTGCATCTCATGTGTCTGTATCAGTCTGTGTCACTGTGTGAGAAGTGCTCTCTGTAAAAATAAATTGAACTGAATTGAATTGAATTGTGGGAGGAAACCAAAGCGTCTGGAAGAAACCCATGCAAATACAGGGAGAACATGAAAATTCCATACAGACTGAGTGGGAATCACTAAAGAAATGTGCTTCAGATGAAGCGGTGCCCCTAAAATGCCAATAGTATGTGACTGTGAGAGTAAATGAGTTTGTGGCTTCTCATCCAGCATGTACCATGTTTAATCTAGAACTCTGTGTGTGAGAGAGCATGGTTAAAATTTAGGCAAGGAACAAAGTCATAAATGCTGTAATGCATGAACAATGCAGTCATAGAGGACTTCTGAGAGAGACAGGGAATACTGAAAACAAAAGGTTGAACAGACCATGACCCACTGGAATTTCAGTCGAGAACATATATCCGTACTGATTCATACTTCTGAACACATTTGTTTCAATGCAAAGCTGAAACAGTGAGACTACAGATGAACACCTGGATATGAAAGTCCTCCAGGGCCATCAGCAGCCTTGGCTCTTTGAGCGACAGCCTGAACCCATGAGGAGGCTGTGAGGGGAAAGGACCACAATGGCTGCATCTTGTCAGCTCCACTGGGAAAACAAGGTCACGTCACTTTGATCACTGCACCAGTGATCACTGGGGTGTGGGATGGGGAAAAATGATCCACAGTCTGACATTTCTCTCTTGCATCCATCCCAGGACAACTGCTTCACCTGTATGCACAAGGAAAGAAAAAAAATTGAAGAAAAATTGAGTTAAGTATCTGAATCTGTTTACTAGTCAGATTTCACAGTCATGCTTCTGATCTTGAGGGTGGGGTCTTTTCTCTTAAGTCTTCAGTTGTCAAAGAAAAGAGTGCAACTAAAGACATTCTGTTCTGCTGTGTGTGCTTATTTGTTTCCATGTGCCTATGTCTGTGCGTTTGTATTTGTACATGTCTGCGTCAGCCCTGTTAATCCACGTGTGTGCATTTTTCTGTTTGCCTGTCATCATCTGGGTTTCTTGCTATTCTCCATGTCCCACTTCCCAGTCTACAATGGGACACTAAAACCACTGGTATCGGTTATGTTTCATTTTACATGTACAGTAGTTTATTTAGCTGATGTCTTTCATCAAAGTGTGTTAAACTAATTAAAATGATTCACCTATTTATACAATCCAGTCATTCTTTTCCTGTATGAATTCAGGCTAAGTACCTTCTTCAAGGGACTACAGAAGTGATGGGACGTGGATACTTTGAGTGCAAGGCAGTGGTTCTATCTACCATGCTGTCTGTAGCAGGATTTTCATACAGCAGTGGAAACCTACCAGTGCTGCTTGGAGCTTCTGAGCAGATTACTCACCACAAAATCAGAAGGGTTCCACTTTATGGGCACTGAGACAGCAGACTAAGTGAACTGGCATGACTTTAGCAGCTCAAATCAAACATAAAAAATTACATTACCATAAGACTGCCACTCTATTCCAGTTCTTTGGAACCTCAGGTATATTTTCCAGTAGATTGCAGTCTTGATGGACTTTCTGCTTCAATTTTGTGTTTAATGGTAACATATTTTAGCCTTTTATTTTTGCTTATTTGTATTTATCCACTTTCATCGTATGGAATTGATCCAGTGAGCTTCACTTTCAGGTATAATTACCAAACAAAATAGATACATGAGAAAACCTTGCTGTCTTGTTGGATCTTGCCATTAGTCCACAAAGCACAGTAACAATTAAACGGAAATGTGCCTGTCCTTGTCTAACCTACACCAGTAGTGTATTGGGTTACTGTGTTTGGGGTTTTTAGTTTTAACATTTTCTTCCTATCATTCTCTCTTTCATTCTTTTATGTTCTTCTGAGCAAGAAGATGAGCAGTAGGCAGACAGTCCTCCAGGCTTGTCTGCCCGACCAGGCCCTGAAGCTGGTGGATCGGGTGATGGCTTTCCATGAGGTCCCACAAATGCCAATTAAAATAAAGCCTAAATATTTAAGTGACAAAGTTTACAAGCCTTCCCACGGGGGCGGTTATGGATATTGCCACTACTGGCCTCCCAGGTGTGGAGAATGGGGGGGGTCTAACAAATGGCAGATTGTTGGGAACCAACGGTGGTAGGGTTACAGTCAGAATTGAAGCTGACACTAGGAGATGTTCCTCATGATGACCTGCAGTAAGAGGCACACAATAGAGTTCATTATTGTGCCAAATAAAAGGGAGGCTATGAGACACTGAGACACTGAACCCCTGCAGACATTCCAAGTCTCGGAGTCTGCTCTGGTGGCTCATGGGGGGTTGCTAGCGGGGCAGGAATGCCTTGCTCAGCCACATGCCAATCACATTCACCAGGGTGTCTGGAATACACACTCAAACATGCACATACAAACGTTCTCCTACACAGACTCCTGTGGTGTACACTGGCAAATTTTTTAACAAAATAAACAAGATTAAGTTCCACATGGTCTAGAAACCCACACATAACATGCATTGTGATGTTGTACATGTCACTGAATGCAGTCATGTTCTGCTCTTATGTAAAATATGTACTTGTAATGCACTTTAAGCAACATCAGTAGTTTTTTCCAGCTAAAGAATGGTAGTTAATGAAAATAATTTTCTTAGACTGTCACAACCAATATTTAAAGCCAAGTATGTATGTGGTAACACAGATCTATGTATGCAATACTGCAAAAATGTTGTGCCCTAGTCTCACGATAAAGGCAGAGTACCCAAGGTCCAGCAACAAAATAGGTGGTATTCAAAAGAAAGGATCGCATTAATGCTTCTGAAGTAAAACAAGACATATTAATCAAAATCAGCCAGCATTTATTTGTAATTATTATTTAATTATAGAGCAATGAAATTAGCTACAAGTAAAACAGGACAACATGTTGCAGACTTGAAAATAATGCAGATTAGTAATGTGATGGTTGCTTTGACATAAGAGACGTGGCAGATGTACTTCAATGGTGGCTACTAACCTGAACTGTTTCAGTAATAATGACAATAATCAAGTCAATTTAAAATGAAAGGATCTAAGATTAAACAGAAGACAGTTCATAACCGGTTTTAAATAAACTAATATGTCCACCTGTCACTTGGTTTGTCAGTACCTCAGTGTCTTTCAACAAGCTCAGTGATGCGATAATAGGAACACATCAGCAATAATAAGTAATGACAAACAAAAGGTTAGATTTTAGGGTCAGGACATGATACCAGAATCATTCTTCACCATGAGCAATTTTGCAAGCGTTCAACAAGGTCATATCTAAGGGCAGAGTAAACTATGAACACATTATATTTGGTCATTCTATTGATTGGTTTATTATTAGATGGGGAAAAGACTGGACTCTAGAGAGACAGTGAGAAACGTCAGTGAGAAATCAAGCCTGGAGCTATCTGGACTCAACAAATAAATTTCACTGCACAAGTGACCAAAGGGAAAGTTTCCAAAAAAAACTTTTGTGAGAGGACATGTGTTGGCTGTTTGAAGCAGAGGTAGTTAACATATTATATGTCACACACACCCAAGTTCTGATGTAGCACAGGAGTGGTGCATGCTTTGTGATTCCATCAGGACCTGAAAACGTGAAAGGAGGGGGTTTTGGGATGGGGTGAAACAAGGTCATCATCAGTATGGCTATTCTGTGTGATAGCATATTTGACATGTGGCTGTTGATAAGGGATGGATGGATGGGTGGATGGATGATACCTTACTGATGCTTCAGCCATCCTCACCTTTCCAGTACTAACCCCCTCTATGTACATCTAAAGGTTGCAATGCCCCATGGTTGCCCAGCATCTCTCCACAGCTACCACCTGCATATTTTACCTGTCCACCCAGTCCTACACCTAATACCTCACTTCACCAGAGAGTGGTTATGGCAGCCAGGCTCGCTAAACTTTCTTCTGACTGAGTGTGACGTGACAGGCATGTGAGTGACAAGGCAGTTGATGAATTACCTGCTCATTCTGCAGAGACGATAAAGAATGAATGAGAGGTTAGGGAAATAAAAAAGTAGACTTCTTCCTACACCAAAAAAATCAATGGTCCAGGCAAACTGACAGAAAAAAAATGATGCAAAGGATTAATAGATGATTGCTTTATGATATTCTGAGTTTAGGTTATGCCACAACAAACTGAAAGCAATCAGTGTTGGTGCTGTTTTGACATCTGGTCTGTGAGACACAAATCACAGAACATGCTGTCAAATTAAAAATTCAAATGACATCTCCTTCTATCAGCTGCACTGCATATCATCAGTTACCTCTTGGCATTATGTGTGAAGCAGGATTTATTTTGATCATATCGCTACTACGCCAGCATGAGCCAAAGCAGCTAGGGTAGACTTCCATATTTATAAGACTTTCTTCAAAGCCATTTCTTTAAGTTTATATGGTTAGTGAGGCATAGGTGAGGAACCTTAAAAGAGCAAGGATGGCACCTATGCTTTTTGTGGATGATATAGTCCTTTTGGCCTCATTTGACTGTGAACTTCAACACTCACTGAAACAATTTGCTGCTCAGTGTGAAGTAGAAGATATGAAAAAAAGCAACTCTAGGTCTGAGGCCAGGGTTCTCTTCCAGAAAATGATGAATAGTTCTCTCCATGTGAGTGGGGAACAGCTGCCCCTGTTGGAGTAGTTCAAATACCTTAGCGTATTTTCACAAGTAACAGAAGTGTGGAGCGGGAGATTGAAAGATGAATTGGTGCACCATCAGTAGCTCCGTGGGCATGTAATGATTCAATATGGTGTAGCAGGAGATAAGCTTTTGGACAAAGGTCTTTATTTCAATCTATGTCACCATCCTCATCTATGGACATGAGTTCTGGATAATGACCAAAAAAACAAGTGGCCGAAATTGGGCTTCTACGCAGCATTTCTGGGCTCACCTTCTGTGACAGGGTTTGAAGAGTGGGAGTCCAGGGAAGCCAGATTGCAAGATTCCAGCTGAGGTGGTTCAAGTATGTTTTAAGGATATCCCCTGGAAGACTCGCTTGGGAACTATACCAAGCACATCACACCGTGAGGAGAACCAAAAGTAGGCCCAGGACACATTGGAGAGATCCTGCAGGACAATCTAGAGATCATTGCTCTCAATGTAACACTCACCAAGGAAAGTGTGCAGGAAATCTAACTGGGTAACGGCTAATATTTTTATCCCCTGTAGTACCTGACAAGTTGTTTGCAGGATTGACCTCAGGTAGCACATCTTGTAACACTGCAACTAAATCAGTCTTTCGCTAAAGATGCTCCTCTTTTTAGCTAGAGAGGCATTCAGATGGTGAGTTATTATCTGTAATGGACAAGAGTTACTTTAAAGTACAAAATGTTATGTAATGAATTTACAAGTAGTACATTTAACTCATGATTTATTTTTTGGATTACATTATTTCTGAATAATGCTCCCTACAACAAAAATATATATATTTCACCATATGGCAAAATGGTGACTCAGCGAATAGCACTGCTGCCTCAGAGCTTCTGGACCTGAGTCTGCCTTAGTCTGAGTGGAGTTTGTATGTTCTCCTTGTGTCTGTGTGGGTTTCCTCTGGGTGCACCAGTTTTCTTCAGCAGTCAGAAGATATGCATTTCAGCGTAACCTAAGCAACAGCTGAGCCATGTTGTCATTGTTCTTAGTCAGTCTGCCTGGCGTGATCTTACTGCTTGCACATCTTGTGCAGTACTGTGCTTTCCAGTCTTACTTTTGCTTACATTGTCCTTGATTTGCATAAATTAATGTGTCAGAATGTTGTCCAAGTGTCCCAGCAAAGGTAATAGGGTGATACAAGTTAGTTACACCATCCTAGAAAGTTCATTTCATCTCTGTTTCTGTAAAGCTCAGTCTCTGTCTGCTTTTTTGTTTGTCTGTTTGTTCTTCATACACAGCTTTGTTTTTCAAGGCACAGACATGAAAGTTGGCACAGTGGCACATTATTTGTGTTTTTTTTTCTGTTTTACATTGAAAGCTAAGATTCATCAACATAAATTAGGTGCACAGGGGGTTGCTTTATTCGTTTATAGACTCCATCTATGGCATATGCTGTTATTTCTTACTGAAAAAATATGTTATGTTCTTCTGGAACCCAACCCTCGCAAAAATTGAGAGATTACTGTGCACTGATTTATATATGTATATGAAAACATTTTGTATATCTGTTCAGGGTATGTACCTTGGTCAAGGAGTACAGGAGTGGATTTCAAACCCAGGTCTTTTGACTGCAGGGTAATGGTTCTAACCACTGCACATGAACACTAAAAACAATATAGGAAAGACTTTAGCAAATCTAATAGCATGATGACACTAGTTGCAGTGCACTACAACCTATTCAGCAATGAACTACAGAAATTTGAGGTTGTGAGCATTCAAGCATAGAGTTTGGGGAGGTGGAAAAGGTCACCCAGGGCTTTGATGGGTCAACTGACAGGCAGTGTGAAAAAAGCCCTCAAGAGTTCTCCAGGACACCATGCCCTCAAGAAGCACTCGGGCACCAATAACTGACTAAATCATTGCTCCATATTGTCCCCCCCCCCCACATTGTGCTCAGTGAGTAGGCCAGCGGATATTTACTTATTGATTTGCCTATTGATTTGCTGTGCCATCATTGATTTCTACGGTGACACCCTCCATATTGTATTCATGAGTGATATGACAACAGCCAGCCACCAGTTTACACAAGGCCACAGACATATTGACTGCTGCATTGCAGTGTATTTAGCTGTTCATAATGTCAAGTAAAACACCATATGGCCCACCATTCGTGGTGTATTTTGACAGCCGTTAATGTGACAGAGGTTAAGCTTTGAGCCAGAGGGTTTCTACAAATAAAGGACCCAGGCTGGCGGGGTTAACTGAGTGTTCATTTGCATTATTTGCACATTAGTAATATATATGGCTGCAGACTGTTATAAAAAGATAAACAAATAAATTGAAAAATCTCAGATAAACTCAAAAATCATACCAAAAATGATGTAATACTGATTTTGGTTAAGGGGAAAAAAAATAATAAAATGACAGGGCAGTTTTAAGGTTATGCCATTAAACACAAAAAGATCAGCTGTTTCCTGATTTTTCTTATATAAATCTTTTTATTTAGGGGCTGAGGAGTGAAAATGAAATAACCAGAATAAGTGTCACTCAGAAGGTGATGAAGTCGGAAAATGAAATGTATAAGCTTACTGAATCTCTGTTTGAAATCCAAAATGAAATAAGCATTGTGGCACAGTGGTACAGCAGGTTGTGCTGTAACATGTACTTGTGTGTGAGTGAATAAGTGAGACGTGTGATATGCTTATAACGGATTGGGGTCCCTTTCATTCCTAACATTTTGTGTGTCTGGGAAGGTGCTGGCTACTGCCACAACCCTAAACTGGACAAGATGTCACTGACAGTGGATGGATAGATATTCATAAGTGACTTCATTTGTAAAATTTGCCATGTTAAATAAATGCCCCACTGAAGAACTGTCCATTCCAGGCTACCCATATTGTATCTCTGAAGGATGCAAGGACTTTTTCCAGAGGTCATATGACATTCATATTGCATTGTGGGTAAAGACCCCATGAGCCCAGCTCCCACGGTTCCAAGAAGGATACAGCTTCACCAAAACGAGGCACAGCTGGGCGGATGAGGGAGCAATATATGCCTTGCCTTTGGTTATTCAGAGGATATGAGGGTATGAAAACAAGCCAGAGGAGGAAGTGTGGAACAGAGGCATGAGATGCACATGGTTTGCATTGTCTGCAAATCAAGCCGTGGCATCATTCAGACAGGCTGGTCCAGGAGAGGCCATAGACATTCAGCAAAGCATGGAAATCCAGATCTAGATACAATGGAAGATAGGACCTTACCAATCAGGTGTCTGGGCAGTCTACATCAAATCAAGCCCCAGTTCTTATTAAAACATTAAGTAAATGTTGCCATTAGAATTTTCAAAGGCTTCTTTGGGAAGTTGTTACATCGTGAGTTGCAATAATGGATCCAGACTAGAGGACTAAGCTGCATCTGTGCAAACAGATGGGGGTTTAGTGTGGATGTCTCCAGGCAAAGCACTAACTACCCTGTAACCCCATCTGAGTACATATTGTTATTGTTATGTGTAAAATGAATTAAAAATAATAATGCTGCCCCCTGTTTAGCTGTATTTTTTGTTTTCTCTATGCTGACAAAACAAAGACATCTAAAGGCCACCAGTACATTCAGTTGTTAAGTCAGTGAATCCTTAAAAAAGTTAAGTTCAAACTGGAAATCATTTTCCTGAATAGGCCTGCAGGATTTTTTAGACATATTTGTAACCTGGCAGTCAATTATTTGCCCTCAGAGCAGTTTAATACCGTTTGTACCAAACATGAATTTGAACCATTTGGGAAGGAGTGTTGAATTATTTACTGCTACATTGCGGGAAAACAGCCCAACATGAGACACAGCCAAGGGAATCCAGAAGCATGCTGGGAGTTTGAGGATTTTTCCTGTCAGACATGCAAATTGTCCAGCTTTACAGCAGACTGCTGACGCCAAACTGTTACCTCTGGATTTGACAAACAGCAGCTGGTCATCTGACAATGTGCTTTTCAACAATGTGTGACTCCATCAAGGCTTTGGGAGGCGGTATATCAAATGGCTACTGATTTATGCACCGTCTTTGGGCTGTCAAGTGCTTGTATGGTACACAATAAATCCCTTTTCTCATACAACTTGTTTTCTGTTTCTCCTAGGCACAGTATCCTGTGGAGCAAAACAGCTGTGGTTCGTTTCAGATGTATGAGAGCATCTTGAAAATGTTAATATCTGCTAAGCTCTCCAGCACTACAAGTAACCTCAAGGGATGTTTGTCAACATGGATTATTTCTGACGTCATTAGTCAAGTGCACTGCACTCAGGCATATTAACAACACATTTTTGCTCAATATGCTTTTGCCATAATGTTGCAGTTAAATGGATTTACCAGAATACACAAACATTTAACTTGTATAATCCATGTTACAGTAATCCAAGCTTGATGAAACCTAGAAACATTAACTGAGAGTGAATTAAACTAATTTAAAAAATAAAGAACAAATTGAATAAAATGTATCACAATTTGATTAGATAAGACTTAGGTTTGGTGAGTTTTGAAATGAATAAATGCATCATTCCTGATGAGGATCATAATAACACTTAGAGAAAATAATCTATAACAATAAGCATAGATTTCAACTTCTAACTTTACAGGAGGGATGACGTTCTGCTTGATTAGTGTTACTAGTATGTTGTGGTACCAACTGCAATACTAATCAAAAGTTTGAGTACACCAGCTTGCATTCAGCCAAAAAAATAGAAACAGAATGTTTGAGCAATGGATGCCCAGTGATATGATAAGATTTAAAATATTTGTGTACAGCTTTAAATCCCACTGTCTAGCATGAAGGAGTCAGTGTATGTCTATGGTAATCTTAACCAGCACGGCTATCATAGCACACTTGGAAAGTTCCATCAGAGTTACAGTCAGCTGGGCAATCCTACTTTCTTCAACAAGATATCAACCCAAAATACACTTCGAAAGACACGCAGGAAGTCTCTGCTGAAGAAGGTAAGTGAAGGACAACTCAAACTAATGATCAGAACATAAATTGTCAATTATAAAAACAATGTTTCCAGCAGTTTTAATAAAATGTGTA
This sequence comes from Arapaima gigas, assembly GCA_900497675.1. NCBI lineage: Eukaryota > Metazoa > Chordata > Actinopteri > Osteoglossiformes > Osteoglossidae > Arapaima > Arapaima gigas. The sequence goes on from UFQX01000029.1 coordinate 1,409,094, forward strand.
CAAGTGAGGGCTTCAGCTCTTTGGATCCATTCCAATGCAACACAGATGGTAGAAGAGTCTTCACTGTCAGGCACACTCACCAGCCAGCGAAGCAGTACAACAAGTAATGTCCAACTCCATAACTTCTCTGGAGATGGTAATGATGTGACCAGCGACATTTCCACAGTCTTGTCAGCAAGCTGACCAAAGAAAAGAAAAAAAGGCTAAGGAAACACTGTTGTTCCCTGACAGGCTGACATATCGACTTCTTAAAAACATTACAGTATTTAGTTACAGGTACAACAAAGTACGTTTTTTAGTACTGCTGTGCATTTTTCTAAAGGTCATAAATATTCATTTTTTTTCTCCAAAGCATCTTAACTGGGTTAGGCTTTTACACTAAGAAAACTATATTTCATTTACCCAGTGCTACAGCAGGGTAATTTGTACTGTACCATATCAAATGCCCAGATTAAGGGTACTATAGCAGGAGTGGGATTCCAATCGCAAGGCAACAGCTCCTGCCACTATGCCACCTGCTGCCCCTATAAACCTATAACTTATGTAGCATAATAAATGAAAATGGCCTAATTAACTTACCTCTCAGGTCCGTTTTTTTCATTAACTTTTTTGTCTCTGACTTTGTGTCTCTTTCTCCTGTTCCTCCAGCTGTCTAAGGGACTGAGGTTCCACAGGTGTCTTCTTCTGGCTCACATTATTCAAAGTCCCAATAAACTGATACTTTTCCAATAGTCCCTCGTTTATTCAGATAACTCTCCTTTTGTTGACTTAACCCCATAGTCCTGAGTCATAGAGTGAAAGTATTTCGCTCACAGACCTGTGTTTTGCCTAAGAAATCCATGAATGTCGAGGGCAAACCATTCTGTCAGAGTAGGGAGTGTTCTCATTATCCCTGACCCCTTAGATAAACACTGCTCTCACCCTTAACTTTGACCTGGAACCAAACCATGTGAAGCCCAAGCTAATTAAATTAAACTCTTAACTGCATTGACAGCCTGTAAATATTGTTGCAAACTTCTCTCTACTGGAGTGGCACTAAGATTTGTCACAGGATACATTGCTGTGACAGACCCCTTTCTGTAAAGCTGCATAAGGAAAGTTGCTATTGGTTTTTGAATGCAAAAGAATACCAGGAAGATTTTTCCATAGCTTTATTTTTTGTGTTAAAACATTCAGTTGTTAATATTGTAAATAACTATATTTTATTCTTTGTTAAATCTGGATTTAATAAATACATTTCAGGTGAAACAGGTGGACATACTGTCTGTGTGTCTCGCCACTCAGAACTGGCATCCCAGCTGTGGTCTAATGTCCATATTCTTGCACTCTGTGCTTCCAGGATAGACTCCAGACTGCCATGAACCTGACATCAGCAAGTAGTTAAGGATAGTGAGAGAGTGAATTAAATCCTCTGTACTATTGAGTTTGACTTTGACGAAAGTGTTAAAAGAAATGAAGAGAATGTAAGCTGCCAGCACGAGGATCTGGTTTGCACTTTTAAAGTACCAAGTTCATTTAGGTCAAATGTTACCAATAAAAACTAAGAAATATTAATAATTCTGTAAACTTTTGTAGATTGTGAGAAAAATGGAAAACAAGGAAGCTATTGTCCAAAAAGAGCATTTCTTGTAAATGAAGCAGAAATTTGTATGCTTGCAGCCCATAAAGCAGCAGCTCTGTTGGGCTGAGAGCAGGTTGTAAGTCATGTAAGTCGGACCATATTTGTGAGTGATCATTTCTATGTAGTCAAAAATCAAGAATTGTTTATTGTTGAACCCCCTTATACAACATTCTATACAAGGGAACAAGAAATTAAGATCCTCAGGTGCATAGTGCACAGAGCTGGGGGGAAATTTTTTAAGAATGAATTATAAGAAAATAATACAGATAGAGGTCAATTAAAAGCAAGAATCTGTACACATACATGCACACACATATACACATATACATGTGCATACATACATGCATGCATACATACATACATACATACATACATACATAAAACATACATGCATACATGCATACATAAAACATACAAACACACATATTTGTGGATGCCAGTGGTTATGAGCAGTGTTGCTGGAGGTGATGGGGCCTGAGATGATGGAGTTGAGCAGCCTGACAGCCTTTGGTAGGAAGCTGTTCCTGAGCCTGGTGGCTTTGGCTTTCAGGATTTGATAGTATCTCCCAGATGGTAATGGTGCAAACAGATGGTGGAGAGGGTGGGAGGCATGTGGAGTGATGCAGTGAGCTCTCCTGACATATTTTTGTTGTAGGTGGTCTGGATGGTGGTTACTGAGGTCCTAGTGATGGACTATGCAGTCTTCACTGCCTGCTACAGAGCTCCTAGTCAGGAGCAGTGCAGTTCCACACAATAACTTCTTTTCAAACATTTGTTGATGTTTTTGTTGTTTTATTTCTGACTGCAGTATAGTCTATTATTCATGTCATTGTTGAATAATTCAGTACTGTATTCTTTATTAAAGTTTTTTTTTAATGCAGTATGTTCGTAACATTATTAAAAACCTTATTATGGCATGTCATATGACAGTGCGTTGTAGTAAGAAGAAGCGATGTGATTGCTTGTAACTGTTTCATCGATAAGCTCACTGAGCTTGTTGATGGTCGGTCTATGGACAGCGGGGCAAGTGGTGTAGGCAATGCTATGAGGGATATGGTAGCTATTGTTTGGAAGATGGTTACTGTTTGTTGTTATGTCTGCAAACAGCACCTGTTGCTGTTTTATGATTATGTCATGTTAGATTAGTATGTACTGCATGCAGTTTTTGGTGAGTTCAGTTCTCTGAGATGCACAATAAAGGGAAGACGTCCAAATTAATCTACCCCTTATATAACACATAACACTTGTGAGAACAACTAATACTGTGGATGAAGCAAGCAGATAGTTTCTGGCTGTGCATGATCACATAACATGCATATAATGCAGGTGCACATGTGCAATGGTTTAATGCATATTCATAACATGTTTCATCCACAGAATAAGCTATAGACTCTCAGTCAGATTGTGCTATATGCTTTCTTATAGCTGTTGGCAGATGCTATCATTTTTTCTACAGTATCATAGATGTGCTCTAGAGGTACTGTATATTATACAAGATGTTCATGTATAGATGTTTTATCAACTTTAAGATGTGCATTCATTCATCAGAATTCCTGGAAACCAAAAAAAATCATTTTTATGACCACTTTTGTCCATTTAATTTTTTACAAATATTATTACTATTTATTTATTTATTTATCATTAATGACTGTTCTAAGTGCAAGTCCATTGTATGGCAAGTTGATTTGCTGGTATATGTTTTTGCAAAGGTGTGGATTATGAGCAAACATTATAGCTCAATGGGTGACAAACAACAAAGTGCAGGTAACTGTTTCTTAACCACATTTTGAGAAAATGCTTCTGGATGTATTGAAATCATACATTCGCTCTCACCCCACAATGGCCCGCCCTCTTCTTCATCTCCATATTCCAAGTGTGGAGAATCGCAACTGTTTCCCTATGTTTGTCCAGGAGAAGCATGGTGGAAAACATCCACAACCTGTCATTTTCCTCAGATCTCTGTGACTTTTGGCAGGCTCTCCATCCCCATTTCAGAGAAGAGCAGGAATGAGATCACACATGTGCTCAAGATCACAGTCTGTTCATGGCCCCACCTCCCAGTGCATATCACCACTGGCAAGGCCCCTTAATACAGTTCTGGCTTAATTGAACCCATGCCGGCATTTATCTGGAGAATCGAGGAGGCCTGACAAGTGGAGGGGCAGGGGTGGGAGAAAAACCTGTCTGTGAGTGTTAGTACCATCCCTGGGTTAAAACCACAGACACTTATTGCAAAGTGCTGGAATGAGGTGTGAAAAGAAAATGCCTGCCAGCCCCCAGCATTTGTTCTGAAAAAGAGTTATAGGGAGTTTATGGTGGGTCACACATTTGGTTCCAGGAACAAGGCAGAGCAGTAGAAGACGTGATTTGTCTGCAGAGTCTGCTTGCATTTGCTCCATTTGAGCTTGTAACACACATATCAGCAACCTGACAGGTTCTTTCTCCCGCCTCATCATTAATATTCCAAAGAGTCACCTCACCTGTCCACAATCCCCTCCCCTCATTTAATCCTGTCTCCTAGTTAGCCGCAGCCAAGGAAATCTGAGTGATTTAATTCAATTTCCATCCTTACATGTAGATGCCAGAGATGTCTTCTGGGAGCTAATTAAACATAGTTGTTGGCACACGCTTACAGCCATGGACTGCTTATTAAAGGTATATCAAGCATCACTGGCTTTCTAAAGCTGTTGATCCAAGAAGTGTCTGGAACCACATAGGAACTGCTGATTTCTGAGACATGCAGGCATTCTATCTTCTCTTCCCTCTTGTGTCTTCAGGAAAAACAGGAATGATGTTTGCAACGTTCAATTAAGACACCTAGAAAAAATGCAACCCATTTACCACATGCTGGCTGGTATTGTTGGACTGCACAGCGTGAAAGTTCCACGTGCTCTGATTGTTGTTTTCACAATGCCGAGAGACATGAGAGGGCTGAATTGTTTGTGTTTCTCCAGAGCATCAATGAATAATTCCTTTCTGGGGAATGTGAAATTTATGGCAGCTGCTGACCTCCATTGCTTTGCTGGCCTCCTTGGGAGAACCTGCCATGGGCTATGTGCCAAACATGTTAAAAGTTAAAGAGGTGATAAAGAAACTACCCAGAAGAGCGCCAAAACACATCAGCTAGAGTGTATTATGACGTCTCGCTTTCTTCCTCCCACATCGCCTGCTCACCACCCCCACCACACCCGTTTTCACTGACCCTTTTTCGCCTGGTGAAACTGATGACCCAAGACTGAGTTGGGGTGATTATGATTAGCCACCAAACATTTTACTAACCAACTGCATTTAGTTCATAGAATGGAGAATGAGAAAACTGGATGCGAAGTCTTCGCTGTTAAGTCATATTGTTTTCACTCATAAGAACCAGCCACACTAGCGAAACTCTAGATATTTTTACCATGGTAGCATGAAAAAAATTGCACAAAAAGTCTAGCTGCCACCAATACAGCAATGTGTGGCCCAGTGGCTGACAGTAAGAGCCACTACAGAGCTTAGACAACTACATGCCACACACCACTGCATCACTTGTCTTCGTTTTTAGCTTTGCATGCACACTGCGGTCAAACTAAAGATAGACAGACCAAGCCATACATAGCAGACCATTGGGTAAGTGGTAGACCATTGTGGGAGGATGGCGTTAATGTAAAGACCACATATAGCTGGGGAGCTAAGCAGATGTTAAATCTATAGGGGAAAATCCAGTGGTCTGGTCCTAGCTTCAGCAGTTGATAACTGGTTTTGTATGAAATGAAATAACTTGCACAGCACATTTTTGAAAATAAAATTTTTAGAACAATTATCAAGAAACAAATGCAAAGTTATAAGCCAAGTAGACTTATTACACTGATCTGCATGTTGTATTTTTGTATAAAGTGGTCACTTTTAAGTGGGACTTGACCTTTGACTTTTAGCTGAGTAGCTTGTAGACAGCATCAGGGTTCTGACTGTTTTGTCCTGTGAGATCATTCCCCTTCTGTGCTGAGAACTTTGCACTGGAACTGTTCTGATTTATTGGTTCTGTTGAAACCTTTTTTTGCTCCAAAGACAGATTATTGAGCTTCCATGAACAGAACACCTGTGGATAGGTCTATCTCAGTGCTCAGGGATTTTCCAGGACACAGAGGCCACCGCATCGATCAAAGCACAGCATTGAACCCCTCATCTCACTGAGTGAGGATAAAGACGATCACTGTTCTCAAAAACCATAGGATTGCCATCCCTTAGGCCAGAAGCCTGACAGGGCTATTCTTTATCCAGCACCTATGTAGGCATGTCTTATACATCACTCTGAAGAAGGGTGTCAAATGAATGAATAAAATGTAACATAAATGCTGGAGCTCCTCAGGGGACCAGCAGGGAACTTGACTATATCATCCTATCCCTTCATCCTGTCCATGACTACATTTGTTCTCAGTTTGACTTAGAAATGGTTGCTATAGAAAAAGTAAACCTATAATGCTGTACACCATAATCACTATGTATGTAGCAGCAAGTGGCATAGTGGTTAGCGCTGCCACTATTAATCTGAAGGCACCAGTTCTGCATCACAGCTTCTCCTGTAGTACCTTTGACCAGGATACCTAATCTGAAATCAGATCGTATCATTATAAGTTGCATAAAAAATAACCTTAACATTGTGAGATGCTTTGGCAAAGGTTTCAGCTTAATAATCAGATTCCATGATCATGTTGATCACTGTGAGATGCACTGATACATTCACAGACTTCATTCATATTTCAGTTTGAGTCCAGTAGCCAAGAGATTGTGTTGTTTGGGTGCATTCCAGCAACTACTCTGAGCTACACTAGTTAATAAGTATTTGCTCTGGCCTGGTGAAAGGCAGTAGTGTGTGTATGTATGCTCCCAGCTCCCTTCACTTTCCCTCTCCGGCTGAAATAATTCTCTGTTTTTTTGCATCTACTGGAGTAGTTCATACTCTAGCCAGAAATTTATTGTCCTGTCTTTAACATCTGCTTGACCTCAAGCAAACTGCCAGAATCTTCCGGGCAAAAGGTGGCTGTCAGGGTATCCAATCATTATCCACACGCTCTCTCACACACTTACCTACTGCCATCTCTCCTTTTGGATAGGGGGGTCAATTCTCCAAACTGCAGCAATCAGGAGGCCACAGTGATAGCTGCTGATCAGCATGTGTAAAGGGGGCTATCACCTTCATAACTTTGATTTAGTATTGAACAAACTATTCCCACAGCACCACTAAAAGGAATTTTTTGGAGAAGAACAACTACCTTTTATAATATATTTAATATTTTTGTTCCCTTTTTGCCCTGTTTTTTTTTTCAAATTTTCCTAATTCCAAACTGACCCTCTGTGGCCTTTGGGGCTCCCTGATTGCAAATCCCTTGCACTTGGGACCAGATTGAGTTGCCCCCCCCCCCAGTGCACCCCAGTCAGCACCGTACCAACCTGCATACAGGAGGCTTTCACAGGAGATCACAGGTGCTTATTTACAAAATGACAATTTTCTCTTTTTTCCTATAATTCCACGTTACCGCATTACCAGATCTTATCGTAGGCCCTGGATCTCATTCCTGAGTTTTTAGTCTTTAATGAAAGATGCTTTGCTGACCCCCCCCCCCCCCCCCCCCCCCCCCCCCCCCCCCCCCCCCCCCCCCCCCCCCCCCCCCCCCCCCCCCCCCCCCCCCCCCCCCCCCCCCCCCCCCCCCCCCCCCCNCCCCCCCCCCCCCCCCTACCCAAAGCCTCAGAAAGTCAGAGAAGCGAGACCAGGGTTTTTAAAGTTTTTTGCACTGGAGCACATGCAACCGAGAGGTCAACAGCATTTCAAAGTACCAATGGAGACAAAAAACTAAAAACCTTCTTCTAATGCTCAGTTTATGGGCTCAGCTCTAGTAGATACTGGCCTTCCTTTGCTCTTTGTCACACATGTTTGTTGCATGAACTCATTCAATACAAGAGGTTTAGTTGTTCAACCCCAGTTGTAGGTTGAGGTTTAAAATCCTGGGGAGAAGATTTCGTTGTTGTTTTTTTTTTTTGCTCAGATTGAGTTTTTTCAGCAATGGTTCATCTGTAGGTGTGAAAAATTAAGTTATGCACTGACCTTGAATGAAAGTCTCTGCTTTACTATCTCAGTATTGCAGGAAGGAATGCTGACATCTCACTTTCGTGTCAATACCACGATCTTAAGGATTCAGATTCAGTATGAGTCATCATTCTGATGTTGCAGATGAGCTATAAAAACTCATGTTCTAAAGGGATGCATGTGGCCTGTGGATGGCAAGACTTGTTCCAAAGCTCTGTGTGTTCTTAGTTTCATATGGTCATTTTTAGTGGTGGGTAATAGGGAACAAGCCATTTTTATTCCTTTGTTCACTTCAATGCCTTTAGATGATTATTTGTGGAGACATTCAATTAATTCAGCAACAAGCTATGGTCCCTGATCCACGAGCAATGTAAATTTATATTGCACAAAAAGATATACACTTATACCGTAAGCAACGTAAGTCAAGTTAGAAATACAACTGCTTACAAAATCGGAATGAAATCTTCTCATGAGGTACAGATAAATTTCCCACAGGTTCTCTCGTTGCAGTACTCTGCTTTTTTAAAGTAATGACACAGTCTCGTTCATTTGTGCCTCCCAGAAACATCGACTGAAAACAATATTATTTGTACTCTTTGACCTCACACATAGAAAAGCAGGTTACCTTCATAATAAGGGCCCAATAACATGAGAATAATGTGAGATCTTTTGCATGCTTTTCAACAGAAGACACTTGTTTTTTATGGAAAATACCAGGTAAATGTATTTATTTATTTGAAATTCATTTGCATGTCAGATTTTAAGTATCTACATTAAGATAACAGTAGCTACCTGAAAAGATAGTTTAAGCTCAAACAGTTTATTTTTTTTACTGACCATTATTGACCATGGCTGATCCATGTGATCGTTTTGATAATTTTCTGAGCATGTAAACTAGTAAAACTGAAGGCAGAGGTTACAGCAATAAATTTCAGCATACAGCCACTATTTCTGATATTCAAATTGTGGGAATGACTAACTGGAAAACTGGTCTCTCATCAGTTTTAAAAGTTACTATAAATTTACACATAATTGTCTTGCTGCATTTGCAGATTTTTGAATTTTTCTCGCAAATGTTGTTCTTACTCAAATTTTGGTTTCATCAGAATATAAAGAATTTGTAACTGTAAAAAGTGATACATTTACTGTGCACTGGGGCAACCAGCAGCTTAAGGGTTATAACCACTCCCTCTCCTAGTGCCTTTGATTAAGGAACTTAGCTTAAGTGAAAATTATCCAACTTACCCAGTATAAATGAGAGAAACATTGTAAGCAGCTTTGCACATATATTACCTACTATTGTGCATCACTTCATAAAAATGTGTTTACCAAATAAATAAATATTGATATATGTATGAATAAAAAATAGGCTCTGGACCACCATGACTCAAACCAGGAGAACCAGTTAAACATAATGGATGGACAGATGGATGGATGGATGGATCGATGGATAAAATAGCTCTTCAAAATCTTGATCATGTTTAAATGCTGATCATTATTAATCCGACGATGTAGGGCACAGGTCTCCAAAATAAGGTGAATTTTGACTGTAATCGTACATTTTTTCAGCAAATTTTGTTACAGTCCAGTACATTATGTGGAGCTCTGTGTCTTGACTGGACTGAATATTAGCTTTGATGAGTACATTATATACTGTATTTCTTCACTCATTGCCAGAGGGAAAAGACAATCAACATGCAAGTTTTTTTGTATACACTAAAAAAGTTATGTTTTTGTCAATTTTGTGTATGTTATTTTTTTATGTATTTCATTTCTGTTCACGTCATTGCTACAAATTTACAGATATTTTCATTACATAAATAACATGCTTAATGCTTTGTAATGGATTTGAACAATATGAGGGTTTATATTGTCATTTTAGAGCCTTGTTCAAGGACACAGCATCAGCTTAACTACCACCTGAATATCCATAAATTTATAAATATTTGAAATAAATAAATTGATAGTTCTGTTGAAATATGACTATTATTGCTGAATATGAGAAGATTTTTTTGAATGGCACAAATACAATTAGGGATTCATTTTAATGCTTTTTCATCTGTACATATTCTTATTGTAACTTTATATCAAAACAAATCCACTTAGTCTTGATCACCCCAGTAAGCTAAAACACGTTAGCACTATCATTAATAACTTCACATAAAATCTCACATCTTTTGTGGGGGATGTAATTTCAGCCACTTAAGGATCATTAAAAAGAGATCATATTAAATATCGCTTCTTGAGAGAGGGAAAACGGGAACAGGAGAATGAGGAGATTTGTTTGTCAGTCAGCTCTGAGTGCCTCAGCTCCCCGTGCTGTCCTCACGATGAGGGGGAGTCAGCAGGAGGTCGGCTTTCTGTAAATCTGCTGATGAAATGTTGACAAAACAGCCAATTTTCTGTAATTTCGAACTGCAGGTCTCATTCAACACGCCTGTCACTCAGGACCCCTTCATTTGGGGTAGCACCACACTGTGACCTATGACACTTATCTCGTCCCCCTGGTTTCTTCGTCCCAGAAGCAGGAGAGAGATGCAACAGTTGCACCTTTGAGGTCAGGTGAATGCCGCGCTGGAGTTTGGCCCCCAGCACCGCATGAAAGGGGCCCTTTGTTCCAGCAAAAGGGATAAGAAATGTAGCTAATAGCTCAGGAGTGGCCTAATCATCAGCTGCCGTTACTGGCCAATATTGGCAAGGATGACAGACTTATCAATAAGAATGGCCCAGGTGAATCGTCCAACGGCTCTTCATTTTGATCTCTGGCACAATCTGTGAGTCTTCCAGTAGTGTGGAGCTGAGTAAAGTCCCACTCTCTGTCTCTTCGTGACTTTCCAAGCATTGCCCTTCCGCTGTGGCCTGCTCTTTTCCACACATTTCTAGCTATTACAGTGTCAATTAGCCTAAATTTTTCAAACAAATATTATGTAGGACCACTGAACGTTGGGGATTTACTATAAGGCATTTATATATAATATAGTTATTGCTTTATTTTGCTTGTTAGCAGTTGAGTTTGAAAAGTCATTTTTGCTTACCTTGTTTGAGACCACAGTAGCAAGAAATGTTATAAATATTAATTAATTTCATTTTCCAAAGCATTTGGAGTAACCTTTTAGAAAATAAGTTAAAACAGGAAAATCAGATAAACCTCTTTCACACCTTTCATATCTTATTGTCAGCTTTCATTATTCTGAACTTTGGCTGTTCAGGTAGTTAGTGTTTTTCATGCACCTTTAATGTGTTTGTACAATTTGGAAATGTTTACAATTTTATCTCTGTAGTGAGATAAGTTCATTTGTGAAACAGATACCTAGAATATACAAAAACTTTAATCGATTCAGATAAATCATTTCAGAATAACATCTATAGTCAATTTTTTAAATAAAGGCGATTAAATGCTTAAGCTTTTTGTTATACAGTTGCTAACATATGCTTCTCTGTTAGTGCAATAAGCATAGGGAAAACCTCAGTTATACAGATAATCAGACAGAATAGAAGGCAAATTATTGTTTATGTATGTCAGCTAAATGTTAATTTTTCCAAAGTAGTTCTCCAGGAGGCTCTAGCCCAAGGCATGCTGGGGTGATGTGGGGTGGTATTCTGCAACGTACTACTGGTTCAGAGCTCAACAACTGTCTGCGAAGGAGTCATCGCCCCTTTCCTCTGCTGCACACCTGCAAGGATGGGCCTCCTAGTTATGAGATGCCTGTCTGGCTTTTAGGAAAGCTTATCATAGGTAACATGGAGGCCCTACTGCCATAATGCTGCTAAAGGAACCCCAGGTCAGCTGCTAGTTGTTCATGGCTAAGACTCTTATACATACAAAAAATATGTTTAATGATTTTGTTGCATGATGACTGCACAACTTAAACTTGGCAGAGCACTGAAAGAACAGGTAACGGTGGTTCCTCATGACACCTGCTACTGTGCATTAGGACCTAGGTTTGGATCCACAACCATTTTTGCACAGTTTGCATGTTTGCATGTTCTCTCTGGGTTGGTGTGGGTGCCCCCCAGGGTGTTCATGTGTATGCGTGTGTGGTGTTTTACTTTACACTGCTGTGTAAATGGGTCAATAATTGTAAGGAGTTTAGTACAGACTTATCAAGCAGTGTATGTTATCTTAGAAAAAGTCCTCAGAAAAGTCTGCTAAAATGCATAAAAGCAGAATTTCAAGATATAAAATTCTTCATGCATGCAAGTTCTGCATGCTATTGGGAAACCACAAAACAGGATACACTTTAGCAGCAGATCATATTCTACTTTATTATTGAGAAATTAAAAACCAGTTATACTGGAATTTTGTATCCTATTTGAAGCGTTAATTTCAAATAACTGCACTTAAAAGGTGTTTTGACATTTACAAATCCAGACCTGAAAGTCTGTTGCATCTAAGCTTATTTGTCTTTGCATCTGACTGTTTATCACATAACACTGTCAGCATAATACGGCATCCATAGTGCAGATGTTCACAACCCTAGTAAATGTTACAGTTACTAAAAACTAAAATCCTATTTGTTCTTAAGGCCACTGAACCAGCAGATTCTCACAAGTGTCTTAATTTCCTCGATGACAGTTTTATCGTTATTGCATGTCACAGAAGCTATGGCTTTTGATAACTAATTTCATTTTAATAATACAATATTAGCCTATTTTCATTAGCAAAACCATTACAAACCTACAAAGCTAACGCTGTAAATCACCTTGGACAAAAGTGTCAGTTAAATAATGATTCACAAAAAAATACTAAGTTGGACCTTTCTTTTATCGAAATATTTATTCTTTTTTATTTTTCAATTCCAACAGAATAATCATATTAGATAAATAGGACCCAAAGCACTTGTATATCACAGGTATATCACTGTAGATACAAAATAGCTGAAAATTGTATAAGACTGTGGATAAATGGACTTCCAGACAGTTTTACTGAATATTGATTAATTTATTTCCAAGTGACTTTGATGCATTCATTACTACTGCAGACCTGTGACACATTCATATTAGTGCATAAGCATTATTAAAATTATATATCTATTGAGTAGCATAATAAGCAGCAGTTCAGCTTTGTGACTCTGGGTTTTTCATTCATTGGTTCACTTATGGGTTCTTTACCAAAACTTTTTACCAAATGTGAGATGTCAGATTTAGCAGGGCAGCCACCCATAATTAATGCTTGTCATTTTCGCAATCCATTATTTTTCAAATTATGCCCACATGACGGGCTTTATGCCATCAGAACCCGCTCTATATTTCTAACCCACTCAATCACGTCCTGGTGCAATAACCCATTTATCAGCGTGACGTAGGCGCAGATTCCCTGATTAGCCTTTTCATTTCCTTCAGTAAGGGCGCAAGCTTGGGGGATTCAAATATTAGGTTTTGGTGAAGTCAGGGTGGGATAGGGGTTGGGGGTATTGTTATCAGACCTCTGCATCACATCACAACAACCACAAAGCCAATCATTACATTGTAATTTCCGCACATGACTTCATGGACATGTTTATGCAGATGAGCTCATAACATACTGAATGCATGCTGGGTTTTTCCAGAATGTTCTCTGGGTTCAGACAATAGAAGTTTGGGGCTGTAGATGTGTGGGCATAAAACAGAAGCTGTGTGCATGTCAGTACATTATATAGGATCCTGCGTGTGCTTTGACAGGATAGGAGGGTGTTTCATTATCTACAACCTAAGGGCAACAAATGTTACCATGGTAAAGCGTATGAGCAGTTTGGGCATCTCCTTAACTGAAATGAAATCTCAGTAGGAGCTCTGTAGTTTTAAAAAAAAATCCATTAATGGTTTTTGTCTTTTGCTGGCAAATGACTGAATTATCTTTGAGACGTGTATTCTTCCTCTTCTTCCATCTGTAATATCGCCACCTATTGTTGCCATGGCAACCACCTGGAAAATACTGTCTTCATATCTGGCAAATCTTTTACAGAGAATAGGTTTTCCTTTTTATCAAAGACACAGGGTGCTGTGATAGAGAGAGAAAGAACTGAGCTTCCTTTTTTATGATTCACTCTAATCTCTCCTTTGCCCAGTAGGTCTGCTCTGTCCCCACTCCAGCTGGAAAGAGAGCGTCTTGTGAGGGGTAACCCGATAAGCGTAAGACAGCCACTCATGGACACACGGACACCTGGCAGATAGACACACTCACACACACATATACACACGCACCTGGTCGACCTGTGTCTTTCATTGCTGTCCACAGTGAGGAAAAGGCACTGACAGACTCAAACACCTGCTATTGGAAAATATGTTCCCTATCAGACAGCCTGTTTCTCTCATGACTGGAACGCCATTGTTCCCTTTGGACACCGCTGGCCAAGGTATTCCAGGACTCCATCGCCTTCCTTGGAAACAAAGGCCAGTTCATGTCACAGCACTCTGTGAACACTGAAATCTCTTAAAAATATGTGCTTTTTTAATTTCACCGCATTATGTTGGATGAGTAGAGAACATTATGAAAGAAGTGAACAGACAAAAAAGTACTGTGTAGGCTTGTTTCAGTGTTTTGGGGAATCTAATGAGATTATATGACCTTAATACACAGAAATTATTGCTAAGAATTTTCAGGTCCCAAACAAAGGAAAAATGAGATTGGGTTCAGCAAACAGAGGGTATTACCACACGTGTTTTCAGAGAATGTGGGTTTTATTTACACTGGTAATGGATTCGACGGTCTACAACAGGGTGCATTGCCCTTTATTGGTTTGGGCTTTGTTGTGCTTCTTTTAATATGAGACATTTAGTGACCTGGATATACTTACAGTTCTCAATCCTGACCTAAGGTAGCAAGTGAAAAATGTGCGCACACTGCCCAAGGCCAAATGACAAATTCAACAAAGGGTTTACATTTTATTATAAATTACTTTGTGTTAACAGAATGCAAGGGCTTCTGCCGGCATAGGGTGTTACATTTCAACATAGAGGGTGGTATCTGTTTGACGAGGTCAGCTGTGTAACATTAGGAAAACATCAAAGATGATCAGGGCTCTCAAGCCGGCCAACTGCCAGCTAAACTACTCTTTAGTGCAACTATCCAACCATATATATATATATATACATATATATATATATATATATATATATGTATGTATATATATATATATATATATATATATATATATATATATATATATATATATATATATATATATNTATATATATATATATATATATATATATATATGTATATATATATATATATATATATATATATATTCTGAATGTCAAGTAACCAATCATATAGGTGGTGAGTCTGTCACTTTTTGCGGCATAGCAGGTATAGTCTGTCTGTGATGTAACCAATCACAAACAAAGTTTCTCAGGTCAGAAACTGAAGACATAGATGGTTGTAAAATGTCAGGTGACCAATCACATACGCAGCCTTCATGCCAGGTGACAAATCACAAACTACCCTGTCCATTGACCAATCACAAACACAGCCTGTTTTTTTCATGTGAAAAATCTCACATCGTACTTTCATCAGGTGACAAATTTAGTCTACCTGGCAGGTGACTAAGCACACCTGTATAGAGTGAATGAAGTAACTGAGTCATTTATAAAAGTAAGCAGAACAGCTTTTCTTATGTTACATTTTCAGCATGTCTTTCCCATGCTCACACTGATAGCAACAACAACAACAACAACAACAATAATAATAATAACAATAATAATATCATAATAACCATTCACCATTCAACCATTCACCTTCACCATTTAGCCACAACTATGCTCCTAGTAAAATGCAGACCTATGAGACAGAAGTTGCCCATGTTCTGTGGAGTTGGTGTGCATGCCACATGAGCCACTCTCTTGTGGAGAGATGTGGCCTGAGTTGCACCTGCTGCTGCCCCCCAAACTCATGCCACAGCCATATGCAAGGCCCCTGGTCCGTATCGTGCCTTGCCTCGCTAGCTCTCTTTACCCTTCTATGTGTTCAGTATCTTAGTGTCAGTCGTCCATGGTGGCAGATGACGGATCTGTGAGGTCATCAACGAGGGTCCATGGGGAGCATCTCAGCGGCACGCACAAAGAAAGTACAATCAGACTGCCATTGTACTAGATCTCTTAACTCCATCCAGAGCCGTGCAAACACCACCCTTTGTCTCAAGTGTCACAACACGAGCCAGAATCCCTATACTACTGCAGCCTATTCAGACCAGCAAATCTTTTCACTGACAGAGACACCCTTTGTTACCCTCAACAACACTATATTTAAATAGACATCTGCCTTCATTTTCATCACAATCATTGCCTTGGACTGTGAGATTTTGGCGTAACATCAGTTACAGTAATTTTTTTAACATAATTAGCAGTTTCAGGTTGTACATGTTTGTTGCTTGAAAATTTAATGTCAGATTTGCTGTTACTTGTGCTACATTTTATAATTTTGTCATAGTCCAACCAACATTAAAACAGACAACAATGTAATTACATTTCTGTTTTCTGATAAAAAAACAGATGAGTTGAGAGGATTGCAAATATGTGCCAAAGTCATTAATAATTATTACTATTGTAAAGTACAAGCATAACTGGGGTTTCAACTAAATAAAAAAACAAGTCTTAAAAAAAGAAACTTTAAATCACAAAGTAGTTTTCTGTCAACACAATGTAATACAGTTTCCATAACTGCAGATTGTTTTTCATCTTTGTTTATTCCAAACAATTAAAAAATCATTTTGCAAAGTTATACTACAATTGTATTGCCTAGTGATGCACTGGCATCCCATTCACAGTGTACACTGTCTCATGTCTTTTGCTTCTGGAACACACTCAGGATCACCACAACCCTGCAGTAGATAAGCATTTAATGTTAATAAATGGATGGATATTATATAGTCATATCTTTAATGACATTGACACAACTTACTACTGGCATGTGCTCATTTAATTTCATCTTTTAGCTCAGTAGTGAAGTTAGACTTGTTCTTTATTAGAAATGTGTTGAATTAGGTGTTGTGGTCTGTCTTCAGAAGAGTTCCTTCTTTGATCGGGGCCCTTGTTCTTATAGACTGATACGTGAGAGCAAGACCTCGAGCAGGCTAGATCATTCAGGGAGGGGGTGGCTGTGGAGAGAAGAAACTGCCAAGTCACTTGGAATAAAAGCAACAGTGAGGCACCTCTGAGCTTAAAGGCCTCCCCCTGCTAAGCCCCACCGCCCAAAAATCACCCCTCATCCTGCACACATGACAAACACCCCCTTTAGCTTACCTGGATGGAATTCTTGGTCAAGTGAAGGGTGCACTCTATAACAAAGGCCTACTTCAGGGAAGATTATGACTTCAACAGGAAAATCTTTGATTAAGAAACTGTTTGAAATTTTATCAATATCTCGATCACCCCCCTGAGGTCAGCAGAGTCATTTCTAACCGGGCCGCCTGGGCTTCGTACCTGGCAGTGTGTCGCTTTTAATAGAGACTTACCTTTGCAGACGGCATGGCCCACTTGTTCTACACGGAGCCCCGTCAGGAACACGTGCGGTGACAAAGCTGTTCTGGTCCTCCCGTCAGTTGCACACCTGCACCCAGATCAGCTCAGATATTCATCAGAGCTGCCAAACTGTCACTCTTGCCTGCATGACCGAGGAAAACACGCAGCAGATATTATTCAAGGCTCTTGTTTTAAATAGCAGTCCACAATCCCACAATCCATCAGTAAGCAAGTGCCAAAAAAGAAAAAGAAAGCACACTTCTTGGTCTCTTTAACCACCTTATAATTTGGCAGAATTGTGTACAGTGTGTACATGTGACATCATGTTGAATGTCTTATGATTCCCCAATAGCTCTCTGAAACTTTGATCATGGTACTTACCATGTTCCAATGTAGCAAAAATTACCATGCTGTATAAATGGTTAAATCACTGGAAAGAGCTTAACATACAAACATATTATTGTAAGGTGCCTTTGAGTAAAGTGTAAACTAAATGTGCTTAAAACTGCATGTGGTACATTTGATTAAGGTACAATAATCTCTCAATATTCAAATCTATTTTGTTTCTGGTACAGTTTGCACAGTACAGTACATTTTGCATGTTAGGACTGCCACCTGTATTTAAATAAATAGGTTTATTTTAAATAAATTATTTAGTTAAAACATTGCAAATAATTTTATTAAACAAGACTAACAACTTTTACTGGGTATCATGGAATGAAGTGAAGAAGAGGCTTGTGAGGTTAGCTGTGTGAATTATCCACCTTAAAATCACAGTTAATCAGGTGACGCTGTGCAAAAATGCTCACAGACTCACATGAAAACCGGTGGAAACAGCTGAGACACCGAGCACGTCAGTGCATTTAGAACTTCAGATACATTCATGACAGTATGTAAAACAATTTATTGTAGTACATACATTGAATTTCAGAACTTTGGATAAAAATTTGTTATAGCAAAACATCCATATGGATACTGATATCCAGGTATTAATTTTCAAGAGCCAGTACACTGAAAATTCTGATATAGAGAGTTCAGATACCAAGGGTTTGCAGTACTTACCCCTAGGTGCTCCAGTAAAAATTGCTCAACTGTATAAATGGGTTAATAATTGCACTTTAATTAGCATATTGTAAAAACTTTACAGTGTGAGTCATCTTGCAGAAAACTGTCTGCTATTTGAATAAATTATATACTTTTGGAAGAACAACTTGTTATTCTCCCAGTGACTGAATCCTGTCAAGTAAATACATTATTCAGTGCAACACCATGCTGAGTTCAGTTTGTATTCAGTTTGCGTACCTGGTTTTTTATGGACGTTTCCTTTTGCCAAATAAATGCATTCAAAAGAAACTCAACTAAGGGTTGATCCAAATTTAAAATCATCACTGCACTAAAGCTGGTTAATATCCAAATACCATATATTCTCCATCGGTGGATACATCCTGAGCTGATGAAAACTCGCTTTCCTTCTACTTATTCACAGATGATTAGCTCTCTTATACATCACTAAGACTAGTCATCCAACTCATCCACCCAATTTCAGGGATGTGAAGTGCATGACACATTGTTTGAATAGATTGTAGATTATTGCATTTCAGCAGTCTGTTTATTTAAACACAGCACATAAACATTTTCTCATCATAGTAGAGCCCACAAAGTGATGGAGAGGACCGTATAAAGTTGAAATAGTAAAAATTAATAAACAAAACTCATTAACGTTGTTATTGAGAAGGAGGATATAAGTAAAATATGAGACACTTAAAAGCACAGAATGTTATTGCTTGTTTTTCTCTCCTATGAAACCAACTCTTCACTACTAATGCAATTACTCTCATCTCTGTGTAGCTCTCAGATCATACACCACCCTAATTTATTGCAACTGATTATGCATATGAATTTGTGGAGAAATCAAATTAGCCAACACATATTATTACAAGTTGTGTCAGTACAAATGTATTTTGTCTGCTTTTCTGAAGGATGGGCTTTTGGTATATGCGCGAAGCTGAATATGGGAGCCACAATCTAATACAACATACAGCTCAACAATTAGGCTCATTTGCATAGGCAATATGTTGCTCCCTTCTCCTCTCCTTCTAATCAAATGAAACTGGAACTGGCACAAGAAACCATTTGCACCCTTTGAGTCAATGGTAATCAGAAATATGACAGCATGACTATAGTCTCAACCTGTGCTGACAGAGTAATTTGTAAGTGTTGTTCCTGCATTTACTGGGCCTTTGTCAAAGTATGAAGCTTAGAGAAAACATAATTCTGAATGTTAGTAGAAAGATGTCCGGTATAATCATTATTAATAACTTAAAATGTGAGCTTTGTATACTAATCTCCTTACAACGATTTAACAATTCATTCAGTAACTTTTACTGTAGCAACTGAGGGCTAGAGTATGAATAAGGATAGGACAGAAAGAGTATAACCCAAGCTCTTGGGAGAAGAGAAGGTCTCGAACCACTGCAGTGCAAACTGGCCCTCAGATCAACAAGCAGTGGTTGGAGCCATCACTGTGCAATCTGAAGGCCCTGGTATGAACCCCTGCTCCTGTTGTAGTATCCTTGATGAACATACTTATCATGGATCGATACAATAAGAATGACGCAACTGTTTAAAAGGGTAAATCAGTAAAATGTGTTCATTGTTACTAAACTTCACATTGTAAATTGCCTTAGACAAAGGTGGGAACTGAGTGAATGTTAGCAGCCAAGTTTTACATAGTTTGTACTTTCTACAAAATCAACAAACATCTTTTAGTATAAAGTAAGTTGTGGGTATTGGACAGTTAAGCAATGTTCTTTCTGTAACGTTCAGGTCTGATGAAGTTAAGATTAGTGCTCAGTTTTAGACCTCATTTGTTCAGATTATGCAATTTCTGCTTCTTAGACAAGTGGTTGGCAGGTGAACTTGGCAGACCATAGAAAGAAAAAGATGCCAAACTATTTATAAAAGAAGGTCATTTTAAATATTATTTCCAGTGCAGTAAAAGCAACACAAAACAAATTTTTGTACCTAATAATATATCTTGCTAAGTGAGTCTGGAATAGGTTTCTTGCATTTAAAGAGTTTTTCTTGTGAAATTACATAGAGGTAGCATTTCTCATTATATGATGGTCTATGCTGACATCTTTAGGGCATAAATAACCATATAGAATGTCTAAGTATTAACAATTATTTAAATTGTTAATGTACTATGCACCTTTCACACACCATGACACTTAAAACCAGGGATATAAAGACTATTTTAGGAGTGAATGAGATATAATACTGTAATGGGTAGTTTTGGGAAGATGTTTTCTTTTAAAGGCAAAAAGGACTCCCTATATGCCCCCCCCCCAACGCCCCCGTTTTTAGCGTTATACTTTACAAGGGTCAATGAGGGTTAGTAAAACAGCGATGAAAAATATATAATGCAGGGGTGAAAGGGCTGTCGTTTGCTTGAGTGGTAGCGCTTGTCACCCTTCTATTAAACTAGCCTGTAGCGCCCCCGTGTAGCGGGAACAAAACATGTGAACAGGTTATTAAGCATGACACCGAACAGATCATATACAACCATGCACTTGAAAGTGGTTCATTCTATATAAGCAAATACCATTTTAATACAGAATCAGCCACTTTCCTCAAAAAAATTTGTTAAGGCCTCCATCTGTGCAAGAAAATGGGTGCTGAGATCACGAATGAAACCACAGTAATATCGGTGGCGCCATCATCAAGAAATTTCTATCTCACCGTTTTGTTTTTAGGATTTTATTAAAAATGTATTTTAACTAATCGTACTTTTGCGGCAGAACTGTAACCTTTCCAAGTTAATCGGTGTGCAATAAATAATCTTACAAATATTACTACAAGTGATCTGTCCACTGCGTAAAAATTAAAAAGTACCACTATGTACCTCAATGTAATTTTACAAGAAAAGCTTTTTAAAATCAAGAAAAAAATCTGTATCAATGAAGCTTTACCTATATATACCTCTCGCTAATTGTCTTTTACTTGTGGCCAACTTGTTTTTGTGCGGTGACAAATGACACGTGTAGCGGTACTACGTGCTGACGTCACGGCTCCCGGAAGCGGGTGTTGGACGTGGCGGGGTGGGATGGTCTTTAACGTCCGTATGCAGCGCTGTACTTCTTTGACTGTATTAATAAAATGCTTTAGTGTGTCTTGAAAAATCTACTCTATAAACAGTTGAAAATAAAAGCGATTTCACAAAGATATTTTTCTTGCTTGTAAACCTAAAGATGTTAATCAATATATAGTATGTGTGTCTTAATAAATCCATGCATCTTTGGTAAATATTATATTCACAAGCAAACATGGTCAAATACTAAACCCAGTGTTAGCCTAATGAAAATTGAATCAGGACAATATATTAAGACTTTACAACATGTAAAGAATAAGAAAGCAAGGTTCACTGTCCAACTGTTTGAACGGTATGGTTTATTATAAATTAAACGAAAGCCTGACATTTAAGTTTGCTGTTATTTTGTTTTAAATTACAGCAGTATGCAAAAATGTTTTTTTAAACTCATTAAAAAGGTATTGTCTTTAATGACTAGCCAGGGAGCATCTTTGCTCGCTGCTTTACGTATGTCGGGATTACAGACTGACGTCAGTGCTTCCGGTAATTGGCCACCGGAAGACGGAAAAGGTCTGAATGCAGATGAGCAATCTGGAAGTTTACGTTTGTGGTGTTTGTATTTTAAAAATGATGAAACATGCGAAAGGAGACGACTGGTCCATCACTTTGCAAATAAATTCCACAGGTATCTGCACTTAATACTGTCTTAAACATTTTAAATATAAGACTGGTTTTTGACTGCCTGTGCAGAGGAGGAGGTAAACTGGAAAGGGCTGCAGTAGCTGTGATGGCAGTGTACCTGGTACAGAAATTCGAACCGTAAACCTGTCTGTCATTATGGATTCACATATGTAAAAATGTAGTCTGTTTCTTGTATTGCTTGTTAGACATGCCGATCTTATTTGTCTACACTGTTAGCAGTGAGTTATTAAACAGAACATATCCTGTTTCCCAGTTGTTACGTTCAACAGTCTGTGTTTACAGCAACATACAATACGAAATGCATATTTTATTGTAACGTCGGGTGGAATTGTGACTTCCACCATGCTTTGCTTGTACATAGTTAATGTGTCCAACCATGGTAGGAAGTCCAGGGCTTGGCAGTGACCCTGAGGTTGTGTGGGTGTGTACAGTAGTTCTGTAGATTGATGTGTTGTTAACTATGCTGTGCAAGAATAAAGTTTGTGTTCCCACAACTCTGCCTTCCGAACCCTCTGTCCGTAACACCGCCGATACAGTTTGTTACAGTATTTTGACCAAGGGTAACATAGCAGAGTGGGATTTGAATCTTGGACTTTCAGACTACAAGGCATCAACCCTAAATATTGTGCTGTATTTGGTATATTTTACATATTTATCAGTCAGTTCTATAATTAGTCCTCTCCGAACTTGAAGGTCCACTTTATAGGTAATTGCAATTGTAAAGGTGTACAAGACAGAACAAAATACAGTTTCTCCTGGACTATCGGGTACAATGCACCAAACAGATAACATGACAACACAGATAAATTGAGGTAGGTAGGTGGATAAATAAATAAATAGACAAGAAGATGGTAAATAAGTAGATTAGTGCATGCTGTCGACAGCACTAGTGGCGGTGATCAGTTCCTTTGCTGTCTGACAGCGTGTGAGAAAGAGCTGAGACTGCCTGTTCACTCCAGCCTGGCGTTGGCCAACAAGCTGCAATATTGTCTTCCAGATAGGAGCAAACATGGGATGAGAGGCATCCATGGTGATGATATGAGCTTTTCTAATATACTGCTTGATATAAGTGGTCTGCATGGTGGGCATTGAAGGACTGGGCAATTTTCACTATACACTTTGGAAGTCCTTGCTCAGGACAGTGGAATTTCACTAATCAAGGTGAGGATGGGTAATGGAAGTCCAGCTCTATTTGGTCTTCTTAGGAAGTGGCAATGCTTATCTTTGTGCCTTGTTCCCCAGATGAGTTGTATTATGGTTTTAGCAGAGGTCCTTGGTAATGTGTGCTCCTAGGAACTTGAAGCTGTTCACTAGTGCAACAGCTAAACCATCAATGCACAGAGGTGCATGAATGGCTTGAATCCTTCTGAAGTCAACAATCATCTCTTTAATCCTGTTTACATTGAGATAGATTGTTGCACCAAAATGAAAGCTGTTCCATTTCCTCCCCACAGGCTGATTTATCATTTTTGGTGATGAGGCTTACAACTGTGTCATCAGCATATTTGATTATGTGGTTGCTGCTGTATTTGGCAACACAGTTGTGGATTTCGGGAGTGAACAAAAGTGGGCTGAGCACACAACCTTGAAGCACACTGGTGTTCAAGACTGCTGTGTGGCATTTTCATAGGTGCTCATGACCTGTTACTTGGTCAGAAAGTCCAGGATCCAATTGTGCAGTTCAATATTCAGACCCAATGAAAACAGTTTACTGACCAGCTGCTGGGAGATATGATGGTATTGAATACTGAACTGAAGTCAGTGAACAGCATTCTGACACAAGTGTTTCCCCTTCAGATGGAGCAGGGCCAGATGTCCTAAGGCGGGAATGGTGTCTTCAGTAAATCATTCAGTTGTGGCGGTAGGCATACTAGTGTTGGTTTAGTGTGGTGAATGGGATATAGACCTTGTTGTGTGACATGACTAGTTTCTCAAAGACCAGGGTGAGTGCAACAGGATGGAAGTCATTGAAGCAGATACTGGTGATTTCTTAGGGACCAGGGTGATGATGGATTTGGCGCACTTGAGGACTACAACCTGAGCCATGGAGGTGTTGGAAGATGCTGGTGAAGACTTTCTTTAGCATGCGGTTGGGCATATTGTCTGGACCTGCAGCCTTCCGTATGTTAACTGTTGCATACATTAGCTAGGGAGATTAACAGTATCTGGTTGCCAGGAGGAAGAGCTGCCTTCTTAGCCAGGGTGAAATTGAGAGCCTCACACAGGGAGTTGAAGTCACCCAGCTTGTTAGGAAGAGATACATTCCTATCATCAACATTCTTATAGTCAGTGATGGTTTCTATGCCCTGCCACTTTCCTCCTGGGTCCTTGTCCTCAATGTGCTTCTGAATCCTCTGTCCATAAGCTGCCCTGCCTTTTCTGATGTTGCTTGTTAGATTTGTTCCTTTTGCTTCCTATGAACTTCATGATGTGAAGAAAAACTTGATTTCCTCTGAAGTTCATCATTACACTGAATATTAACATTAGTACACTGTTTACTGTAACATGCATTTTTCCCTCCTTCCTCCCTTGTTTTTTAAACACAGGAAAGCATCACTATGGAATCTGAGGCCAACTCATTTCATGTGGAGTTTCCAGACTTCTCCTGTTCCATTCTCCAGAAGCTGAATGAGCAGAGGCAGGTCGGACAGCTTTGTGACATCACTGTAGTGATCCAGGGCCGCCGTTTCCGGGCCCACAAGGCTGTGCTGGCAGCCAGCTCCCCCTACTTCTGTGACCAGGTGCTGCTCAAGAACAGTATGCACGTGGTGCTGCCAGACATCATGCAGCCCAGTGTATTCGAGAGCCTACTTCAGTCGTGCTATACAGGCACGCTTGCATTGCCAGTGGGGGAAATTGTGGGGTTCTTGACAGCAGCCAGTTTCCTGCAGATGTGGCATGTGGTAGACAAGTGCACAGAGCTGCTAGGAGAAAGCTCGCCTGTGTTCTGCCAGAAGCCCGGTCTCATCAATGATCATGCATCCTCAGGCGAAAGCAGCAACCACAGCCTGAGTGGTACCTTTGACTTTGATTCTGCATCAGGACACAAACAGTTTTCCAGGGTCTTGGGTCGTAAAGACGGGGAACTGGAACAGCTTACACAGAACTGCTTTTCACCCCGAGAGCAAGAACAGGAGGTGTCACTCAGGGCCTCTTCACCCTGGGAGCCAGACCGCGCAAGCTTGGAGGGGGCCAGCCAGAATGGAGAGGACAGAAGTAGAGACATGTCAGAGTGCCAGTATTCCCGGCCCATTTACCCGCAGCCAAGCGTCATGTACAGGAACAAGTGGGTCCAGGTGAAGGCTGAGAAGCTAGAGAAGGATGAGAGCAGCGGCGACTGCAATGGGTCAGTAGACTGTTTGGGCAATGAACTTGAAGGCGCTGTCCTGGAGCAGCTAAATTCTTCTGAGGATGAATTCCAGTTTGCTGCCAGCACAAATACAGAGGAGAAGCCGCATCTCAAACAGTGCAGGGAAGGTATTCACTCCTGTGATGAGCCATTGGACTTCTACAGGGCGTCCATGGAGGAGTCCTCCAGTGACAGAGCAGAGGGTGATTCTATCTTGTCTAAGGAGGATGCAGGGGGAGGAGAGGGTGGAGGCCCTGTGGTGGCAGTACAGGAGGAAACCTCACATTCAGGGTTTGCAGCAGTGGTATACAAGCTGTACCCCTGTCAATGTGGCAAGAGCTTCACCCATAAGAGCCAGCGGGACCGACACATGGGCATGCACCTGGGGCTGCGGCCTTATGCCTGCACTGTCTGCAGCAAGAAGTTTAAGATGAAACACCATCTGGTGGGCCACATGAAGATCCACACTGGTATTAAGCCCTATGAGTGTAGCATCTGTAGGAAGAGGTTCATGTGGCGGGACAGTTTCCATAGGCATGTAACCTCCTGCACCAAGGCAAACCAGGCCAAGCGGGCTGTCATGGAGCAGTCTGCTTAAATCTGCTGAAACAAAAGGTAAAATGCAAGCTGCACCCCTGGGATGTACTGCATCTAACAATGTGGACAACAAATATGGCAGAGGGAAAACTTTTCTTCAAACAGATGCTCTGGGGCTTTGGTTTGTGATGCTCTGAAAAACAGAGTAACAGTAAGAATAGGTGTTTTTTGCACTGTATGAACTATTTAATAGATTTTAAGTATGATCAGTTTTTTTTTTGCCTTAGCAAAATGACATCCAGATTAGGAATTCAAAACATAAGTACTGTATGTATCGTAACAGCATTCAAAACAGCTGCCAGGAATTGTTGGTTTTGTATTATCAAAATAATTTGTTAGCACACTTCCAGAGTTTAAATTATTGTAGTAAATGTATTAATATCACAGAAACAATGTTAGTACATTTTGGTTTAATTTTTTTCTGGTCATTTTTTTTCTGTACAGGCTTTGCTTTGGTGCTTAACATTCTCAGCTGTATTGAAAAGCTTTATATTCAGTTGCTTAGGTTCTTTAAATATTTTTGTTTTAAATATTTATGGAGTGGAACAATGAATACGATTATTTTAAAGTCAAATTATGTAGTTTAAGGACAGTACATGAGAGGGTTAAGCACATTAATAAGCCTGCAGAAAAAGACAGCTTGAGGAAGATGTGAAACCTTTGCATTTCAATCAATGTTTATATATTAAAAAATAGATTTTGGCCTAAATTGTTAATTAGAATTTCTTCATACGGGTATTTTTATGTCACATCTAATTCAACTACATATATGTAAATATACATATATGTTTTCTATAGTCAGCAATGTATCATTATTTTAGACACCATTGCTGTTGTGTGCTGCAGAAAAGCTACAATTGAGGTATATATACTTTTGGTTACATTTAGAGTGTATGTCTAGTGAATTAATGTTTTCTTTTATTTAAGCAAAGTATTTGTTATAATTGATATGGAACAGTGTAAAACATTCCTTTGTATGTATACATATATGTTATACATATGTGGAAATAATGTATATAGATGTCAGACATTTGAAATTAATATTTTTATTCATTGCAAGTGTGAAAAATACTGATGGAAGGAATAAGTGTCCTGAGTCACGTCACATAGTACCATGGAGTTTTTCAAGTTTTTAAAAAACTGGTGCAGTTTCTGAAGACGAATTTAGGTGTTGGAATCTAGAACAGATATTAGAATAAATATTCCTGGAAATTCTATAAATGAAGAGATATTTTAAGTCTGCAAATTGTCTGTTTTACTGCTTAATTTTAATTGAGCTGTTAGCCATGAAGGTAAGCTGCACATTTCATTCGGAATATATAAATAAATCCTAACCTTAACCCAAATTATATCAACAGGATAGGAAGGTGAAAAAAATAAACAAATTCACTTAATGACTTGTCTGTGTTGGGAGCTGTTATATTATAGCAAATAACATTTATACATTTAAAAATATTTTACACTTTTGAGTCCTCCATATTTCATTCTTTAACTATTTTTACAGCTTGGAGGTGCTATAACAATAATTGTCACTTTGTTCCAATAGCTGCAGCAGTTGCCTTGGTTGAACACTCTCTATGGGAATGTTTGTATAAAATGTGCTGAAGTCATCTTTCTCATTATTTATAGTATGTGTAGCTTATATACACAGTCATTATATAAATTGCAAACTTTATTGTGGTGCTTTTTAACTGGAATGGCTGCATTAAACATTTCTTTAGGTTTTAATTAACATAGTTTCATTTTTAAACATGAGTTGCACTTTTATTGATATTGGTATAATTATTTGTAGTATTTTTTCCCCTAACCAGGGCAGTTTACAGCAAGTCATACAGGTACAGGCTCTGCCCCTTTAGCTAGCTGGTTATGTACAGTGCACTGGCAATTCAGGTTCAACTATTTTTTCATAGGTACAACAGTAGTACCTCTTCCAGGAGTTACATGTACAATTTCCTGGTCACAGTTCCTTAACCACTGTTCCATGCTACTGTTTCCAAAAGGAATTCATGTCAGATAGTGGAAATATGATGTCTGCTTGGCAGATAGCTGCAGGTAACATTTTTAAAAGTCAAATATGGTGACAATATGTATCCCCTTTGTTTTGTAAGTCTATTCTTGTATTCAGAAATTTTACACTAATGTACTGTGAAATTATTGTACAGTATGAAATAAACATACAAGTGTTTTACAGTGATAAATACTTCTGAATGGATTAAAATGGCACTTTATTTTATTGTTTACTTATTGTTTTATGATTGATCTATGGATTGGAAAATATTCTTAATTATAAAATACTATTGCTATTAGGAATTTCTTCTTGTAGAAGAATATTGTAGATCTTTTTTAAGTATCTGTATTAAGCAATAAATATAACCTCTTTTATGCAGGATTTATTGCTGTTTTTCTCTTTAGACAAGATAGTTGCCCTTTGGAAATGATTTTAGTTGCAGGAGGGATGCATTTGCTTTCACACATCCATCCATCCATTATCCTTAACCACATGTCTTGTTAAGGGTCACAGTGGTCCAGAGCCTATCCTGGGGTCATTGGGCGAGAAAATCAAACCCTAGATAGAACACAAGTCTATCACAGAATGGTCACACGCACACATTTACACACACCCGCGCAATTGGAAATTTTTTGTAATGAAATGGGAAATATAGAGTGACCATTTAGTCTGAAACACATGTCTTTGAACTGTAAGAGGAAACCCATGGGGAGACTGGGAGAATGCTGCCAAGCATGATAGATTCAATCAAAATTAATATTCAGAAATCAGATTCATCCCACTTCCTGCTGCAGTACCCTTGAGCAAGGTCCTTAATCTAAAAATTGCTCTAAAAATACCCAGCTGTATATATGATGTTAAAGTATCAACTGTAAATTGCTTAGATTAAAAGCTTAAGATAAATGTAAATATAATGTACACAAGATCTTTTATGTACCATTCTGTATAGTGCCCCAATTCAACTTAATATGTGTAATGTCTTTAACATTTGTTCTTTTCTTTTTTTTACTTTAGAAGGTGTGCAAATTCTGTACAAGGTTTTCAGGTCACTGTCTTTCTGAAGTGGTGTACTTGTTGGGCACATCAGACTTCTTTAAAAGTTCAGTATGCACTTCATAGTCTGAATTCAAAGCTATGTCAGAGTTGTTCAGAAAAGAGCCTTATATATAGTATACATTATATACATTTATTTTTTTGGGTGACTTGGTGAAATGGCTGGAATAATGAATCCAGTATTGTAATTCTTATGTGTTATTATGTATTACAAAACTGAAATCAGCAAAAACCTCCAGGTCCTTATCAAGTATTCTAAGTCAGGTAGTGTCCTGGTTCAGTGCTGGGCACATTTGTACCCCGGCACCCGTGATCAATGTACTTCCCATGAAATGATGCAGTAAAAATATTCTATAAATGGTATAAATGAATAAATTATAGTGAAGTTGATAAACATTGCAAGTGACCTTTTGCAAAGGCTTCAGATAATCAAACTCTGTCAGGTGTCCAGACTAGGCTTTAGTGTAGATTACATTTGTAATTTCATTTTTTAACACATACTCCTATATTTATTTTAGTACAGTTGTATATGTGTGAAGCACTGTGTACATCAATTTCTGGTATGCAGAACGAAAAACAAGAATCTCACTGGTAAGTAGTTTTAGATAACCTACTTGTGCTTTCTCACAGAGGTCAGGGTGATGCCAAAATATATTCAGTGTGAAGTATCGAATATGTACAGTTCATATGCTTCTTGTAGTGGCTTCATTTAGATATCTTTACCAAAAGCATCACCCCTACTACACCCATCACTACATGGCCAAAAGTATGTGAACACACTAACATCATACTGACGTGCTTGTTGAACATTTCATTTCAAAACCATGGGCATTAATATGGCCCCCCCTTTGCTGCTGTAACAGACTTCGTTCTTCTCGGAACGATTTCCACTGGATTTTGAAACATGGCTGTGGGAATTTACTCCCATTCAAATGAAAGAGCATCAGTGAGGTCAAGTACTGATGTTGGGTGATGAGGCCTGGCTTGCTGTTGGCATTCCCAAAGGTGTTCAGTAGGGTTTGGGTCTGGACTCTGTGCAGGCCAGTCAAGTTCTTCCACACCAGACTCAGTAAACTATTTCTTTATGGACCTCACTGTGTGTATAGGGACATTGCCATGCTGAAATGGAAAATAACCCTCCTCCATCACTAAATTTTACACTTGGCACTATGTATGCAGGCAGGTAATGTTCTTCTGGCATCTGTCAAACCCAGATTCATCCATCAGACTGTAAGATGGTAAAGTATGATTCATCACTCCAGAGAATGTGTTTCTGCTGCTTCAGAGCCCAATGGCAGCATGTTTTACATCACTCTGTCCAATGCTTGACATTGTTTGTGATGATCTTAGGCTTATGTGCAGCTGCTCAGCCATAGATAGAAAATGAATTCATGACATTGTTCTGATTTTGCTTCCAGAGGCAGTTTGGAATTCATTAGCTAGTGTTGCATCTGAGGACAGACAATTTTAACACTCAGCAATCCCATTCTGTGAGTTTCTGCCCTTCCATTTTGTGGTTGGGCTGTTGTTGCCCCTGGATGTTTTCACTTCACAATAACTGAACTAACAGTCAACTGGGGGAAGTCTAGCAGGGCAGAAATCTGAAAACTGATTTGTTGGAAAGGTGGCATCCTGTAACAGAACTATTTTGAAAGTCACTGTACTCTTTAATATAACCCATTCTACTACAAAGGTCGGAAATGGAATGGCTGTATACTTTATTTTCTGCTCCCGTTAGGAGCAGAAAATAATTAATTAGAATGGGCATCCACATACTTTTGGGCATGTAGTGCATATATGTACACTGTCTTTTCTCTCTCTCTCTCTCTATATATATATATATATATATATATATATATATATATATATGTATGTATATATGCACACATATAATACTCCACTCATTCATACAGATATTTAATTGAGTATTCCAGGTTAAAGGTTCCAGGTTCCTTTATCAACAACAAGCCACTAGAGAACATCCTTGAACTTGAACTTGCAGTCCACAACCTTTAAGAACTGTAGTGCTCTCTGCTGCCCTCTAGCTACGTAACATCACACTCCTTTAGACTGAACATAAGCACATATTTAAATGAAAAAATGAAAGCTGATAAGGTTGAAAAACAAAATTCATTATTCTTTTGTGTGTCTGTACCAGATGTTAATATTATACTTCTGGTTCACGACAGCAGGGAGAAAACATCGACTACAACCTCGTAGTACTACTATGACTATTAGTAGTTTGAAGCCGGAAGTTGAAGTTTTTAGTTCCGGTTAAGGGTAGCTGAGGAAAAAAAACATCGGCCGCGGACACATAGCTGGAGTAGGAGGAGGCCTGGAGTGAAGTAGGCTGCTGTGGGGGAAATGGGTGACGTTTGACTGGGAAAATGTAAGTTTGCCTTCTGGCCTTTAAAAGTATCTTGCCGTTTTAAGTGAGTGTTGACCTTATTTTATTTTATATAGAATAAATAAAAACAAAGATAAGGCATTATTGAGGTAAATAGCTAGATGACTGTTGTGAGTTGGCGGCAGTCCCGTGGCGAACCCAGGAGCCCGGTGCTGTTAGCTTTTCTCCGACTGCTCGTGTCGACACGAAAATGGGCCGCTCTCTCTGGCCCTCCGCCGAGGTCTGTTTGAGCTTGTTGGGAGCAATGGCGCATAGCGGGGTGGCGTGTAACTTTTCCACGGCTAGAAGCAGCGGGTCCTGAGCGCTCAGATCCCGGCGGCTCAGCTGTCCGAGCCGCAGCAGTGTGTGAGCACGATAGTTTGTTTGTTTCACGCCGCTGTATGAAGGAGCTGGTAACGGCGGGACGCGTTTTCCTTATGAAAGCCATTTTGTTCAGTTTAAACATGATAGTTGAGACGTAGAGAGCCGTCAGCGGGGAATTTTTAATACATAGTAGGGAGTCGGGTTCATCCGGTGTCCGGGACGGGTCGATGGTGGAGTGGGAAAGGAGGGCTTCTGTCTAACCTACCAGAGCGACCAACGCCCCCCGAGCTCCCGCTTTTTAGACACACTTCACTTTCTTCCTCCACAGTTATCCGTCATCAAGTATGTTCACATGTATACTATTCGACTAAAAACTCTCAATACAACTTTTCTTTTGTGTCGTTAAGGGACCGTTGCCCTGCCCGTTCTCTTTTTTCGCGGTTCCACATTTTTCCCTCCTGTTTCGTTTCACTGCGGCGAAAGCACCGGGAGCGCGCTGGGCGCGTGACGCGCGCTCTTGCGCAGGGGTCGAGCTCCGGGAAGTTGCCATGGGAACGCAGGGAGAATTAGCGCGCGCTGGTCTCTTCACCTGCGAAAGAGTTCTAATAAGCAGTCAGAACAGACAACGGGCTGCTGGTCCAAAAGCGGAGACTAACGAGGTGAAGGTTGGGTGTTCGAGTCCCATAAGGCGTCTTGCCTGTAGAAATTTGTAAAAATTGACGGTGATGGACATAAATATGCAGTGATAGTAACTATAGAGGTAAAGCTTAAAGGGGGATGCCGCCTTTCATTCGAAGGATTGAAGTTCGAGTCCCACCTCTTGCTGCAGTATCCTTGAGCAAGGTCCTTAACCTAAAAATCGCGATAAAAATACTCAGCTATTTAAATGGCATACAAACTGCATCATTGCTGAGAAAAAAGAAAAAACTTAAAATAAATGTAATGCAAGCAAATGTTTCCTTTAACATTTGTTAAAGGAAGTGTGCTAAATCTGTCAATTTACTTTTTTGTTCTGAGCAAACGAGTGCGTGAATTCAATACAAGTTTTTCAGGTTGATATTTTCCAATGTCTTTCTGAAGGGGTGTACTTGTTGGACATGTTGGACTTCTTTAACAGTTCAGTATGAACTTTGTTGACTGAATTCAGTGTTACGTCAGATGTTCAGTAAGGAGTATGTGCGTTATATACATTCATTTTTTTGTACGAGTTTTTGCAGTGGAAGGAATAACGAATCCAGTATTGCGATTCATAGAATTTAACGTGTACTTGTCAAGCGTTGTAAATACAGCAGGTAGCGTCCTGGTTCAGGATGTCATCTTGTAATCTGAGGATTCGCAGTTTTGAGTCCCCTTTGTGCTGTGGTACCCTCGATCAAGGTACTTATCCTGAACTGAAACAGTAAGAATGCTCTACAATAAGGGCATTTGCAACATTTATGAAGTTGACTAACATGGCAAGTGACCTTTTGCAAATTCTTTGGATAATCCAACTCTGCTAGGTGTCTAAACTAAGTTTTTAATAAACTATGCTAGTGCGATACTGTTATTTGATTAGCATTTCATTAGTATATCTGGTACTGTGTATGGGATAGAAATCAAAATTTAGCGAAAGATTTTCTGTGTATGCAAAGCTTCAGACTTTAAGATCCTGTAAGGGGCTGATTTTCCACTTTTGATTAAACAGTTGTTTTATGTATTTATATGAACATAAATCTTTATACATCAAACTCTGCAAAGAAGTATAACCTTAATGTGATGGATTCTCCCAAATGTTCATTGGTCTAACCAATTGGCAGTGTAGTTGTGCAGTGACTGGGAAACAATGCTGGTATTGCACTGCTGTGAAAATTTTGTGCTGTGCAGGTTTTAGATTAATAAACAGCAATGCTGATAAAAATCTGTGGCTGAATGCAACATTGAGTTGCAGGCACAGTGCAGTTTCAGTGTGGCATAAAGTCAACGAGTTTCTGCAGGAATCTCTTTTGAGGACATCCTTTGGTTTGGTGATGGCAGAAACGACAGCCCTATATTCTCTGCCAGATCAAATAATGATGGTTTTTGGGGTTCATGGAAAAGCTGGCAGTTTTGGCTACATTTTTCTTAAATCAGCCATTGACAACATGTGTTTCAGGACTGGATCAGCCTGTTTCCTGGATTGGATCCCTCTTTCTTGCAAGAAAGAAGTGCACCATATGATACAAATGTTGATACAGGACTGTAGCTTGTCACACCACATGAATACTGACTCCAAATGGTTCATTAGTACCTAAATTATTATGGAACCATCATAACAATTCACTTGCGAGTTTTGGGGATCTTTGTTGCACGTTTTGAGGTCCGGTGATAACTCGGTGTGCTGCCATAGACTTGACTTGCTTTCTGTTTTTGGTAGTGCTGTTATGTACTCAGTGAAGTTTTTTGCATGTATTTTCATCGATGTAGGATGATAACGAATCATGATGGTTTGAACGGCTCTGACTGTATTTGAGTTCCGTCTAAACTGATGCATTTGAATCTTATTTCTGCACCATCTTCACTTCTCAGTTAATGACCATAGTAGGTTCTAGGCCCTTTAGTAACTTGGTCGTTCATATAATGTAGCTTACTATTTTATTCCATTCTTTAGAGTTCATTAGTAAACACTTGTCCTAGTGCATGGTTGTAATGGTCTGGAGCCTATCCTGGAAGCGTTGGGCATAGACTGGGTAGATCCTGAGTGGGATGCCAGTCCATCTCAAGGTAATTGGGAACGTACACACATAAACTGTAAGGGCAATTTAAAGTCACCAGTTTACATGAAACACATCTTTAAACTCAGGAGGAGACCTGAGGAGACCTCCAGAGCACCTGGAAGAAACCCAAATAAACACAGGCAAATAAACAGATGCAGACTGCACATTTTGAGTCTGGTTCAAATCCTCAGCCACAGAGATTTGCAACACAAGCTCAAACTACTGTACTGTATTGTATATTTACAGTTTTTCTTCTTCTTTGAAGATGACCCCTTTCCTTCATTTTCTTAGGCTGAAACTTCCAAAGCAGTTTTTACTACTGATTTCTATGACCTCTCATTGAATTTCCTGCCTGACATGCATTGACAACTGCATTTAATCACTTAAATTACTGCTTCTAGTTGTGCTGTCTCATAGTGTGGGCAAAAGGTGCAGTCTGCTTACATAAACATGATCTTCTTAGAAAAGATTTGTGTTGCCACACGTTTTGTGTCAATATTGCATTGCCCTCGTACTAATTTTTAACCTTTCTGTAATAGTTCATGTAGGTCTATGCCACAGCAGATATTTAATCTAGAATTTCATGATAGTAACAGGTTTTCTCCTGGCATTACATTCATTCTTGATTTCTTTAAAGTATTGTAAGGTTTGATATACTTTAATTGTTGCCAGCATGAAGCACTCATTGCAGTACAAAGTGCACACCAGTGGCTCTCTGCCATACAGGGTTATTGGATGCAGATGTCATTTTGATTACAAATAGACAAAAAGTTAAGTTCCAAAAGGTCTTTGTGTTTGGGGGCCATTATTGTCTTCAGTTCGTTGCTGAAGCAGGCTGTAGAAATTTGCATGTTGTTGTCCTATCGCCTGTAAACAGTATAGTAGTTTTGGCTGCCTCATTTGATTCAAAGGGCCTAGGTTGGAATCTAAGTATGTGTTTTAGTACCTTTGATCAAGGTACTTAAACTGTCTTGATGAAGCAAGAATACTCTGTATAAATGGGTTAATAATTGTAAGTAGCTTAACATTCAATGCTAATATAGTAAATGACTTTGGGAATAGACATCAGATAAAGTAATAAATACTGCTGTTTGAGTATGACAGTATGGCCATGGTGAGAGTCTTGATAGCAATTGCGCACAAGTGCTCTTTAACACAGTGAACATGAACTACCGGCTTCTTTGTTTTTTTTAATATTTAATCAGATGCATGTATTCCACATCATCGCCAGTCTCTGAACACATCACTTTTGCAGAGTCATCAGAGAACTTATGCGGTGATACTGCCTAGTCTTGTATTTGAAGTCAGAGGTGCAGAGAGTGAGCAGGAATGGAGGCAGTTCCATTCCTTGGGGGTTTACCTGTATTGCTTGCTACTATGTCAAAAACAGTACTGAAGTCTGACCACCTCTAGTTTGCCTGTAAGATGGTCCACAATGTATGACTCCGTTGTGTCAAGGGCTCTGGAAAAGTTTAAAAAAAAAAAAAATTTTTTAAAATGGAGCTGGCAGCATGTTGAAGGTTTCTCAAAGTGGGAGTAAGCTGTGTAGCATGTAGATGACTGCATCACACACTCCTATTTGGGCCTGGAAGGCAAACTGCAGGGGGTCCACAGGGATGGGTTTGATGAGGTCAAGCTACCAGACACTTGAGGGTCTTTGTGATGTGATATGAGAGCTATTGGTTTGTAGTCCTTCAACTCACGGGTGTACTTTTTCTTGGGGATTAGGATGAAGCAGGATATTTTCCCTGAGTACTGGGACTTTCTGCAGACTTAATGAGAGGTTTAAAGGGTGTATGAGGATACTGGACTGCTGGTTACCACTTGCTTTGTGCATCTTGGGGCTGATTCCATCAGGACGTGCTGTCTCCTCACCTGATTTTCAGTGATGGTCAGTGGTGCTTGGATGGGAGCATGTAGGTACTCACTTTGCAAGAATTTAGGTCACAGGCAGTTCCACACCAATGGTAAGGTTAATGGAGAGGGAAGAATGGGGGGGGGGTCAGCGTGAACACAGCTGAGTCAAATGTGTTGTAGAACTGATTCCGTTAACCAGGGTATTAATTTATTTGAAAATAGAAATGGGAGTGCTTATAATGATGAGGCAAGCTTACAGCTTACATTATGTCAACAGGCCCCACCATTTTCAGTCATCAAAAGAAGAAGGATGTTTTTTGCTGTTTTGTTATCTGCTCAATGCAAAAGTTTACTCAAGTTTTTGACTAAGCCAAGAAATGTACAGGGGAAATTCAAAAGATGGTAAAGACTAGAGTTTAAATTCACATATTTGTTTAGATAATAGGTTTTTTGCTCTCCCCAAGGAGACTTGCAATATGAAGTCTGTGAGCCTAAAATTTATTTGTGCAGGTTTTAGATTAATAAAGTAGCCTAAAATTTTTGTTTATGCTTGTGTACCACTTTCACTGGACCACTTGAGCTTAAGTGTCTTGCACAAGGGTGCCATCAAAGGGTAGCATTTGAACCCTGGATCTTCAGTTGTAAGATGACAGCTCTAACTATTTTGCCACATGCTAACTCTAACACTTTTGTCACAGAGTTGACTATTGTCATCAGTTCATTTGGTTATGTCTTTAAACTGTTGGGGGAAATTTGCACAAACTCAGGGAGTTTTCATCAAACTCAAAGCCTTTGGCATGAAAGTGGGGATGGGTTTCAACCCAGAACTATGGAGCTTTTTGGGGGCTGAAACCTGTTACTAGCCACATTATTTGAACGATTCTTCTCTATTTTATTGAATAATCAGTGAATTTTCCACGCTGTTTCCCCACCTGTGGGGGGGGGGGTGGAATTTGATTATGAAACAAGCAAAACAAAAATATGGCCCCCTCCCATTCTCACACCAGTTTTGGAAGCAGCATTTTGTAGCATTGAGAAATTACCAGACGCCACCTAGTTGAAGAACTGCTTTTCCTGTTAGCCTCCTCAAAGTAGGTGGAGTCTGTCCAGTAATTAAGCTTTATTGCTTTGTAGATGCTAAACCTACACCTTCCTAGAGTACACCTTCAACCTGAGCATTGTTCTAGTCTCACAGCTTCCCAGACTGCTTAATACTGATTTAAAGTTAACACCTGAGAAATTTTGTATTGTTTGTCACCTTAACTAACTGATGTTTTTTCTTTAAGGTGAGGTACAATATTACTACTAAACTACAATTATGTACCTATTTGTACAGTAGGGTGACTTACTGTACCATTTTTGGGACAGGACCTTACTGAAGAAGGAACAAGGTACTTGCCTTAAATTGATAGCCGGAGGTGGGATTTAAACCTGCATCTTATTATTTGGAAAGCTTTAACTCTAACCCCTACAGTGCACGCTCTCCCAGTAGAATATCAGTAAAGAAGAATTTCCTTGTCAGATTTTGTGTATATTTTTGATTGCTCTATATAACCAGAGGCTCATGGGAACTTCGTGTCTACACAGTTCCATCTAGCAAGCTGCAGCAGTGTGCTCCATGCACATAGCAGCTGACCTTGGCAAGTTTAGCATGGACCTCCTAACACTTTTACCAAGCCCAGCTGTCTTCACCAGGGTTCTTTTTAACATGTACCCACTACTCTAGCAGAGATCAGAGCCGTTCCTTTCACTAACAGATTTGACAATAGCCATTTCATTAATTAACATTTTTCTTTAGTTGTACAGTGATTGTACTTTTATGCTGAAAACAATAAAATATTTAATTTTTGAGGAGTCATTGTGTCTTGTAAAAACTAGATTCCAGAATATGTCTTTGAGGATCTGTCTGTACTGTTGGATTGTTAATGGCTTCGTTTCTGGCTCACAGTTTTAAACTTGCATACTTGCCACTTAAATTTAGTCTTTTAGCAATTGTCATGTTTCCAATATCAGTCGTGGTGGTTTTGGGTTTTTGTAGAATGAGTTTTGCATTTTCTGAGGCTGATGTGAAGATGTAATCCATTGAGTTTGATGTGCAGCTGCCTGTCTGCCCACATATATCCTACACCTGTCCTGCTCTCCATGTAATGGCAGAAAACGCTGTTAAAGTTTCTTCTTTTTGAATTTTCAGTCTGAACAGAGAGGCAGTCCCATAGCGTATGCTGACTGCAGACTATTGGGGGTGTTGAACAGTTCAGGCTCAGTGCTTTTGTGTCGGTGTGCCACAGTGCTTCTTGCGTGAGTTGACTTGGGAAGCGTGGGACATGCCAGCCAAAGATAATCCGGGCCTCAATTCTGCAAATAGAATATTTCAAAGAAGCAATTTGTTCACATCCTGACTGCGTTCCTACTTTTACAGAGGAGACAGTAAAACCCTGCTATGTAGACTATCATGGTCCTCCTGACACCCTCTGCCAGTTTAGTAAGTTTGGCTGAGGTGGCCTTTGCAGTTTCTGCAAAATAAGCAAAAGGTTTTGTATGTTGAAACTACCATTTTCCACTGCTTTTTTTCACAGCACTGGTTTTACTTATTGTTATTGCACTAATACAGTGCCAGAGTGAAATTTTCAATGGTTTTTAAGGTACATTAACAAAGAGAAAAGCTGGCTTCTGATCCAAGTTGTTTGTCTGTTCTGAACTAGTCAGACTCAAATCAGAAAATTTACAGGCCAGCTGGTTAGGCTGGAAACAAAGGAGGCAGTACATATTTCAACAGGTCATACTGGTGTCTCTTACATCTTGAATTGTAGGCTTGGACGTGTGTGTGTTTCCATGACTTTACCTCGGGCGCTCTGGTTTGCTCCCACAGTTCAAAGGCATGTTTCGGGCGAATTGGTGAAATTGTCTGTAGTATAATTGAGTGTAAGAGACACTCCCTGTCCCCATGTGATGGGCCTGGCATCCCATCCAGGGTGTACTGTAGCTCACACTCTATACTTCTGGGATATGCTCCAGACCATTGCAACCCTGCAGCGGACAAATGGTTGATGTAAATGGAAACAGGAAAAAATATTTAGTTACCCATGATCAACGAAACTGAATGACTCACTTGGCAGTCACTGTTTTACTAAATAAGTTGAAAAAGAACCCTTTCCAACCAGTCTGGATTTTTCTGGGAAGATGGGGGGTGTCTTTCTGAGAATTTCAGGGGGATCAGTTCTGCTACCCTTTGGAGACAGTACTGCTCAGTGCTGTTTTTTAAACCTTAGATTAAATATTCAATATTGACAGAGCTATTCCCAATGTCAGCTTCGGGTCTGGCAAATGTGTGTTTCACTGTAAAGCCAGTTCTTCTGCCAAAGCGTGGGGCCATCATTCCGAAAGAGAAACGGAAGATTGCCTGGGATGGTGGTGCGGTTCCCGTAAATCCCCGATTGGCTGAACTATTTGTCCTTCCGTGCAGAGCAGCCGTGTGAACCTGTTTGCACAGAAGATATGGGAATGCTGGAGGCTGTCCAAGTTATAACCCAACCCCCGTGTCGGTTGTGTTGAGGCATCAAACATGCAGTGTCTAGCTGCTCCGTGATCTAGAGATCATCTCTGTTCATAAAGATCTTGCCACAGTCAGTTGTCATTCTTCTAATGCAGACTGTAGCGGTGTCCTCATTTATTAAGAAGTGTGGCACAAGCATGACTGCTGTGCTTCCTTCCTTTTTATTTCTTTATATTTTGTTCCTTCTCTGCCTGTTTGCCAGCCAGTCCCTGCTCTCTCTGCTGTGCCAGGACTGAGGCATTTGGGTCGGAGACAGGTGCCTTGGCAAGCTCTGGCAATCGGAGAAAGTGTTTACGTTCCCAAACTGCTGACGGGGAGCCAGTGTGCAGGAGATTGTGCTGAATCGCCAGGGAGAGACACGGAGGCACGTAGACAGTATGGGAATGGTGTGTGTATTTGGGGGGGTGGCAAGTTTAGTATGGCATGAACTGCAGAGCTGGATTGGAAAGGAAAAGGGCAAAGCCAAAACAGGCCAGGTTTTGTCAGCTTGCCTAAATTCCTGTTTAAAACCTGCTGTTTTGCTTCATGGCAGATTTTTTTTTTCTTTGACAGATTCAGCATACAGATTGCCCACAGCAAATCTGTAACAGCAGTGTCCTCAAGAGAAGCCTGTTTGAGCTAGTTCACAAGTTATCTGGTTGAATGACTAGTGACTATATTTTCAGGATCCCTTCCCCCTATGCACTAAAATTCATTATGGCATCCAACTGAGTGTCCCTGTAAGTTATACTGTAGCTAGTAATACAAAGCTGCAGTATTGATGTGTATATCCACTGAATGATCTTTAAACTTTGACACACTATACACTACAAAAGCGTGAAATGAAATATTGGGAGCCAAAATTCCTCCTGAGTAGCACAGCTTTAAGGTACGAGTTGCATTCAGGTCCAGCATTGATTGTCTCAGGGTGAGTAGGAACATGGGAACAGATCCCTCTTGGGGGATCTGTGTGACAGCTGGGTGTGTATTTCGCATGTTTGTATATGTGTGTCCTCGTGTTTACCTCACTTTTCCAGAACTGGTCATCTAAGGTGTCCAGCTGTGATTTGATGAGGGTATTGCATGAAAATAGGATGGTTCTTTTTGTGCTTTCTTTTGAGTTACAACTATACTTGGATGTTGTTTCGCAGTAACTTGTTTCACCTTTGTTGCCTGCTTGGGTAGATTCCTTTGTTCCTAGATATTTTTCTTTGTTTTGCTTCTTCTGGTTGCATTAAAACTAAGTACAGTATAGTGTAGCTGGCTGGTGATTTAGCAGTTCTTTTCACCTATGTACTATCCACACCATGCTTGTTGGTCATGAATCAATGAGAAGGAATCCCGTGTCCTTTGGATTTTGTTAATTATTATTTGTTCATTTATCTTATGGTTTCCTCCAAAGTGACTTACAATGATTTACCTGGGTAATTTTTTATTGTAATAACCATTTTGCCACTTTCTTCCCTATGTTATTAATTTTGGTTCTTTTTAGATATGTTTGGATCCATCCACAGCTCATTCAGGCAAGGGTCTACTTATACAAACACTTAAATGCTGCTGGAAAGCAGGTCTAGTTCTAGAGGCGAAAAAAAATTGAATGCATCTTTTGTCATGACATGACTCCAGTAATTGCCCCTTGGGCTAATGTAAATAAAAGGTGAGTTTGCACTGCAGTTTGTTGGTTTGAAATTGTTAAATAAAATTTATTACTAAATACTTCATTCATTATTCCACCTCTGTGAATGTGTAATAGTTGACATTGTGATTTTTTTTTTTTTTTTTTTAAACCCCTTAGTGTTGTATTGCCATTATCAGTGCTTATAGTGGGTATGTTTGGTGTCTTTGTAATATTCTAATACTCTAAGGTCTTGGGGTGCTGTAGTGCTTTATGCCTCTCAGGCCCCTTGTTGTTGCTAACACTCATTTTCAACTTTGTTCTTCCCAACAGACAGCCTGTGAAACAAAGAAGTTATCAAGACATGGATGACGGCAGTGGCCTCATCGAGTTTGATGTGCCGGAGTTCAGTAACACGGTGCTGAGCCAGCTGAATGAGCTGCGACTACAGGGCAAGCTGTGCGACATTGTTGTGCACATTCAGGGCCAGCCTTTCCGTGCTCACAAGGCCGTGCTGGCCGCCAGTTCACCCTACTTCCGCGATCACTCTGCACTCAGCACCATGAGTGGCCTCTCGCTGTCTGTCATCAAGAGCCCTGAGGTGTTTGAGCGCCTTTTGGCCTTCTGCTACACAGGCCGCATGGCACTTCCGCTCAAAGATGTGGTCAGCTTCCTCACTGCCGCCAGCTTCCTCCAGATGCAGGCCATCATCGACAAGTGCACCCAGATCCTAGAGGGCATCCACTCCAAGATAACTCTGCCCCCTGGTGGCAGCCCAGAGAAGGGCAGCCCTCAAGCCAGCCAGAATGGCATCAAGGAAGGCGATGTGTTTGTCAACCCCATGCAGATTTCGCCGCCTTACTACTCACGACAGGTGCTGATTCCTCCAGGTGGCACTGAAGCCAAGCCAGACCTAGGTGGTCGTGGTCCATCGCGGGTGCGGGTGCAGGAGGAGGGTCAGTCGGACCGTGGCAGCAGCAGCGATGGTGTTCTGGAGCAAGAGGTGGGGGCTGATCCAGAGTTGGAACAGGTGGAGCTGATTGGTCGTGATGGACAGGTGACAGACGTGCATGTGAAACTGGAGAAGGCGGAAAGACCCAGTTGCTCAGACAGCTCTTCAGCAGGTGATGATGGCTACCACACAGAGCTGGTAGATGGGGAGCAGGTGCTGGCAGTCAGTGTGGGCTCCTATGGGCCCGTGCTGCAGTCAGCAAGCTATGCTTACCCGTCACTCTCTAGTGCAGCCTTCGTCAGCCTCAGCAGTTCCAGCCCATCACGCTCCATGCTCAGCTCCTTTCGTGGAGGCAGGGCCCGACCCAAGAGACCTGCAGCAGTGACACCCGAGGTTTTGGGCCGCATGAAACCCAACAAGGAAGATGGAGAAGCGTCGCCAGGTACCGGTGGCTTTGAGAATGACGTCCGAGAGCGCAGTTTGCGCGGCCAATGGTATCCCTACAATGAGCGGCTTGTCTGTATCTACTGTGGTAAGTCCTTCAACCAGAAGGGCAGCCTGGACCGACATATGCGGCTGCACATGGGCATCACACCATTCGTCTGCAAGTTCTGTGGCAAGAAGTACACACGCAAGGACCAGCTAGAATACCACATCCGCGGACACACAGACAACAAGCCCTTCCACTGCCAGATTTGCGGCAAATGCTTCCCTTTCCAGGGCACACTCAATCAGCACCTGCGCAAGAAGCACGTGGGTGTCCCAGATGGCAGCACCCGCACAGACTCTCCCGATCGGATGGAGCGCACTGTGGGGCATAGGGACACAGAGGAAACCCCTGTTTCTGACAGTGGGGGGGCCGTTGGCACACAGTATGGGAAGGAGACACCCGGCCATGATGATGGAGAGGAGAGCGCCCGTGGCAGTCCAGAAGAGCGTCGAACATCCCGCTGTGATTTTTAAGTCTTGGCCCCATTTCCTTTTTTTCTTCCTTTTTTTTTTTTCTTTTTTGTCAACTCTTTAGGAGAAAATAACTTCTGATTTTGGTCAGATTCTATCCCTGCTCCCCTTATTGGATGTGTCATCCACGTTCTGTGTCAGGGTTTTCTACGTTTTGTCAGTAATTAATGAATCCGTCAGTTTGTTGT
Organism: Arapaima gigas; assembly: GCA_900497675.1. NCBI lineage: Eukaryota > Metazoa > Chordata > Actinopteri > Osteoglossiformes > Osteoglossidae > Arapaima > Arapaima gigas. The sequence goes on from UFQX01000029.1 coordinate 1,452,565, forward strand.
TGGAAAAAGAAGCAAAAAGGTGCTTTTAATGGATTCTTTCAAAGGGAAGATGGAATTTTAAGTATTAATTTTTTTTTTATGTCAAGGTGGGTCAAATAATCAAGGCCTCCCTTTTGGTTTGGTGTTTCCTGTTTTTATCTTTGTGTTTTAAATATATTTACAAAGTAATATAGGCATGATGCAATAAGATAATAATGTGAAAGCTCAGATAACTAAACTTTGTCATATCACACCTTTACCTGACCTCTTTTTGCACACCTGTTGGTAGAAGAAACTGCAGCTTTCTCATAAGGAATGACTTTTTTTTTTTCCTGCCAGTACAAAGCTTTGTCACACATCCGTTTATTACCTCACAATACACAAACATGCTCATAACAGACAGTGTTTAGCTTTTAACAAAGACTTCCACAGGTTCTACCTCATAGCCAGGAACCTAGATGGAAGCAGGACGTTTACTTTTGGGTAAAGTTGCTCAAGGGTTTATGCATTATAGAAGTGGAGCCTAAAGCAAGTTCACTTTCAACACTTAGCCTTGAGACTTCAGTCAAGATCTTCCTTGCCATTAGCATGAACAGTGGACTCGTTTGCAGGATTTTGTGTTTAGCTCAGACTAAAAGCAGAATAAAGTTTTAACCACAGAGAAGTTGTATGGCCAATAGCTTGCTTTAAATGTGCAAGGAGAACCGAGAATTGACCTAAAACATAACTGAAGATAAGTTTGTGTTGCATTTATGTCACTTACCTCTATTGCAAAGCATTTTTATGGTTCAGTGTTGTGCTTAAATTTACCAGAAAATTGTAAGATACTGAAATCCACATATTGCTATTTCATTGCTCACATTTCATGCCCCTGTTTTTCAGAATCTAGAAGTGATATATTAATCAAGAAGTTGGATCAAAATCCATAATTCACTATGAATTATTTAGTCGGATTTACAGTGTGTGCCTGAGCTAGTGCTGATGAACACACCCTCTGCAGAGACTGATTTATACAAAAGCAAAGTGTTGAGGATGTACAATGTACCATATGAATTATTTTTAGAAGCATTTGGCTTTTTGTTGGAGAATTGGTTTAGTGGGAGATGCACTTTGTTCTGCAAGAAAAATGAGTATAGTATGCAAAGGCAAGTGACAAACAATACTACCACACCCTACTGGGTCACTTATACTGTTTTAATCATGTAAGTACCGATGCTCTGTGGTCCTCATCCTTAGCACTGCACTTGTCCATAGAAAGGACCCTGCCTTTTTTGGTCAGCAATTATGATGGAAGTAGTTTTGTGCATTTTGGGGAAGGATGGGGTATTGCAATCCAAAGTATCAGTGCACTTTGTGAATGGAATTTTGTCAAGTGGATGTTGGCCTGAGGAAAAACTGCTTAGCTTTTCAGTAAAGAAAAGCCCAGTGGCTGAGAACAGCAGTCAGTTTCTGTTCCTGGTTCAGCAGTTTTTATAGGATTCAACATTTGCATTGATGCAGACAAGAGCTTATTTTTGGGAAGACTTCTACCATTGCACTAATCAGATGTAGATTTGCCCTGGTACTGTTCACATGTTGCTTTGAAGTCTTGTGTACTGTCGGTTATGAGAGAACTTGGCCACAAACAATGCATGTCTATAAGAAAGTGGAGCAGAGCATTGTGTCTCTGCTGCTGTCTGGTGTGGAAATATTTTACAGCTGTGTGTGTGTTCATGTCATATCTCACTCTTTACAGTACTGTAGAAATGAAATGTCCTCGAGGGGTCAGAAAGATCAGGGCGGAACATGTCTGTCAGAGAGAGGCTGAAATTTCTGAACCTTCATCCATCTTGTGTTCCAGCAGATGCCATTGATACTAATATAGGGCAATATTTTAAGCTTGAAATATTCAGTATGAGCAGAAACATTTTTATAATGTAGTTGTACAATGTAGCGAAAGCTGCACCTCACAGAACCTCTTTTTTTTTTAATTTTAATTATGATCATCTGTCTGGGAGAACAGGTTAGCATATGTATAGTCATTTCTCATGAATATGATTCATGTTTGGTGCTGTTTTAATTTGTGTGATGCCTGTGTGTTAAATTCTGATGCTACAGCATTAAGTTTTCACTGTGAAGAGTCACTACACATAGACATTGGTGTTTCTATGGTATTTCATTTCCAAATACACAAAATGCCATAACAATGATTGTTTACAGTCAAAACAATACTACAGAAAACGTGAATTTAAACTTTTTGTCTTATGCTTTTGATAAATTTTTATAGCTTACGTGCTTTTTCTCTTGCAGATGTAGCATGTGCTTGGCTTTGAGTCTGAGTTTGTTCTCTAAAGAGTTGCTGGTTTTTCATATGTTGGAAGTTTCACCATTTTTTCCCCTTATTCCTAATCTGAGTTGTGATGCCAGTTTTTACAGGTACCACTTTCCTGAGATTTTGGCTGGGATTTGGTCCTACTTTTGGTCAGGTTGCTCTGAACTCTCCCATAGACTGTCGGGTGACACTTAATGCCTCAGGACTTTTAAAACTACTACTTTTACTAATTTTGTGCATCTTCACCACTCATTTGTCCCACAGTTTATTTACCACAAACAGTTTTCTTGAGGTCTGCTGTTTACTACATCCCTTAAGGAAGTTAGTGGAAGTGGCCTATAAAGCCTTCTGAATCTTTGCCCAGTTTAGAGACTGAGCTCTAATCAAATTGTCCTCCGTTTTGTCACAGACATGCTTCTAGAACACTTAGTTACAGTTTATTTATTTATTTTTTTTTAAATTAAGTAACCTCCCAAGGCATCACATCTACCGTTTTTATCTTCTGGTTAGCAAATCACACCACTCATCTCGGCTTGGCCTTCCTCTTGTCTGGTTACTTTAGTTAATTCTTTTTGTATGTATGTTTCACATCCCAAGAGGGAAGCAACAAGGGAGAATCTAGTATTTTGACCACTGGAAAACATTTTTTGTAAATAATTTAGTAGATGTGCCATAACTTTACTTTGGTTTTGAAGTTATGCTGATCGTTAAGGAATATAAGGCATGAAGCTGAGACTAGTCTGCATTGTACAGTCAGGTAATTTATGTCCTCAAAGAACTTAAGTGATCATACTTATGCAAACAGTACATAAGTACATCGGTTTATATGTATACGTATGTGTACATATGTTAAGTAATGTTCCTTCCCACTGACAGGATTATCTGTATTCTGCTTTTAAAATTAAGAGTACCGAAATCTCAGTACATTTTAGCATTTTCTCAGTATCAGTGCCAACTTCAGGTGTGATATTGAGCCTTTGTATCTTCTGGTTTTCAGTTAATGCGGTGCGGGACGTGGTCAGGATTATTAGGTTGTATTCCTTTATGCAGTAAGGAGCATTGCTGTTGAATGTCTGTATCTGAAAAATGCTGATGGGTACAGGGGTCAGTGGTGTGTTGCATGGCGCTACCCAGCTGTCCAAAATGCCAACGACACTTTGAGGATGTTTTTCTGTAACTACAGACTTCATTCTCTTTTCCTTCAGCCCCCCACCCCCAACTGCAGACTTAAATTCTTGCTTTGTTTAAAAATGAATATTCCAAAGTGTATTTATAAAGCTTACTCTTTTGCCCTTCAAGGGACTCAACTATAAAAAGGCCTCTGATTTAGTTTTTTTAGGGGAATTTTTTTTACCCTTCAATGGTGCTTTCAGATTAGTCAGGTTTATTAAAGTTTTTTTAATATATATATATATATATATATATATATATATATATATATATGAAAAATGTAGAACAAGTATACACAAATATATAGTACACATACACACACTCATGCTATTCAGTAGGGCAGGTACAAATTATAATGCTTGTTCTGAACGATACTTAATGTCACCATGTTCACAATGCAGCTGAAGCTGACACTCAATTGTATTTACTCTTTGTTCAAAACTTCACGGAAATAAGGCTGGATGCTTAGATGCCTGAGATGAATATGAATTAAAAGGTTTACAGGGATGGCTGTACGACTATTTATTTCAATTTACAGCTTGCCCTATTTTTTAACTGACTAACTTCAGGTAGTTTATGAACACTGAGTCAAAAAAGAAATTGTGAAGTCTTCCGTTGCTTTTTAATGAAACATTTTCCACTGTGTATGATGTAAAAGCAATAACTTTTTTATTTAGGTTTTTTTTAAAAAAAAACAGTATAAACATAGAAGTCAATATCAAACTGTAAGGCTGTCACATCTCCATAGAAATGGAAGCAGTTAAGAGGGGTCTGTTTTAAGTCGAACATGGAATTTAATATATTGATTTATTTTTGTATGTTTTTGTGAATGTTTGGACAGATTGAGTGAACATGTTTTCAGGGTACAGCTTTTAAATCTTTCCACCTCAGCTGTTGGTACTGCCACCTACCCCCCCATCCTCAGACATCTGTGACTTCAGGTGAAATAGAACTGGCTGAGCTGGAGCTTCTGTCCAGTCTAGTGCTGGGGTGACATCATGAAAAGGGGCTTAAAAGCTGTACCTCCATCTGTGTCATGCTAAAGGGAAGGTGAGCAGAACCTGCACTTCGAGAGCAGTGGAACCAAGGTCCACCAGACTACCCATCTGCCCCAACCCATCCCCCAACATGGAGCATGAGCACTTAATGTTAATTCCTGCCTTTATTATTTTTAATAGCCTGAAGCATTAGCTGCTGAAACTCACAGGTCTTTTTTTTCCCCCCATTTACCATGCTTTCCTTCATGGGACAACAAAATGTAGAACTCAGGGTTTAATAGTACTAAGATCTAGCTGCATTTCTGGCATGCACTCCTTGTCAAAAAATGAAAATGAAACATGCACTTACCTCCTGCGGGAGAACCACAGCCCTCAGAACAGTGTTTATCCGTTTTCTGCCTCAAGGGTCTTGATCTGTGTTTTCTAACCCCTTGTTCTAACACGTGTGATGTGGAGGGGTTGTTGCTAAGGAAAGGTGTGTGTGTGTGTGTGTGTGTGTGTGTGTGTATGTGTGCGTGCGTGCGCGCGCGCGCGTGTGCATGTTTGTGTGGGCGGAGGGTTCTTTTGGTCCCTTACACAGGTGTCTGCCCACCTCCCTCTAGTCCACTGTAACTACAACCTCACAACCCAACTGTGAACCTCAGAACTCTACTGTTTTTATATGACTGAAGTAAATGAAGCTAGCTAGAGCTGATGCTGAAACTATTAACTTGCCATTTATGAATTTATTTTATAGCATGAAATACGAGATATATTTATTCAAATTATATATATATATATATTTTATCCATAATCATTCTGTGCTGCTTTATATTTTGTTCTTAAGCTTGTAAATTGCTTTTTTATGATACCAAGAAATGTCAATGGAAACAATTGCGTTTGTTTGTAAAATAAACATGCTGATTTGGCAGTGCTGGGTTCTGTAGTTTTTATATTTAAATGGTCTTTTTTAAAAACTTTTTAATGTTCTGTTTCCTGGCTCATCCATGCACTTTGAAAAACTTAGCAATGCATTTATTACATATTTCAGAAATGCCATATTGTAGGTAATAAAAACACAGGTTCCTTTGCAGCAATACAGGATAGTTCCACATTAGACCTCTTTTCACAGCACCAGTTCAGAGGGAGATTGACACGAATCCTTCAGCCTAAAGTCACATGTAAGCTGTTGACCATATAAACATTATGGAATGATCTTGCACAAACCAAAAGTCCATATTAGAGTATGAATGCATTGTACTATAGTTTCTTATAAATTAGCATTTAAAATGTCAAAAAGTACAAAACACATTTCCCCATGTAATAGATACGTACTGAGATGGAGCGAGATTTTAAAGTATCTCAGTATTCGGGTGGGGGGTTCCTATAGCTCCCTAGTAGTTGTTTTTGGTAGGAGTGTACACAAATTATTAATGATACAATTTGTTAAAAGTCAAGCCATTATAACGCAATAAATTGAGTTTAAATATATTATTCACGTTTCCAAATATGTGTGTATTTTTTCCAGGTTTAAAAAAAACAATTTGGTAGCCCGCGTAAAGCTGAGACCGCAACTTCAATCACAATTGTATTTTTATTGCCATCAGGGGGCGCTATTGAATTAAATCACTGCTTTTCAAACGCCAGGATAATCTATACTTAAAGAACATTTATATTACAGCACTACCAGAATAGGTCAAAATAAAATTTTTCATTGGGAAAATTTGGTCCATTATGCTAAAATCTGCTCTCAAATCTGGTCTTTAAAAAGAATTTAATATAGAAAGTTGCCATGTTTCAGACTGACTAGTTAAAAACTCTACAACCAGTTATACATCCTATAGTTATTTCATACACACAATTATACTGTACTGTGCTGTCATTTAGTGGCCCACGTCTTTGTTTAGTGTAAATAAGGCTAAGTATGACCAGATACAGCTATTTATACTGAAACTGAACATTAGTGACTATGGCTTTTTAGCTAATGAAAATGCTGTCTGCAGCAGAAGCAGCTAGTACCAAAGTAGTTAACAACTAATGATTCAAAAGCTGTGGGTTGGGTGGTTGTACCTTTGCAAGGAACGTGAAATTATTACTTCGGTCCATTAGTGGTGAAAATGGTTGGGGAAAGTCTATTAAACCATCCATTTGTAGTTGTCAAAACTCTTCACCCAGCACTACATTCATCCATCCATTTTCAGAAATCAGTATAATCTACGGATAAAGCAGGAAATAAAGTATCTTATGTTATCTACGATGACCGTCGTGAGAGAGTTTGACTTCAACTCGCTGGACCTGTACAAATTTGTAAAAAGCGTTGGGTAAACCACTTAGTAATATTGATATTGTTATGTATCTCTTGCTATTAGCAATGTAGCCTTTTGATTTCGCATTGAAAAAACACCTGCGCACTCAGAGGGAATTTTGCATAGACCCGCACTTAGACCTTGCTGATTGGTTGAGCAATGTGCGGGCGTGTCCGCATCCAACACGGTGACGAGTGATTGGTTTCTTTGCCTGTCCTTCAAACGGGCCATAGGTACCTGTGACACTTCCTCCCGCGAGTGCTCGGCTGCTGTGTTTTGCGGTGTGTTTGGTGTGTGTTAGCCGTGTAACCGCTGTGTGTTCGAGACACTGCCAAAGCCGTGTGTGTGCCCGATGAGGACTCGACCCTGACTTGGGATATACTTTTTTCAATGCGAACCACCGGCTGTGTATGTGGTGGGAAGGGAACCCTGTGCACCCCGGACTACTGTCTCCCTTTTTGAACACCAGATCGATCAAGCCGATAGAATCGGATCTGATCCATCAGCGGCTCCTCACAGGTAGGCGCTGGCTCCTTTCCACCGATTCTCAATGGAAACGATCTTTTAAGATATGAAATAGTCTATCAGGGTTCTGTTTGATGCGCTCTGGTCCCACATGGCGGCGGGTTGTTGAACTTGCGTCATTACTGTCACTAATGGAAACAGCGCTGATGTGACCGATCAATCGGGTTACGGTCCGCGGGTGCGGCGTCTTCAGTTACCGCACTGTGCTTTGTAACATTGGCGTCTGTCGGCCCCCCGTAGGTGTTGAGCCGTTTATGTCCCTTCGCGGGGGGAGGGGTGTAAGGTGCAGGGAGGAAGGAGCACCGGGTGCGGCTGGGAAGGAGAACCTGAGGGTAGAGTGAAGAAGGAGACCCGAGCATCTTGGTTGGTGGTGTGATCATCATCATCATCATCATCATCTCACACAGCCTTAGATCCGCTCCAGCGCGCGGGCGCACACACCGTGACTGCGGGGTGTTGCTCCTGTGGTGGCGGTGAGGCTACCAGCATGATGTGGATCCTCGTAAAATTGATGTTATTTTTGTGCTCTCACTCATGCATCTTTTTATTTAGATTTTGCCAAAAATAAAAAAAAAAAAACCGAGCAGCCATCTTTATATTGATGTGCATTCAGACACGACGGAAAATGGAGGCCGCACCTGCGTGTGTGTCCATCATACTGGAGAGGAGAGGAGAGGATCAGAGTGAGGACTTGCCGTGTGAAAGGGCAACTTTATTTAGCTGCGCCTTATTTTAGGGAAAAAAAAATCCGAACACCAGTCAGAGACAATAAGGCTATGAGTATAATTTATTTAATACATAACCCATCTTATAATTACATGGCATTGTAAACTCTTTGTTCAAAGAAATATTTTACTACAGTGGATGAATGATTCAAAGTGGTTATCTGCATATATTGCATACTGTGTTCTTGTAGAGCTTTCTTCATGAGTCTTGTAAATGATTATAATTGAAGGAGCAGGGTGCACTCAATGGTTTTATGGCCCTCAATCTGTTTCTCTGAGATTTTATTTTTACTTTCATTTCATAGAAGGAGATACGAGTATGGGTAACTTAAGAACGTCCGACTGTAAACAAAAAAAACGTGTGCAAGGAGGTGTGTGGAGCAGGTTCATGGCTGTGGCTGACCTGGCAGAGCTAGAAGCTCTATAGAGTCTCCGTGTGGTACAGTCAGCCAACTTAAAAGTGGAACTTGCTGGAAATGACGTGGTAAAGTAGAAAAACCAGAAAGGGCACTTTGGCTTTCCTTTGTCAGTTCCCTGTGATTGAGCTCGATCCTTCTATGAAAGAACACATCCCCACTGTGTTCTAATGTTATGTTTTCGACTTGCCGCTATGCTCAGATTGACACCTTGAAATTTCCAGACATCAGCAGCGTCGTGTGCCACCTTCTAGAATATATTGAAAGGTATAAAAACAAAAGTGGGCTACTAATCTCTTCTGTTTGTGAACGGAAGTAAAAGTAGTAAAGGGCTGCAAATAACAAGTATCCATTATCACTGGGCACTTTATCTTGACTAGATAGGATGAGGACATGTCTTTGTCTTTTAGTTGGTCAGTTTAAGATAAGTGGCAATGCTGGATAATAACATTCGACTTTTATAGTAACCACAGATTTTTTCAGCTTTCTAGCCGCGTTTTATTTTTTGCTTTAGCCAGATGGTCACTATTGTGGAATTACACCATCGTTTTGCGAAGGAGGAACCTGGAATCAATACTGTACTGTTATTAGTTAGTACTTGTTTCACAGCTGTGATTTACACTCTGAACATACCTGATTATAATTTCAAAATTGTTACTGATGATATCGTAATTTTTTTGTTCTGTCCATGCAACAAAGGACAACTGCCTAAGACATAAATGGGTACACAAGCCAAGACATTGAGTTGAGGCACAGCAAGCAACATAGTGGTTAAAGCCCTTTATCTTGCAGTCATAATGTTGCAGATTTGAATCCTGCTCTGGCTGTCGTCTCCTTCAACACTTACCCTGAACTGAAGGAATGAAAATTACCCAGCTGTGTAAATAAGGGTAAGTAGCTTAGTGTGCAAACCTGACATTGTAATTTGCCCTGAACAGCGGTAACAGATAAGTGGATAAATGTAAATTTAGCGAGCGTATGGCGTAATGAATAAGGACAGATTTTTTCCATGAATGTTACCTTTTGCAACATGGTATCATGTGTTGTTTTTTGTATTGTTTAAAATGGTACAGATCTAAATTACTTTGCTAAAATAACCAAATTTTATGATGGTTTTGGGAATGTGTAACATCACTACAGTAAAATATCTCTGTGCTAGAGATGATGCAATTTTGTCCCTGGCAATTTAGACTTCACTGTGCACATTGGAATAACACAAGGAGAACCGTTTAGTTTATAGTAAGAACTTCCATGTGCTGTGATAAAGACATTTTATGTTAACATATTTGTGTCTTCGGTTGTGGTGAATATATTTAAAGGGCTTTCAACTTGTAAACCTTTTTTCTGTGAACCTGGAAACTGAACCTGGCTGAAACGGTCCCTTCCCATAGCCAGGCTCACAGCTGTATTCAATCCTGCAGCAAACTGACCTCTTCTCGCTCCCTAGTTTGATGGTGTTTGTTGTCATACACTCATCAGAAACCTGAAAGTATAAGCAAGGGTGAATGTTTACTAGCAGGGCTGTTTTAAAAGAATAAATTGTAATGTCCATATGGCAACACAAGCCTATGAGTAAGTTGCATTATAATTCAAATCTGTGCTTGAAAGAAAATGGGGAAGTGACTGGGTTAGACTACAGTTTCATTGTTCTACGGGAGACTCAAACACTGCACAACTGGAAGAAATCAAAAGCTCTTTGGCTTGATGTGAAACGCAGGAGTGTAATTCCTAGAGACCCCTCTGAGAAGTCAGCCTCTAAATTCCTGGAAGGTCTCAGCTACTCACTTAGAACTGAAATAGTCCCCATTTCTGGATTGGATGGGACACATGCCCATAGCAGAATATCTGGGAAAAGTGCAGAGCTGCTATGACACACGCATGCTCTGTTATGAAATTTTTTATATCATTGATCATTACATCGATCGGAGCCATTTGGGTATTACAGATGTAGTGCTCCACTGAGAGAAATATGGAAGTAATCCAGTCAATGTTGGCAAAATATACAAGCATATGTACTTCATGTGGACCGCTTGTTTTAAAAAAAGAAAAAAATGCATGAGATGCTTACTGTTGTGTGAATTATGCAAAAAATGTTATCTTTATGTTGAGATGTTGGCTAATGTGAAAGGAAATCCCTGGATTTTCTACACCTGACTCACTGACTGAGGCCCAGAGCGCGGCACAGTTCCTATCAGAAGTAGCTTTTTTTCGCGCTTTTACTCTAGCCCTTTTCGTTTTTGGTTAGAATGCATGGACATGTATTGTCCTGCAGGACATTTCTTGAATTTTTTCATCTCTCATCTGAGGAATCTCTAAACGGAATCTTGGCAGACAAGCACAGCCAACATTTCCACAATTGGTCCTTTGTCACACAAATAATTGCTGTCTGATGCTGTTTTACTGCACCCCACCCCCCTTTGCTACCAGCAAGCCTTGTGCAAAATAACTGTTGCTGCAGAGATCTTGCCTGATGCTGGCAGCTCAGCGCTTGCAATGTGAAAAAATATCACCTTGCTCTTGTTCTGCTGTATTCACAATTCGCTGCGTTTGGCCTGCACAATTTGTTCTGCTGTTACTGCTGGGAGTTCTATTTTCTGCCCTATAAATACATTCGCAATTGCAGGTTATATGAGCTCACAAATTATCAACTTCTCGCTGCAGTGGCTGCAAAAGGCTCCACTTTGGGATCCAATGACTTTTTAAAAATTTTTTAAGAAATATTTTCCAGTGATTGGGGTTGTTAAGGTAGTGGTTATAATAATCCCTCTTGAAGCAGAAGGACCTGAGTTGGAATCTCACCTTCTGTTCTAGTACTGTTGACCAAGGTACTTATGTTTAACTGCTCCAGTAAAAAAAAAAAAATAGACTGCTGTATCAGTGGGCAAATCATTGTAAGTACCTTAACGTATGACTCACTTTGGAGAAAAGCTTCAGGTAAATAAATAAATGTAAATAAGTAAATTCTGCCTATATAGCTGCAATGGATCACTTAAATGATGTATCCACATAACTAATTTCACCGACCAGTCAACCCGGAGAATCAAAACCAGTGATGAACCTTCAAGTTGTGTACTTTTATTTTTGCCGCCTGCCCACTAATACAAAATCTGAGTAACGATAATGTATGGATGGATGAATGGTCAGGGTGCTGTCCATCTGTCCTGTTTGTATGTTCATTCTACATCTGTCTGTATGTATATCATCACAAGAGGTGTTGGTGAACATACAAACAGGACAGATGGACAGCACACTGACCATTCATCCAGGTACAAGAGATCCTTTACCATTGTTAACAACAGTATCTATCTATCTATCTATCTCAATTAATTTCAGTTTTCTACAGAAGCTCATCAGTGTTCCTGCTTTTGTCCTGATATTCCTCTCCTTCCAAGCTGAAAGTCAAGGCTGATTTAATTTGATGACCTCGAGAAGATGTGTGTTGTTCAGTGGAGAGCTGCAGACCCCTGTGAAATGCAGCGCAAGATGGAGGATGTGTGTGGTTCATACGGCAATCTAATCTGGCTCTACTTTCCCCATTTGCATTGTACAGGATTCATGAGCGTGCATGATGCAACCCCCCTGCCCACCACAAACCCACCATGGTGTCACATTCATTGATGTGCATAATGTGGAGCAAGCAATCAAAAGATTCCAAATTTGAATTTATACTTCCGTTATAGGGTCTTTGATCAGGGTAGCTACCCTAAATTTAGAGGAAAAATTTCTCACCCTGTATAGACAAAAAATTGTACGTCGCATACTGAATAAATCCAACATTTTAAAACACTTTGGACAAAATTGAAACTGAAAATTGGACACATTTTAATGCTCTAAAGTATTTGCAAGCTATTTCAAGCTGGGCATTTTGAGAAGTACTTTTTTTTTTTTTTTTTTAAATAAAAAAGAAGCTCTAAGATTTGAGAAATATAGCCCCAGTCTTAGGTCTATAATTTGTCTTGTCTGCTAATTGCTAGTTTCCTATTTTAAAAGCCATGCTTCTGTCAGCAGCTTCTTCTCAGTCAGATGCACTCTGTGATGGTCTCGCTCTCCTTTTTTTGCCATCATAGATTTCATATTGAATGCTCACACTGGCTTCTTAAAATTTTAGTTGTTAGTAGGTCGGTGTGTATTAGTAAGTCCCTTCATTGAGCACATTAAGGAACATGCCTGAGGAAATGAAACAGTAGTGCATGTATGTCTAATAGTAACATAGGTGTTTAATATAATTTCTCTAAAGTGACTTGCAATTTTAAACTATGATCTGCCCATTTATACAGCTAAGTAATATTTTCTGGAGCAATTCAGGAAAAGTACCTACAGCAGGCAGGTGGTTTCAAACCAGGCTACTTTGCTTACGCAGTGGCAGCTGAAATAACTACATCACTTGCTGTCTGCACAAATTTACCTGTGTGGTTGAAGTGGGTGTGGTCCCAAGTTTTGAATATTTACCAACACTTATTATTTCTGGGTTATTCTGCATAGCTGTTTTGTTTTGCTGCCCTCTGACTCCAACAAGAGACTGAATGACAGTGGCATCATGATATACACGTGTTGTGTTCACTCAGCCATTGTCAACCTTTAAGTATTTATTGCCTGAGGTCTGCAGGGACTCTAGTACTGATGGGACGTGGCCTTGCTGGAGGCCTGTGGATGTAGCCCATGAGACATCACTTGTTGCACACTTCTGTAAATCCTCTACGTGAACACCAGCTGTTTCCTTACTGCTTGGTACGGAGACTCTCTCATGCCCCAATCACTCTTCAACGAGACGGTGTAGACACAAAAAGGCTTGTTTCTTTGTTTGTTTGCTTCTTGGAGAAATAGAGGAGCTCTTAGGAACCCAGGAGGAGCGATGACCGAGATGTGATTTCTGCAAGGCGACGTGTGAAATCTCTCAAATTCTCACTTAACCCTCAACACTGGTTATTTAAGTGCAAGGTAATCCATGCGGCTGGTCCTGCTTCTCTTTGGGGTGAACATCTGCGTGGAACATTATTTATTTACACCTTCTGCCCCAGGCATGATATCAACTTTAAATACATGCTTTGAATTTACATATTTAAACATACTCTAAAAATACAGAGTATAATGCACTTGATCTTTGATGTGAATGTTTTGTATGAAGCTGTTTGTTCATTTGGGGATGGTTTAGTGCTACAAGAACTGAACATAAACAGCTTTTATGTAACAGTCTCTTGTTGTCACTGGTTTATTAAGATCCTTTATCCTAAGCTTGTTAATACTTGGTTGTTTTACTGGAGCATTTTAGGTTGTTTTTAAGGTTACTGTTTTGGAGATTGAACCCTAAGCCTCCCACTGACAATAGCAGTATCTTAGTCCTATGTATATATTCCCTCCTGTGTCGTTCTAAAATATGTCATAACTAAGGCAGGTGCAGTTGCCAGTGGGTGAAGTAGTGGTCAGAAGTATACCCTTCCACTTGAGACTGTGGGTCTTACTGTGGGTGACCATGTGCTGATATGATTAGGGATCCGGTAATTTCCAACACGTTTGTTTATAGTCACCAAATGAAGGGAAAACTTGATACGTGCAGTAGTAGAAAAAGGAGGCGAGTGGAGGAGACGGTGGCATATTGAAAAATTGAGAAGGCATTCCAGACGGTGTTGCGCAGGACACATTCTCTGCGCTGCCTTGGCCACGTCCTCTAACACACACTTCCCTTTCACAAACCACTGGGTGCGCATTTGGGCACCTGCCTTTCACCCATTTTACACCTGCTTTGCACGATTTCTTTTAATCTCAAAGAATTTGTTTGCTCTGCAGCTGTGGCGATGAGTTGATCTGTCTCCGTTTTTATTTATACATGACGAGGAGGCGTGCTCACGTGTGTGTGTTTTGCTGGCTCGGGACGATACTGACAGGACTTGGCTTGCTGTAAAAATACACTTACTTTGGTTACTGTAATAAAACACCTGCTGGATACAGCTGACTGGATACAAAGCTGACCCCCCCCCCCCCCATGTGGCAGGCTATATAATATTTCTCAGCTTGCGGTTTGGACACTATAACAGAGAATGCTGATAGGGAGTTGTTCATTACACAGTTTAGCTGGAAAATGTAACCAGCATTCAGAATTCAAATGGGGATTTTTTTTTTTAATATATGAATAAGGTTTTAATTTATCACCACCAAGTGCTGTATGTTTTGCAAGTATGCTGTCTTGAAATCTTTGATTTATTTTTGTTTTACTGACCCAGAAAATATTGTGGCTGCACCTATAACATAAAAAATGCAACTTTTAGTTTCTTTTTTCACTATTCATAAAGTTGTTTTGCATTGAACACCACACACTGTATATTGATTTAAAAAATATACCAAGAATGGTTTTCACCCTAACAGTTATAGTTTTAGATAATTTTTTTTATATATAAAAATAAGAAGAGGCTGAGTATTAAAAAAACTTAATGCAAAATTTTTGGTATAAAAACAAGAGTTGTTCTATAGAGAGGATTTAAGTAGGAAGCATATATACAAGGGGGTGGGTGTATATTGCATATTTTAATCTACTGTAAAAGGTGAAATTCTTTTATTTTCACAAAAAGAATAGATAATGGTAAAATTGCAAAAAAAGTGGAATTTTTATTAGGCTAGACAGCTATGTTCGTCCATTATACTGAATGAGCACCTTTAAAAAAAGTTGGACAAACACCCTGAGTTCAGAGCAATGAGCTACAGTTAAATATTAGGAAGAACTCAGAATGCAAAACAAAGTGAAACTAAGAAAATGGTCTGTGGCAACGCAGATTGTCTCTTCTCAGCAGAGAATAGGGTCCAGTGGGGTTTTTTTTGTATTTTAAAAAAAATTATTTATTTATTTTTTAAATGGTGATTTGTACAAAATCTTGAAACATGGAATGAAATGAACTGTCCTATTATGGCAAGTATTTTGGGTGTTACAGAACTAGACTGTCGAGTGTTGGAGCTGGTGCTCTGTATACTGTCCACTGGTGGGCACCTGCCATCGAGCGAGGTTGTTGAGCCTCCCTGCAGGGGAGGAGATGAGGTGGTGGTGGGATGCCAGGTGCAGTGTGCGCAGTAGAGTGTGGGTTTGATGAGTTTTTATAGCAGTACTATAATTGATTGATCGGTGGGCGTGTTTGTCCAGTATCTTCCTCCCAAAGTTTATATTCCTAACTTCACTTATAAATGCATAAGTCTGCTGCATGCTACTGTGGAAGTGACCTTGGGCATTCTGTGGAGGAGAATGTTCACATGGATTTATACTCAAAACGTTGCTGGTTTGTACTTCAAGGGTGATTGGCTGCTGTAACTGGGTAAATGATTGTAAGCAGCTTGGTGTACAAACATTGTAATTTGTCTTGGAGAAAAGTGTCAGATAAATTAACAAATCCAAGAATAATATTTCTGTATCTAAATGTGTCAAAGTGGACCCTGTGTATATTTCCTCCTCTTAAAGTGTCTGCTAGGTTGGTAGTACTAGTAATAATAGTAATACAGTCAACTCATGATTTACAAATGTTTGAATTAGGATATTTCAGAATAATGTGCCATACATTTAAAAAAGGTAAATATAAATGCAATTACAGTACAACTTTCTCAAAATTATGCAAATCCAAATGTTTACAATATTTGACTGTGTAATGGCTGGTGTGGAAGTGATGCAAGCAACAGCTGACCATCCATCTGCCATGTTGTCATTGTTCTCGGTCAGTCTACCTCACGTGATCTCGCTGCTTGCACATCTCCTGCTGTGCTTTCCAGACTTATTTGTGCTTTTGTGTTCCCCTTGATTTGCGTGAATTAGTGTGTCAAAATGTTATCTAGGTGCCCAAGCGAAAGTGTGGGTGGTGCACAAATAGAACACATCAAGACCTATTATTTCTTCATGACTGTATCACAGGGTCATTTGAAAAACCCTTCATTCTGCTTGGGAACATTAACACAGAGGGCAGGAACGATATCCCAAGCCAGAAACTTCAGGCAGGTGTATTCTTTGAGTACAATTCTGTGCTCAGAGATTCCTCTATGTAGTGAAGGACCCTTGGCACTGCAGAGGAATGTGGTGTTAATCCCTCAGGCGGGCAAACCTGGTGTCTCAGCTGGCCTTGGACACATACCCACCAGCAAAGTTGTTTATTTCTCAGGGGAATTTGGAACTGTTCAGCTGACCCATGGGTCTTTTCCTTGTACCTTTGCCTTTTTTCCATTGTCTTTTGACAGATTTTTTTTTTTTTCCTGCAAGATTCATTCCCTTGGTTTGTTTAAAAAAAAAAAAAAGTCACGGAGACATGGGGCAATGAGAAGATTCACGAATACATCCTTGTTCTGTTCCCATTGAGTACTTGGCCGTCCTTCTCCCCATTTGTCTATCACCTCCCCAACACACACACGTACACATGCACACGTACACACACTCTTTCCCTGATGCCCCATGGGCCATCTCTGGCTGGCCTGGGGAGGAGTGGAGTGTGTAATGATTATGCCGAACCCATGAGCTGCACAGAATATTGACTCTGCAGTTTTTACATCCATCCATTTTTCATCCCCAGAAGCCCCACAACCCCTTCTTGTTTCATATCTTCCTGCTGTCTGCTGAAGGTGACATTCAGTATTACACGAAGGTTGTACCACTGCTCACAATGAGGCTGTGTGCTAGAGAACTTCATAAAAAAAATATGCAGGTAAGTATAGAAAAAGGAAATATATGATAGAGTGCCACACTAACTGAAACACCAGTCATTTTAGCATATTTTATAAAATAAAAAAAAAGCAGTAGAACAATAATAAACTTTAATTGAAAATCTTATCGGAATCACATAAATACTTGTTTCTTATTTGTCTTTGTACTTGTATTGTACATGTGGATGAAAATATGCAGGGAATTCTTGAAAAGACAGTAAAAATGCAGTGTAAAGGGGCAAGATGGGAGTTTTCCTCCTCTTCCTCAGCCAGTCTGCTGTGTGTGTGTGTGTGTGTGTGTGTGTGTTTTTTTTTTTTTTTTATTAAAATGACTGCAATAAGTGTGTGTTCATGTTTCCTGCCCACTTGCCCCAGTTCCCACCAGCATTGTTCTGATCTGGTGAAACACCCTTTTGGTGTACTACTCTTGATCACGAGAATTAAATTACTATTAAACTGAGCTGTATAAATGGGTAAGTTGTTGTAAACAGCTTTGTGTAGTCTAGCATTGTAAGCTGTTTTGGAGAGAAGTGACAGTTGAAAGAATGAATGTTAATTGTTTTTTATTAGACTTAGTTGTTTAGTTGGCGTTGGCGAAGTAACTTGCACATTTATATATTGGGTAAATTAAATGTCCAGTTCAGTGGTACAACCACTTATTTAGCAACACATTTTTTTTCCAAGTTGAATGCAATTGTAAAAGTTCATATACTCACTGACCATGTTACACGCTGCTCTCTACTTGATGAATTATGACTGAAGGTAAGACGAGATGGAAGATGGGGGAAGGAAGACATTGACATTGAAATTTGGCTCTCCACTGCTTACCTGGCTGTTGGCCAGATGTATGTAAGCTGTTCTCACTTCATGTTTTGTCTGATGCACATTGATATTGTCCTTTGCAGCCGGTGTGTCAGTTACACCCACTGGCATGATAAATTGTACAGATGTGCCCTGGAGAACTGATCAAACTGAGACCTGTCTGAAATCCTTGCCAAAGAGCTCCAGTCAAAATGAGGCCTTTCACAGCACCTTCCCAGCTTGCAGTCTGCAGCAGAACATGAATCATCTGTCTGGTACATCTTTATATTTACTGTGAAAGAAAAATTGGATATAAAACATATGAAATATTTATATAGAAATTGTGTAAACATAAAAACATCTATAAAAATATATAAATAACATTTTAATATATTGGCAAATTGCAGTGTATTATCTACAAGTTTTTTTCTTTCCAAATTTTGAATTTGTTTTTTCCCTAAATAACCAGAGAAAACCCTGTCTTGAATAAGACAATATTTCTACAGAAGTGATAATGAGCAAATTGACACAACCACAGATACTAAGCATAATTTTGGACTAGTGACTGGAAGACAGTAGTCTACCAGTGGGGGGGGGGTTTAAACTGGCGCAGTTATTGGGGATCTGCCCACAATATAGTACTACCAGGGGACGAGTTCCGTTGAAGTGTCGCCTGGAGTAAAAGACAAACAAGCCTCGTGTTCTTCTGTGGGCTTTGAAAAGGCAGATAAATACATCGTGATTTTTTTTTATTTTTTTTATTTTTTTTTATAACCTCTCCACCCCCCCCCCAGTTATTACAGATTCTGTTTCAGGTTTGTTCAGTTTTGTTCTCACTGTCCTGCATTATGAAGCCTGACGTTCTCACAGTTCCTGTGAAGCTGACGTGTTAACAAGCGTTGTGCTGCAGAGCCCTTTCATTCTTACTGGGTTTTGCTTCCTGCCAGTAGTCTGTATTTGTGCACAAGGCAAGGAAAACTTAGTTGTTTTTCAAAGACTTTAAATCAAACCTGGCTCATAGTTTTCTAATTCTTCCTCCGCTCCATACCCATGTCAACTGAGAGCCAGTGTGCGCTGATTTGCTGAAATTTTATGAATATTGTTTTAAATTTATGTACTTTATATCTGTGCATATACTGAACACATGTTGCAGTATGTTTCCTAATGCATGTAGATATTTTGTTGAAGCAGTTTTAATTAAAAGATCTGTCTCTGTTCTCTTGTCTCAAATCGCCAACCTTTTTGATTTAATAGTTAACAACAGAACAGAAGTGGGTCGCAGCAACACAGAGACAGAATAAGTATAGCACACAGAGACAATACAAATGAATACTGGTGCAAGTAAATGCCGCACAGGGGCAAAAGGTTGTATTATTTGTATAAGAACTTCCAGTAAGTGAACAGCTATTCCAAAATTCACGAGAATTATGATGCAGGTCAAATATTAACTTTTCTAATAGAAATAGTCAACCTTCTACTATTTGTTGAGATAGCTTGTGGTGTGGATTATGGCAGTAACGCACATTTTCTGGCCAAAAATTAGTATTAGAGTTTAAAAAAAAAAAAGAAAAAATTAGGGTTGGAATTTAGTAGGATAACAAATCTATGTTTGTGTTAATGATCTTTTCAGTAATTCAGTGAGTTATTCAGTAAGAATACTTGCATGCTTTTTTGCTGCCAGATCCAGCAGGTTGCTGGATCATTGTGCCACAGAGGTGTATCTTTGCCCCAGTTTCCTCTCTGGCTGTAGAAGTAAACCCAAGTGTTGCAGGTGCTGCTTGAGAGGGATTTAAGAAGGGTGTCAAATATTTTGTCTTTACAGTAGCTCAGGCTGAAGGGTACTTCACCAATTACATAGGGGGGAGGGAGAGTGTGTGTGTGTGGGTTCAGTAGTGTCATAACCTCACTGCCCACTTGTGGTCCTTCCAGCCTCTTCTTGCTGAAGCTTTGCTTTCTCTGCATGCTTTGGCTTATGGAGGTCAAACAGAGGAGTGTATTACTATTCTTTCTATGCTCCATTTGTGCTTGGAACAGACTGGAGAAAGTACAGTGATGGAATATCAAAGCATTTGCTGCATTTACCTTGTGGTGCTCATGGGTTGCATATGTTCTGTGGACTGCTTTTTATTTTCAATCTTTTTGCTTTCAGACCCCAAAGAATGCTTTGTGTAGGACTTGGCTCATAGATGGTTAGATTTGTTGTCAGAAATGGTAGATTCTACCAAACTCAAATTTTAATGAAATATCTCTGCTGCTGTGCTGTTTGACCTGGGTATCTTCTCATTGTCCCTGAAGTTAAACCACAATGCCTTACTATTTGGCAATGAATGTTACAATGTGTAAATACTAATGCTGTAGTTTTTGTTTATTGGATTCATGTGTATTTTATTTGACAGTAGGGTGAGTATGGGGTATGAATGTGGCATTCGTGCTCAAGTGTTTAAATGGTAAGTTTGACTTTTAGCTTTGATGTGAAGTGTGTGTGTGTGTGTGTGTGTGTGTGTGTGTGTGAGATAGGACCCAAAAGGTGCTTAATACCTACCTGTTCTTTCAAAGATTCCATTTTCTTGGTGTATTTTTGGTTGAACTTGGGAAGAAGTTACAGAAACTACTGAAATTCTGTGTGCAATGGTCTCAATGGGTTTGCGGCAAGCTTTCATTTCAACCCATGTTTTACCGTGTTTATGAAACATCTCCAAGAAGCTCTGGTATCCACAGTTCTTCCATACACATAAGTAGCTGGTGGTATAGTGGGTAGGGCTGTTGCCTTGTAGTTGAAGGACCTGGGTTCAGATCACACTTTCTGCTGTAATACCTTTTGATCAAGGTGCATAACTTCAGTTGATACAACAATATACAACATAAATGGGCAAATCACTCTAAGTAGCTCCTATAATGTGTCACTTTGACAAGTCTATAGGTCACTTTGTAGAAAAGTGACAGACAAAAATGCTGGATAAGAAGTAGTTATATTGAGATATTGCTGACCTTTATACTGTTGTTTTGGTTCCTGAACCAGGCATTCATATATTGCTTTACATTTCCATATATAAACATAGTTTGAGGAATTGGGAATTAGTGTTCTCTTTGGAGCTCCCTTTTTCATAACCATTTAACAGTGTCTATAAAGAGCTAAATAAGAACTGACAGAAATTACTTGGTCTGCTGGTCACCACTGAAATTACTTTGTCCTGCAATAAGCCTCGAGCTGAAATGCTGTATTTTCTGCCCATCAGAGCAAATATTTACCTGGCAAAAGGGCTCCCTGAGATCTGAGAGTGGTTTCTATCGGCTGTCTAGTGATCCTGATCCTTTGTACCCTTTTACTTCGGGGCCCCTTTCCCCTCTGGGAAACCTGACATTTAACCATTCCTTTCCAGATTGAAAGTGTGTGCTCCCGGGGGTCAAGGGTTAGCTGAGCTGGGTTGCTCTCAGGTGTTGGCTTAGGGGATTCCTAGGCAAAAGGTCAAATGTAGTTTAATCAACGGTGGAACTAGAATGAAAGCACTTAACCCACGCACTATCGGTGCACTCCCAGCTTGAGTTTTTGTGGCCCTCGGTATGCCAAGCAGCCAGGAGACGCAAGTGCCGTACTACTTTTCAGCTCTGACAGGGTCCGGTAACTGGTTAATTCTGTGAGTGGTGACTGTGGCCGTTAAGATGTGGTTTCTTTTTTGAGATCATTCTGTGTTACTCTTCCAAGTACTGCTCTGCTATGTGTGGTGGAGACTGGTGACTGTTCTTAAGAGAGAAGCTCTGCATTTTTCCACAACTGGTCTTATTAGAACACTGTGGCATGGGTTCATTGATCAATCATTTGCATTGTTTTATGTCTTAATAATTTTTATGGAAAAAAAAGATTGAATTGCCCAGAAATACGTGTTTGAAGTCTCACCATTAAGTATGTAAATGTTTTATTTAAAAAAACATAATACAATTACTGTGTTTTATGCCAGTGCATGGTCTTTTGAATCTTCATGTTTTCGTTGTCACAAGAGACTGTGTGATAGTGTTTTTTGCTGTCAGCCTTCAGTACAGGAAGTATGTTCACTTGTGATGTTATCAGAAGAAAAGCTAACGATAAAAATTTCTCTTTTTTTGCAAAAGTCAGTTGCAACCTGCTTTTTGTCCATTCTCAAAGAAATGCATTCTTGAAATGCTGAACTGATTCGTCTTTCTTAGAGATGAAGAGGTACTAAAATGATCTAAGGTACCTGTACATGACCAAGTGAGTTTTGTATGGATCCCACACGGGAATAAGGGTAACATAACCTCTTAGTGATGCACGACATCGACATGCATTGGAGTCTGAAGAAGAGGAATATAAATGGAGTACAGATGGGAAGCGAGGCTCTTCAGGTTTCGTTGCACCTACTGCTTTGTGCTCTATCAAGGGCTGTGAACAGCTGTGGTCTAGATAAAGCTTTGTTTGGCATCTAAACAGAGGGGGCCGGTGGGTTGTGGATTTGAGGGTTTTAACCACATGATTTGAGCCATGTCATCGAGAATATAGCTCTGCCATTATCAGCTGGAGTGCTGCACAAATTGACTTCAAATTGGTGTACCCCACAACGGCCTTTCAGTCATCTTCTGAATGTCCAGTGGCCTTTGTTTTGGCAGAACTGTGATCATAATGGAATAATAATGAATCCAGACTCTCGGCTTACAGACAGATGTGTTGAACAGCTTGTCTGCAGTGCTTTGCCAAAGGTTTGGTTCCCTTATGACTTGAAAATCTGCCATTTACTAACATGGTCAGTGGGGCGTTTTGGATAGCCACTGTTCAGCTCTAGGGCTCAGTGGCTTGGATCCAATTTCTCCTTCTCTGTGGATGATTGATCTTCATCCTCAGGTTGTGTTCTGGTTGAATTTGACACCTTTACAATTTTTATCTGTTATAAATATGGTTTCTTTCATCTGATTACAAGGCTTTATTCCATCCTCCGCACTAGGCATCTGATCATATAAAAGTAATGACCAGCAGTTTCATTAAGCTTTGTGTGTTTTATTCTAAGTTTTTACAGTTGTGGTGGTTGTGGTCAGATCTGGCCCGCCACAGGAAATTTATGAGTGAGATTATAATAATGAGCAAGTGGTATCAAATGCCAGATACAGGACAACACACACACACACACACACACACACACACACACACAGAGCGGTATAATTTCAGGTAAAGTCTAGAGACTGTAAATCTGAAAGAGAAGTGTAGAACTGCAGCTAATGACTAGGAATGAAGTTGATTGAAAGGAGTAAAACAAAATTAGTTTATGTGAATCATTAATGTTTTATAATGGCTTTGTAAACATTTACATTGTCATTACATGGTCACTGAACCAAAGGTAGCTGTTTGGAACACAACCCTAGGGTTTAGGTTCATGGGTCTTGAGGTTTATCATATATTGGATTGAAGGCGTCAGGCAATGTTAATCTGGTAGTCACTACGTGACTGCTTATCACAGCACAGGCTGTCCAGTTGTAGCCTGGGGTTCGAGCTGATCGAGTATGGTACCTGCCACGTCTGCCTACTGGCTGTTGGTTCATCTGTGAGATCTTGGACTTATCATTTGCTAAATATCTTCTTCATGGGCCTGATTCCAGGGTTTACTATATTATGACAGATGGCTGCAGTACTGCCCAGCTTTCAGTAATGCAAGAAAATAATTCTTTCTAAAGTTTCTTTGGCCAAACAAGCCCTTTCATGAAAGCTGTCCAAGTTGAGGCTCAGATTTCTGCCTGGTGTTCATACTTTAAGTACTATTTACATTTCCTCAGGAGGGTGTAATTCTCCCCCCAACCAAATGTTTGCTGCTGATGAAAAAGCTTTCTATACTTTTTTTTTTCTTCATCCAATTAGTATGCCCACCTCTGTCGTGCTTTGACTCCACACATGATGTTGATTCATGGTTACTTTGAGGGCAACGATCCTCCGTAGACTTCAACAACAAGGAACAAAGACTGTTTTGAACAACTTTTGGAAAAATCTGGTACCTTCCGTCATAGAAATTGGGAGGTACATACATTTTTTTACATTTCTTTGAGTGAGGGTTAGGAAATCTGTTGATTGAGAGGGGGTGAATGTTTATCATTGTCACTTATTTTTAATTAATAGACTTGTCAGTAGCTTTTATGTGTACAAATATGTGTCTGTCCCCCCTCTGTTGCCCCGTGACCTTCGATCTGCCCATCTTCTGGGACATAGGGTTCCAGATGAGCACTTTGACGTCACCGTCCACTGTTTGCTCTGCAGACAAACTGACCGGAGGTGGTCGTTTACCTTACCCAGGCGGATACAGACCAAATTTGTTTTCTTGCAATTTGTAGGATACGTGAAAATCAAAAGCAAATGCCAAACATTCCTTAAATCCCAGTGTATGCAGCTTTTGCTCATTTTCAGAACCTTCAGTGTTGCCTTTGTGAATGCATGCTCAATGTATGTAATGAAAAATGTCAGGGTTTGTTTTTGTGAAGTTTCGTGTGCTCTTCCTTCCTGTGATTGGCTTCCTATTATCTCAATCTTTTAATAAACTAGATCAGGGTTTAATGTTCATATTTCCTATTTTCTATACTTATTTATATAGTCTATACATATGTAGTATATACATGTATGTCAAAGTGTGTATGTGCAATGACTTTTTTTAGTAAAAAAATGTTTATTTTTATTTTATTCAATTTTCCCACCCCTCACCTGTTTGCATTTTGATTGGTCTTTTACCCAAAAGTGCCTTGCTCTACTACAGCTAGAGAGGGATTCAACCCAGGTCCTTTAAGTGGAAGGCAGCTCTTCTGACTACTTCGTCACCTGCTGTCCCACTGTCCCTATTTTATTATCTCCCCAAAATATGACTTCTGGGATGGGAAGCAGCCAGAGAGCTGTAATTTTCCACCTCTGTATAGCAGCAGTGAGTGAAGAGCATCCATCTGTACATCATTTGAGGAAAAACTAGGGCAATGCATGTGAATTATTGACTTTTCTAAATAGCTTTTTGGCATATTAAAGGTACATGGACCAAATACTGAGTTCAGTGGTTTGAATATTTATGCAAATGGGTATTTGTTTTTTCTTCTTTAAAAAAATATTTTGTGACACAAGTACTCATTCTAAGTATTACTATTTAGAACTTAAATATTACTTGGAAAGTAATATTAAGACATTATTTTGTTTTTCAGTAAAATGTGATTTTGGTCAGGGGTCTGAATGCTTTTGCAATGCACTGTATATGCTTACCTTATTTGAACAACATTATGCCAAAAACCTAAACATGGACTATTGAGTATATTTATCTTGTGGGAATGGGAAGTGTAATTATGTTCGTGTTATTAAGTACTAGAAATATTGAATTCTTCATTTTTCTATATTGTTTTCTCAATGCATAATTTTAATCCTTGCTTTGGTACATGAATACAGCTGCTTTGTGACATAATATGTAAAAGATGGTTGAAATAATTTTAAAATGTGTCACATCCTGCTGTTTGAGAGATATCAGTGCTACGAAAATGTATGGGTTTTACTGTCTGTATTTGTACTGTCCTGCTGCCTTATATCTCAATATTTTATTATCTGGCACATACATTGAGCTGCCAGTTTATTAGGTACAGCTATCTAGTAGCATGTTGCACCTCCTGTGGTCTTCAGGACCACATGAATTTGTCTAGGTGTGCATTCTACAAGATTCTGTAAGTGTTGAGCTGGAATATTGTACCATGCAGAAAGGAACAGTTGCTGCAAACTGGATAGCTGCACAATATTGCTGCAAACAACAATTTCCACATCACCCCAAAGATGCTTGATAGAGTGGAGATCTTGATGTTGGACTTATTAGAACGTACAATTTTGCATGCAAGTGGGGGCTGTACCTAATAAACTGTCAACTCAATGTATGTGCCAGATAATAAAAATATTCATTGCAATTTTATGTGAGATCATTTCAAAAGTAATGCATAGGTTTAGTTTGCTTATCAGTAGTGAGTGTAATTGTACGCTGGTATCAGTCTTGCCATAGGCAACAGTTACTGTAACTGTAGCTGGATTACTTCAGAGCGGATGCTATTAATGTCTTCATCATGAGTGTGGACTTTGTAATTAAGCCTGGATTTTCAGATAGATTCCACAGCTGCAGAGTTTTTTTTTTTAAATTGGGGGAAGTGATAAAGAGGATACAGAAATTGAGAGGTTCAGTTGTGAGGGTTGTGGTTGTGGGCTGTATTGTCTTTTTGGTGCACGCATGCCTGTACTCATACAGTGCCCATCTCAAAACTACCAACCAACTGCTCCAAAAAGCACTCTGCCACCTGAAAAATATAAATAATTGAATGTAGAAACTAGTTCGAAAAGGTGATGCAATTGCCTAGAGGGGAATGTCCTTAATTTAACTTTGTTTTTTATTGTTTATGTTGTATAATTGCAGCAGTTTAGCTTTTTTTTTTTTTTATTTTTTTTTTTTATATAAACAGAACTGAGGTAGAAGTCTATTTGAAGTTCACTGCAGACGTCAGTGGTCTGTGAGAACCGTTGGTTTAGAGTATCTGTGTGTAACTGAGGTTAAATCCTGGTAATTATTTTGAAAATGGACTGGCAGTTCATGCTGTCCCAGCACTTAGAGACTGTAGTTGTGACATCTCAAATTTTGGAAGAACAGACTACAGCATTTGCATTTACAGTTATACATTTAGCAGAAGTCCAACCCGGAGTATAAAAATATAATTTCACAGCAGCTGAAGATTAAAGCACAGTCCATTTCATACCAACATTTAGCTAGTACACGTTACTCAAGTAGGTGCCTATTGAAGTGGGAATCTGCAAATATTGTACATCGATGATCTTACATTTATTAATTTAACTAATGTTTTCTATACAGTGACTTACCCATGTAAACAAGTTGGTGATTTTTAGTGGAAAAATTTTGGGTAAGTACCTTGGTCAAGGGTACTACATTAGGAGGTTGGAATTGAACTTGAGTCCTTAAGGTCCAAAAGTGACAGATCTTACTGCTCACACCTGCTCTTTGGTAGATGGTGTTAGGCAGGAATTTTGGGAGAGACTCAGCAGTTCTGAGGAATGGACTGAATCTGTTCTGCCATACAGGCTGTGACTAGGACCTCCATGCAGCCACAGGTAGAGAAGTGTAGCGAATCTTTTTGAACTCACTGTTAGATCTTTCTGGTTGCCGGGTTGGGAGCTCACGTCTACGTTTAATGTTTTCACATCCAAACAAGCAAAACTGTGAATTATTTGACATGAAAGAATTAATAAAACCACAAAATACTAAGTCTAGTAGTACTGCGATGTGAGGTGATATGTAAGCTTCCATATAATATGCTCTGTCGTCACGTGCTTTATGGTGACTCTGCATCTCCTCTTACAGTTCTAGTTTTTGTGATTGACAATGAAAATGAGATTGTTATCATTGTTTTAGGCAGTTTGACACATAATATGGAGAGATGCACCTGAAGTGTAAAACTTTCTTCCTTTCAGAACAGTATTTCGTCTACATCATAACTGAAATTGAATTCCAAAATATTTAGTCACCCTTTTTGGACTTCATAAACAGTGCTACATGGTCACACCTGCTAAATAACCTTTTGTAACCCTTTGCTGTTGTGTTATGTTATGGATCTCTATCTACTGGTGTTTTTGTCTCTGTGTTGCTATGACCTGGGTCTGGTCAAATTTGAGTTACTCTTTACTAAATCATTGCACAGAAGCTGCATTTGCTCTTTGGATGTGTGGGGAGATGGAAATGGCTGAGAAAGGTCATGCTACCTGCAAGTGTAAGTCAGAACCATATTTACACCTGAATTCACTTGTGGTGTAGGTACTGACTTTTGAAAGGTCAAGCAAAACAAGGGAATCCTGCAATTCTACCATTAAAACTTCTCAATCCCTGTAGAAAATATGTGGCAGAACAGGAGGAATGCTCTTACCCTGCGCCTCAGT
The DNA here is from genome assembly GCA_900497675.1 of Arapaima gigas. Lineage (NCBI taxonomy): Eukaryota > Metazoa > Chordata > Actinopteri > Osteoglossiformes > Osteoglossidae > Arapaima > Arapaima gigas. The sequence continues at coordinate 1,480,373 of UFQX01000029.1, forward strand.
TTCTGTGTCAGCCTTCAGGAGCTCATGCTAACGTTGGGATTCTGGGCAAGCTTGGGTCCTCCTGCATTTTCTGTTCCTTACAGAGGTGATGCCTTCTCAGTGCTGACCACTGGGTGTGGGTGTTGCGATTTTTTTTATTTTTTTTTTTTATTTTTTTTTTTTAAGCACTTTCTACGTAGTGTTTTGTTCCTCGTCCAGAATCTGCCTTTATTCTGCTGCCAGTTCCTTCAAGCTTTCTTTCCTGCGGGAGAGCAGGGGGTAGATGATATCACACTGAAGTTGTTGTTGTTGTTGTTGTTGTTGTTGTTGTTGTTGTTGTTTAGCTGCATGAGTGCAGCCTGGCAGCAACCCCCCCCCCCCCCCC
>UFQX01000029.1:1480772-1531697 GCA_900497675.1 Arapaima gigas
AACCCCCCCCCCCCCCCTTCTCAGGGTGAAGGAATGAAGAAGGAAAAACAGAGGGTCTGGTTAAGCTCAGTGTGAAGGACAAGGCAGTGGAGGAGGGAAACGAGGAGGAGAAGGAGGCCCGACTGCCCAAAGTGTAGCCCTACACAAAAAAAACCCAAGAGCACAACAGTAAACAGAATACTGAACACTTGGTTGCTATAGTAACCAGTGATGTTTCTGCAGACGTGATGCAGGGCTGCTTCAGAAGTAGGGTTTGGACAATGCCTGCAGTTCTCACTAGGTCTGCAGGACCTTCTTTCCAAGACACTTGGGAGGGATAGAGGAAGGGGTTCATTGCAACTTTGTCATATTAATATTTACTTTTATTTCTCTATTAGCTCAGTTAACTGATTATTGCTTGGCATCTTACATATTTACTGTCTATGTACCATTCGTCTGAAATGCTTTACATTATAACCATAGGTGTGTGTATTTTTGATAAAGTATATAGGTAGCCTCTCGTATGTACAGAAGTAGAGCAGAAAATAAAACAAAAAAGAGAAATTCTTCATCTTGTCCTCTGTTCTTTTATTTACTGAGGAAATAAATCACAAAAGGAATTCAGTCTCTTTAAAAATGCCCATTAGTGCCCTGTCTGTATTTTATTCATATGCTCCTGTCTGGTGTCTGAAAAGCACCATTTGTGTTTACGTCAAATAGACTAATGCACTCAGTTGCTCAGCAGACACCGTAGGAAAGGCTGCACCTCTCTTTAAATTTAGATTAAGCAGCACATCAGTACAGTTCAATGTAACTTGAATTTAGTTCACATTTCTGTGCCTTGCTGTTGTTACATATGACTATATATAAATTGTACAAATGTTCCCTAAGAGTTGAATGGTATATGAGATCTGGATGAAATCGTTGTTACCAAGGTTACTTCCACAAGACGTTCAGCCTTAATTGCGAGAACGAAAAAAAACATTTATAGGCTGCATATAAAGAACAGCATATGCTGATTTAATGTTACATTTGCTCTTTTGGTCAGTAAGAGAGATTAAATAAAGAAGTATTGAAAATCTTTGGTATTGTGCTCATATGTCGTATTTTTTCACTGTATCTGTATAAACTATGCAGGCTTTGCTAATAAATAAACATGTATATAATTAGTGTGCAAAAACATTGTCCTCTAAAATTATGGCTGCTTTGTACTGTTGTTGAAGTTGCCGTTAGCCTTTTCGTCGTGCTTTACCAATACTGTACTTAGTTGGTGAGGATGCCCTATTCCACACATATTCTCAGATGTGCCATGTTTTGTCCATTTCTTTGTAGGGGATTTCATGTGTGGGTTTGAATGTGCCATAGTACTTGAAGTTTGCATGTTCTCCCAAGTTTGTGTGAGTTTTCTCTGGGTACTTTAATTTCCTGTCACAGTCCAAAGACATGTTTCAGGTGTACCCTGCCTCGTGCCCTATGCTTCCACAAAAGGTTCTCGACCATGAATCGGACAAGTAGTTATTAATGGATGGGTGGAATTTTTTGTGGAGTCTGACTTGCTTAGATGGGTGCATTTCAGTATCCATTTTGTGAAATTGCTTTGGATGTTCCTTTAGTCTCCTTTGTGAGGTATTTCTTATTAAAAAGGTTTTTCTCATCCTACCAGCGACCTCCCAGCAACAGCTGAGCTCATGCGACGCACCATCCGTGCCAGTGTTTTCCATGTCCAATTCATTTTTTCACTAATTAAAGCTGTTTCTTTACTCCCCTCAAGTTTTGTTTTTTTTACACATATCGTAGCAAAAAGGTTCTGAACAAAATGAATACTGAATACATAGTTTTCTTAAATTTTGTTTGCCAATTGTTCAATTCTATGTATTGACTGAATTGTTTTAATTGAAAAAGCCCTAAGCGGTGGTGATCACTATGTGACCATTTCATAATCTTCATCTGACCATCACTTGACCATTATGGGTTTGAGAATCCTCTTAGAAGCAGGTCCACATTATCCATTATCTCTAGCTCAGAGATCATTTCCAGCAGGTTTAAAGTGGCCATCTGGGTATAGGGGCTGCTTGTATGGTGCTTGTCTAACTGCAGTGTACAGTGGGTTATCGATGGACTGCCATAACTCTGGATGCTCCACTTCCTCCCCTGCTGTCTTGGTGTTCTGCCTTGGAGTCCCCAGGGTTGTCATAAGGCAGTGGGCCAGATGGTTGTCATTGTGGCCATCTGCAGCCCATTCTTTTCTGCCTCATGCTATGGATATACCTTATGAAGTCCTATTTCCTGGTTTCTTTTAGGCAGCACAAAAGTGCTATATAGTGTTAAGCTACAGTGATTTACCCATTTGCACAATGGAGTTGTTTTCACTGTATCAATTCAGGGTAAGTTCCTTGATCAATGGTGCTGCAGCAGGAGGCTGGATTTGAAGCTGGGCCAAAGGTGGCGTCTCTGACCACTATTCCTCCTTGTCATTGTGACTAGGATGAGCTACTCCCCTAGAAGGAGGAGTCTCCTTAAGCCCTACCCCTCATCTGCACACTCAGACCTTTTATCTGGCAGCAGCCATGTAATAGTGCTGCTTGGATTTGCAGATGTCCTCCATGTCACAGGACCTGCCCCCTTGTATGTTGGTCCCACCTGTAGCCACTACTCAGCCTCATCTCAGCGCATCTCTCATCTCTGAGCACAGAGACAAAGCAGGGCCCATTTCTGGGGTTGGGGTGGGGAAGCCAAGCCCCAAAGACCATCTGTGGGACACGATCGCACTGAGGTTGTGTTGCCTTTGCAGAGCGGCTTGTCCTCAGAAGGCCTGCAAAGAACCCTCCATCCTGTCTGTGCCCTGCTTATGAGATTGTGATCTGCTTGAGTTGTCTGCATATTGCAGAGATCAGCAGCTGTGTTTCATTTCATGGGCAGCCTATGTTTACACATTGTGACCACCGTGTTGGGCAACAGGGTCTTATCCTTACGGGATCTGGCACAGTTACTTCTGAGCAATGGTTGCTCCGCCCACTCGCTGTTTCTGTTCCTAACTGTTGCCTAAATCTTTTGTCTAATATGACTGTTTTATAGTATAAGCTTTAACCCGTCCATGAATTGAATGCCAGGAAGACTGATTTTGAAAGAATTCAAATTTTGATGACGCATGACAGTGGTGGAGTACTGGGACTGCAGGTGATGTAATGGTTAGAGTCCTTACCTTGGAGTTGAAGGTCTTGAGTTCAAATCCTTGCTCTTGTTGTACTAGCTGTGATCAAGGTATGCTTCCTGAAATGATGCGGTAAAAATTACTCAACTGTGTAAAAAGCTAAAGTACACGAAGTAACTTAATATTGTAAGCTGCTTAATAAACATCATCATCATCCTCCTAAAAAGTTGCATTCTCTACCCCATTGGATGATTAAAAACAGACAAGGTAGTTATATGCAATGGGTATAAACACCTGGAGGGTCCAAGTGACTAGTAAGTATTATGAACATAAATCCAGAAAGGTCATGAACACTAGAGATATTATGAATACTTTGGGATTTGCCAATAGTTACAGCTCGCACATTATCAGCAAATTGTCTCAACTTAGTGCTGCATAATAAGACCACCTGCCTGAAAGAGACTGGAAATATCTGCAACTATAAGGATTTGGAAGGATTTGAAGGTAGTACAAAATGCACCATTGAGACCAGGATGGTACTGGAAACTGGGAGTGGTAGGAATGCTCAAGAATGGCGTCTGTAACATGGAGATCAACCAACATTCAGAAGACAAGAACTGCACACATCCTGTGCAAAATGCTTGGATGAGTTTCTGTGGTCACTTTTTTAGAAGAATGAATATTATTATTATTATTATTATTATTAATAATAATAATAATAATAATAATAATAATGACAGTGATGATAATGTCTTTTCAATGCTAATGTTAGACAAACATGCCTCACCTGTTTGCTGATGTACCTGAGTCTGAAAGAACACTGGTTTTTCACTCTTATCTGTCTTTTTAACTAAGTCAAGTCTTTCCACAGAATCTCTCCACTGGGTGAATTCCCATTATGATGGGGTCAAATTACTATTATTTCTTATGGGAAAAAGTCACCTAAAATTAATTAAAATAGCTGAATAAAAATTAACCTGCTTTATAAATGGATCAATGGGATCCCCTTATAGAAGGGCTGACTGTATTTACATGACGTCATAAAGACAAGTTCTTATTTCTAATGGTCGCTTCTATAACTTTCAATCTTTACTTTGAGCAAAGAGCTAAAGAAGTGACAAAAATGAGAGGGCTATCCCCTGAATGGGGGAAAAACATCTATCTGAATGTTTTTAAGTACGTCTACTGGCACTTCTCATTTCTGCTGCATGTATTGCCCCCCCCCCCCATCCCTATTCCTCTCTGAGCTGTTGACAGGGAGATGCCAGGTGACTCTGAAAGTGCTGCACCAGGGTGTGCAGCTCTGTAATGATATCCACTGAATAACCACGTCCTGTTTTAGGGCAGCACTACGTGCACCTTGCTCACTATTGCGCAGAAATGCAAAAAAGAAAGCGCTCTACTGCAGACTGAAAGAGGAAGTCGAGACTAGTAACGTTAGAAAGAGGAAAAAGCGAGGGGGGGGGGTGAAACAGATGAAAGGTCTGTAGTCCGATTCCTAGCAACAGCTCCTGCGTGCAGGGTGGTGTTTACAGGTGCTTGCCTGGTTGCTATGGAAATGGGTACAGAAGGCTGCCTGGATTCTGGGCCTGAAATTTCTTATCATCCCATCATCTGTTGCTTAATAAGCTGCCAAGAATGAAGCGTGAGGAAGCAGCTCTGCTGCTTTGTGTGAAGTGCAGTACACGAATAAATTGGTGTGAAAATGTGGTGGATATGGATTCACGTGTCAAAGTGGATCAAGCAATTAATTCCCACGTGGCAAAATGTCATCAAGTCTTTGTGAAAAATAAAGCCAAATAATAAAGTCTGAATGCGTGTAAATGAAATGTTCTTTCTTATCATGATATAAACAGCTGTTTTGTGCTGTATTAACAGCCCTTGTTTAATGTTTGTTCCAAGTTAGTCCCTATATTGGCATCTAAACGGGGCATCAGGTGGTGGAGCAGCTGATGGTGCAGATGTAATTAGAAGGTTGATCTCTTGAGATACATGCAGTACCTAATCTGAGTTGCCCTGTTCACGTTTCATTTATCTGACACTTTTCTTCATAGCAACTTACATTTTAAGGTTTGTAAACAATGTAGCTAGTTATACAGGGCAGTAATTTTTATTTTATCATTTCCAGGTAAATACCTTGACCAGGTACACTACATCAGGATTTGAGCTGAAATTCGTTGCTTGTAGGATGACAACTCTAACCATTACCCCACCTGCTGCCCTATTTTTAATCCTAGTTTAATCCAAGGTTAGCCTAGCTGCACTGGTAAAACTGAAGGTTGGGCTCCTAGCACCATACATAATGTTTTCTTATTGCCTTTTACAGCCCCTCCTCCTGAAACACCCCCCTAAGCTGAGGATGCCTCCAGCAACAGCGCGGTGAACTGGCTGACTAAGTAACAGAAAAGAACAGTCCACTATGGGTAGGTACCAAAGATGCACTGAAGGATCCTGAACTGGTCCTTTTGTGGGTCCTGAACACTTGCAGTCATTTAAAAACAGTTTGACTGCGCTTACATCCCTGTTGAATCTTCACATGTTGCCGTGCCAACTGCAGTGTTTGAGCAGTGTGTACCACAGGGAGGTAAATGTCATTTTGGTCGAGCTATTTGTGTGTCCATTGAGTTCTGCAGGAAACCCTGTGTGTGTGTAAGAAGGATAGAGAAGACCATGAAGTATTTAGTGAGGGAGAGTGATCACACAAGTCAACGTTCTTATTTGCTTTTCCACAGTTAGTCCGCTGCAGCTGTAATTTTTTTTTTCCCCTTTTTCTTTTTTTGGTCCTTTTTGAGGGAGTCCGTTTTCATTCTACAGTGCTGTGGTTGCACTCTTAGTCATGGAAACACTGTTTTTCATAACATTATCTGTTCGCTTTGCCAACCAACAAGTTGGAGTTTGAGGGCACTGGGTGTAAACAGACAACAGTCCAACAACTGTGTCTTAGAGCTGCCGGTGTCCTCTTTCATCACTCAGGTGAAGAGACTGGAGACACGTTCCAGTCCAAAGTAACTTTTATTTACTCATTCATTTATCTAAAGTCTTTGTCCAAGGCAACTTGAATGTTAAGCTACTTAAAACAAATTACCAATTTATACAGCAGGGTAATTTAAACTGTGCCAATTCAAGGCAGGTACCCAGATCAAGGAAACTGTAGCAGGACCTGTCATTCCAAGCCAGGTCTTTGGATTACAAGACACTGGCTCTAAACCCTACGCCACCTGCCGCATTCTCCTCCTAATGTGAAGCCAAAATGGCTCTTGAGATGAAGGTGCAAAAATAGACACTGGATATCCAGCTGTGAAGTGAAACACTCATCTCAGAGGGGGGTGTCAGTGGTTACAGGAGCCTGAGAGCCTTTTGATATCTCTCTGAAGTGACACACCAACTTCAATCTGTACAGTGTGACCTCCATGCCGGCCAAAGTGGGGCTGAACTTTTATCTCCCTGATTTTGAAGTCTAGTCAGGAATATCAGGTCTGAGTGGCCAGAGGGTTCCTTTCTCATCCATTACATTTATGTCTTTCAGCCATTTATACAGAGCGCTTTACAAAGGTGTGACTGGGTGTTGTGATACACCTGCATGTTTAGGTTCTCAGTCATCAGTGTAAGATAAGAACACGTTGTAATGGACCGATGCAGTCCAGGATGTACCCTGCCTCGTGCCCTATGCTTCCAGGACAGATTCTGGACCACCTTGATCCTGCAATGAACAAGAGGTTACTGGCAATGGATGGGTGGTTGGCTTGATCCCACAGTCCACCTGCTATGCATGTTCACTGTCAGAAACATTGAAAAGTATTTGAATATTGACTGTCTGTTTACTGACAATAAACCGGAGCCTCTGAAAAAGAAATCCATCAAACAAGGAAGAGAAAAATTGCTGTACTTTTTGTGGTGCTTTCTGTTTATCAGGTTTATCAGTGTAGGAACTGGCACGCCCTCAGGAAGAGCTGGGTCAGAACATGCTTTGACCCCATGTTGGGTGTTTATCACTAACAAAAAAATGGCTGGTAAAGTACCTGACACTCACCAGTGCCAAGCCTCCTGCAGAGAAACCAAGGTGATGAGTCACTCGGTGAAAAGCACCGAGAAATATCCCTCCACACCCAGGTTTGGAAACCCACGTGTTTTCAGTCGAAGTCATGATGCTGGTTTTGATGCGACTTTGAATGCCAGAGGAGAAAAGTACCCAGGATCCAATTCTGTCTCGGTGCCATTCATTTCAGTGTGTTTAATTAGCCTGGTTTTTACCCCAAAAAAATCACTATGAGATCCTGCATGGCTGCTTTTATAAGGAAATGAAAGGAAGTGCTGTCTTGAATTGGTGGGCAGCCAGATGGCCTTGAGCCTCAAGACATTTTTACTCATGTTCCAGCCAAAGTCGTTTTGTTCCTTCTCTTTTGCCTTCTGGCTTTTTCCACGTGTCTTGATTGTTGTTACTCATATTCTAATTGTCGCTTGTGCTTTTTTGCATTTCTATTTGGATTATGCTTAAGCGCCCCAAGCCAACATTGTTGGAACGGTGCTACACCAAAAAAGCTGAACCCAAAAGCAATAAAAACTGTATAAATGAATTTGCAGTCACAAGGAAAACTGAAAATTAATCTCCAACTTAAGAAGTGAACCAAAGACATCTTGGAAATGTTAGCATTTGAGTGCATTTTTTCATGAAAATGAAGATGTATATCATCAATCAGTCCTGAACATTACTATTTGTTTGTTTGTCCATGTGACAGGTACATTTTACCTTTCACCTCCAATTTTGCACCTGTCCAATTTTGCAAAATACTGTGATGAAAAAATGTTAATTTTTAGGTTTAAAATCTCCTTCTAAATTGTAATCAGTTAGACACTCAGGATATCTGATAAAATAATACTTACAAAGAAGCTCCAAAGAAATTGCCAAGAATAGCAAGATATTGAGGCTTTTTTTTTGTCTAAGTTGGACGCTTTGTGACGTCACATGGTTTCTTTACCATGGCAGCAGTGATTATTTCCATCAGTTAGTAATTATCCATTTTGCATCCATTAGACAGGTATCAATAATTCTATTTTTCTGACTGTGAAAACTTAAGGAAATTACCTGTTCTGGACAGTCTGATAACTGAATGTTGACCCTTATTATTATGTTGTAATGTCGACTGTTTCAGGAGTTGGCAACACTTGTTCAGTCGTTTCAGTTAGAGATGAAAGTTCCCAAGGTCAGAGGTCACCCTTGATAAGATCTGTTACAGGGGAGTCCTGCCTCTCCTGGCCAGCAGTCGATGGCTCCCTGGAAAAAGGGCCATATTGGCACGTGGAGGAAGACCACGCAGTCCAGTGTGAAGGGGAGTATTGGGAGGAGGCACGAGGTCAAAACTGTGGAATGCCTTCAGCTTTGATCTCCCCTTTTTTGGCCCTCAGGATGATTTAGGGAGTGGCCAAAAGACAAGAACTGAGATACGGCTGTTGTTAGGCTCTCGACTTCACATTTCACCCAGGTACCCCCTCCACACACACACACACACTCCTATGAAATCCTTAGAACTGGGATCACGCAAAAAAAATGGGGGAGAGATTGATCCATGGTTGTCTGTTTAACAAGCACTCTATTGTCCTCCAGCAGGTGTGGTAAGGTTGAAGTCTGAGGTAGTGCTGTGTGCAGACTGACACAGGTGGTTTTTTTTTTTTCCAGTTTTATGGTTCAGAGTAGAACCAGATCACAACAACTTAGAGACAGAATTGGATTACTGATAAAACAGAAATGCATACCAATACAAGAAAATACAGCACAAAGGCAAAAGATTATATCATTTAGCAGGAATTTCTGAAGCAATTGCGTAAGACCAAAAAGGTGAAATTTTTGAAAAATTCAACTACTCTTGATCTGCATGATAATTCTAATTGTCCTACGTAGGAGACTCGAGTCAACTGCAAATTTGTAGAGGGAACTTCTGTGTTGGCTCAAAGCAATAAAATGTACTTTCTTGTCAAATGTTTAAGAATGATGAACGAGCGTTCCATGACTGCATCAAAAACAGAATTTTGCTTGTGACTTAACAAGACTATATAGTTGGATAAATCAAAGTTTTTGGTAATGGTTTTTTGCACAGTTGTATGAACACTATTCCACCCTATTTCATTCCCAAAATAAATTCATGTATCTGTCAAGATACGACGTTTTGCCTTTACAAATTATGAGAAAATGAGACATATTTTTCATGTTTACAAGTAACAACTTCCATTTGCACCATAATAGTAATTACAGCTCTGATTTGAGATATTTCACCTTTCAAGCCGATTTCCAGGAACTCATTACGCTCGTATTAAGTGGAGGTAATTGGATTCACTAGAGTAAGACGAATTTTGTGAACCAGATTGAAGTTCTCATCCTAAACAGAAGAGAGGCAGGTGGTCTAACCAGCCGTGGCAGGTTATTGGTCAGGACTGAGAGCTCGCACTGATGCTAATCTTGCATGACACAAGTGACAAACCGAGAATGTCCCCTGATTCCCGAGCAAGAACAAGGTAGTGAAATGTCTTCCTGTGAAAAGTACTCAGTTGTGTATTTTGGTTTTTCTTTTGATGAGTTACGACACATATTATAGCGGGCTGTAGTTTAGAGTTTCCTTTTCTGATTGTTTGACAACTTATAAGAATAATCAATGGTTTTGATTTACCTATTTGTACAACAGGGTGTTCACACTGTAGTAATTCATGGTAAGTGCTCTGATCAAAGGTGGGAGTCAAATTTGAAGGCCATGCAGCTCTGTCTGCTTCAGTACTTGCTGTAAATGAAGATTTGCTATGGGTAGAATATCTAGTGTATCTATCAGTACAGTTATTATATTTCTCCATGTTTCTGTGAGGTTGTTAAAATGACGGTAAGAGATACAGGTACTGAGGGAAGTGATGGGAAGCTACTTATTCCTTGTCTGAGCTGCAGGAAAGGAGCTTCCCTTTGCTTTGATTTTCCCCTCCAAGCTCTAGTCATTGTTACTATAGAAACCATGCAACGGCTGCTGCGACTGACCTAAAATGTTTGTCCAAAACAATGATGTCAGTCTGGCACCAACTTATGATCTGCAAGGGACTTTCTGTAGAACTCTTAGTATCAAACAGATCATTTGTAACGGTTTGGTGTCAGTTTTCTTACCTCATTTCTCATGGCGTTTTAAGTAACGTTCATACACTTTTATTATTGACACTGAACCACATGATGGCTTTTATATATTAAATAAAATATGTAGTTGGATAGCACGTGCAAAAATGATTCCTGATCCCGAAGAATCCTTGGGCAAGACTCCTAATATTATACCTACCTACCTCTTGATATGAGGAGAACTACAAAAAAGAGTCTTGCCAGTTGGAATGTAGCCCAGATTAACAAGGTCCGCATCGAATGTTGGGAACCTGGGAGGGTTCGATGGAGAAGAGATGATAACATGGGCTTGACTGAGTGTTACTACAACAAGAAACCTAATGAGAAAGACTAAATGAGAATGTTGAGGAATGGGTAAGAAAGAGGCTATCATCTACATTAACAAAAAAACAACCAGTCACCTAATACTGAAATATCAATAAAACAAGCCTCCTGTTAAGATTAGAAATTCATGGCATTTGATGCAGATACCAAGACTGAAGTTCCATGCAACCGCATTCAGAACCCACACAAACAGATCCCAGAGGAGAAAATGCATCCCAGATACCTTGCATAGGTGAGCTACAGACATAAGAAAAAAAGATAATGGTTGAGGTAGCTACCATCAGCCACCGCACTAGGCTTCCTAAACCATCAGACAGTAGGCTAAAAGATATGAATGTGGCCGTATTCACAATCCCAACCACAACCATAACTGAAACCAAAATCCTGGTATGTGATACAGTATGGTACTAGGCTACAAAATCCACAAAGCCAACCCTCCTTGATATCCACCTTGGAAGCTAAGACTGGAACTCAAGATAAAGACAGCCTTGAAGGAGGTGAGTAAGTTGGCTGAGCTACGAAAGGGTAACACAACAAAGGACAGGTCCTGGCTACTGAGGAAGTGCAAAGGCATGTCTATAGCTGAGGGCCTGGAGTTTGCTAAACAAAGACTAGCCCTACTGGCAACTAGATTGCAAAGATGGACAAAAGAAGCAGAAGCCTAAATTTCCCTCTTTACCAAGGAACCAGCTAGCGTGTACTCTCAACTGTAGCTTAACAAGACGTCGGCCACAGAACCACCAAGAGCCAAAACAGAGTAGTACTTGAAGAGCATGTGGGAGAAGGAATCATCACACAACACCAGCGCACTGTGGCTAAGAGACCTAAGAACAGAGTGTCATAGTCTCCCAAAGCAGGAACCGAGACAGAATGGGAAGAACAAGATCAGAGCCATCAACACGTATGCCCTGCCAGTCATCAGATACCCAGCTGTCATAGTAATTTGGCCAAGAGAGAAAATGGAAGCTACAGATATCAAGACATTAAAACTTTTTACCATGCATGGAGTCTTCCATCCAAAAGCCAACCCCACCTGCTGGACAGGAGGATGAGGCCCGGAAAGTGTGAGGACTACTGTCCTGAATGAGATACAGAACATCTAGTACATCAGATGGGGGATATGGATAGTAAGGAAGCAAAGGAGGTGCAGGAGGTGGCAGGATAAGCCTCTCCATCTCTCCATGGAATGTACTACCAACAGATGGCAGAGGTAGCTGACATGAGAGGATCCTACCAATGGCTGGAAAAGTCACCTCAGCAACAGGTCATTGGAAACAGAGGTACCATATCTGGCAAGACCCCCCAGGTGCAGACTGTGCAATGAAGCCCCTGAGACAATCTAGCACCTACTAGCAGGGTACAAGATGCAGGAAGGGACAGCGTATACTGAGAGGCACAAGCAAGTGGCAGGGAACATATACAGGAACATCTGTAAGGAATATGGCCCGGACACTTCCAAGCCTAAATGGGCGATACCACAGAGAGTGGTGGAGAACAATAGAGCCAAGATCCTGTGGGAATTCAACATTGAGACAGATAAACAGGTACTGGCCAGCCAACCAGATATAGTGGTAATAGACAAGGGGTAGAAATCACCATTGGTGATAGATGTGGCTATTCCAAGTGAAACATCAAGAAGAAGGAATATGAGAAGCTAGAGAAATACTGTATTGAAAGATTGAAACAAGAACTGGAGAGAATGTGGAAGGTGAAAACCTCTGGTTAGATGCCTGTGTCTTAGGAAACTTACCACCTGCAGGAGCAGAACTGGATGAGAAGGGAATTTTTATTTATGTGTGTGTGTGTGTGTGTATATATATATATATATATATATATATATATATATATATATTTGGAAAAAGGAGTCACTTGGATAAAGTTAAATAAAGGTGAATATTATATATGTTATTGTAATATAAATGGAGCAGTTGGTATTTTTGGTTTATTTTGATAAGTTCACCAGCAGTACTTCATTTGACAGCCTAAAAATAACAAGTTGGGGACCTTGGCCAATGTGCCAGAGGACAGTGTATAAGGATAAGGGGTCATATAACCCAAGGGCTATTAGATCATTCCTGTCCTTAGACTTCCACACATCAGCTTTGTGGCCCCCAAGTTCTTGAGATAATCACCTTAGTTTGACATTGCTGGTTCCATTTTTAAGATGGAATGGAGTCTGCTGGTGAGCAAACCACACCTGTTGAACCTCTTCTCCGCTCAGAATGATGAATCTGTGCGTTAGAAACGCGGCCCTTCGACGAACTTCCAAACGCTTTTGAGCAGGAAGGCACGGTAAACACAGTATGAAATGTATAAATGTCTAACCCCAAAGAACAGTGGATGTAATTTCTACACTGCTGTCCCTAAGAAAGAAAGGGCTATAATAATATAGTCACATAGTTTTGAATAATAAACGTCTGGTTGTCAGAATCTAATGCTGAAAAATAAAACTTGCAGTATTAACAGGGTTGTGCTTCCCTCTGCTGGCTGCGGTCAGTATGGTCAGTTTTCACTTTATTTTTAAACCCAATTTCAGTTCCTTGAAAATTTTGATGGGAAAACTCTTGGTTTAACTGTTAAAATAAACCAAGGTTCTATTTTCATTCATGTTTTAAATAAATCCCCATGTTGCATTTTTGTCTTAATTTTATATAAAATAACCAGAATTGTATTAAAATTTAAAAGATATGTTAATCTTAACAAATATAGTCATTTTCTTAACAGAGGTACATCCCCAGCAGCTTGGGTACCAGCAGAGTTGTAAGTAAATGGAGTTTATCTTAAGTAATCTTTCATTGTTTTGAAGTTACAGATGCCTGACTTTTTTCTTTATGGGACCCCTTGATATTCCACTTATTAGTATGCGCTAGACTGCAGTGATATAAATAATAATCGATAAGTATTGTGAACTTTAGTTGTTAGACTAATAGTGTTTGCTCAGGGCATTTTGTATTGATCTGCACACTCCTCTTCCCGTGTGTGTGTGTGTGTGTGTGTTACTGTAGAATTTAATAGTGTTACTGTACAGTGTCTAATTGCTAATGTGAAATTGTTTTCTTTCGTTTAAATCTAGTGTTATATTGTATTCCATTATATCATATTGGAGGGTCCCATGCACGCCCTGAAATAGTAATTTTAAAACTTTAATTTTTGATTTCTTGAATTACAATGTCTGTTTTTTAATTTTTGTTTTTATTTAACATACAGTTTTCTAAGGGTTAAAATTGATAAAAATGTTTGGATTAAAAAATATTCTTTATATTTCACAACCACAATGATTTGAGACAATTATGAAATGTTTAAATGCTTTCATTTTTTCTAATCCAAACATTTAAGTTTAAACATTTAAGTGCTGCAAACATTATCATTCAGCACTTAATGCCACATTCAAACTGAAAATGACCTTTTTGGGAAGGTGCGGGGTCCCTGGTGTCGAGTGGACACAAGAGGGCGCACTAGAGCCGTTAGAACTTTTGTGCCCAAAAACAAACATCAGTTAACAGTTTTAATTGACATAGAATTTAATTAAAAATATATTTGTCTTTGTAAATCCATGTTTAGATTAGCTTATCTTCCTTGTGTGTAGCTCTATGCTTATGGCCAGCATCCCTGTTCGTAATCTTTGAAACAATTATTTTTGTGTGAACTGTCTGCAGGGGGGTTTTCATCCTGAACGTCTGAAATTAGTTACTGGCTGTTACTGGTACAAGTGTGTCGGTTTTGAGGAGTTTGTGGAGTGTGGATTACTGTTGCATCTTTTTGAGACACAAAATATGTTGAAAACACTTTGTCATAAATAAAGGCAAAAATTTCATTAATAGATATGTTCTTTTCAAGTGGCTCTGATGTTTTTTGTTCTCTTTTTATTACTAATTAATAACTAGGAAGATACGACTGAATGAATGAAGCCCAATCTGTGGTTTGTAACCTCTAATGCATCTCCTCTTAGCTCAACACACTGGGCCTCCGCAATTGATTTCTGACTCTCTGCACATTTGTTTGTGTTTGAATGCCGTGTTGCAGGGATGGACGAGAGGTCATGTGTGTGGAGCAGCTGAGGCCAGCAGCTTGCCCCCCCTCCCCACCCCACCTGGCCGAGAGCATGTACAGGAGAAATGGGTTTATGGGAAGTGTCGCCGTCACCTCCGCCACTCCAGAGGTGAGCCCACCCAGCAGCCACTGGCCAACAGCCAAGTAGAACCAGGGTCACCATGATGTCATTTATTGGTTCAGCTGTGATGTGTATTTACTGAACCCTACAAATTTGGTGTCCTTGATAAAACTTAAGAATCAACAACAAGTGGGATATCGAATAATATTTGATTAAAAAAAAAAATTTAAAAATCAAAAAGGTAAAATTATTGTTAACACATTTGATTTAGTATCGTGTATAAATTTTTATACATCAAACTTCTGCGTGTCACATTTGGACCTACTAGAACAGTGAAGAACTTGGTTGGGAGAGGATCCAAATACATCTTCAAGAACAGTGAGGAAAATGTGAGGAGGAGTCAGCTGGTGAAAACACTTGGCTGTTTTGGGTTCACAAGGTCACTAAATGAGATGACTCATCCATGAGAACAAGCTCTTTGGAAGAGTTTTTAAAAGCAACAGATTTCTGGCATCAAAGAAAAATCCATACAATAAAAATTAATCATATTTTCCATTAAAAAATAGCAGTGAATGAATGGTGTTTTGGAGCAGATTTCCTTCCACTGGTCTTTTGGGTCTTTCCTAAGATCAGACGCAAAATTAACTTTTCATAACAGGACTTTTTGGCCAAAAGCCTGCTTAACTGTGAGTTTCCAGAGCAAAATGACCATAAACGTGTCTCAGAATGAATACAGTAATCTTTGGCAATTATTCTGCCATAATAATAATAATAATCTTTAATTGCAGCTTCTCAAGCAGCTATACAATGGAAAAAGAAACATTAAAAGGTTACAGCTTGTCTCATGTATGTACAGTAAATATCTACATTTTTAAAATTAAAACAAGACAATGAAACAATTGAAAGAAAACGGTGTACAAAAATGATAAATAAAAAATGACGAGGGAATAAGGGAGCATGCAGGTGTGATTTTGAACATGTGGGTAGTAAGCCTGAATTTAAACATGTCCAGACCTGACTTAAACATGACTGGAAACCTTGTGGTCCATAAGGACTGATGAAGGACACGAAGGTTATGGAAAAGTTGTGCATTGCGCTGGGACCGAAGTTCCTCCCAAATGGTCCTCCAACCTTATTAAACATAAACAAGAACTGAGCGCTCTGACTATTGCCAAGGGAAGTTGTTCCAAGTACTACAAGGAAAGGTGTCAGTTATTAATTCTTTTTTTAATATAAAATATAATTCTGAAAATTTGTTTATTCCACTGAATTGTTGAAAGTACAATGCATTCCATATGATGGAAGAATATTAAAATATCCTGATTATTTTGTTTTATAGCTGTCCTTTTCTAGGCAAGCAAATGATTTCGAAAGTGCTTTTGTTTATTATTCAACAATGTGTCACACTCTGGATTCAGTCACAAAAGCTCTGAGAACATTTATATTTACCCTGTCAGTCATGTGTTCGAAAAAGGCAAAATACTATCCATCCAGTTCAAATTACATGCCTTTCTCTAGGGTTTACATTTCTTGATTTAGGTTATGCTTGTCTCCAATGTGGGTTACGATGTTAAGTTCCTTACAGTATAGCTGAGTAGCTAAGAACCTAGATCAGGGGTAATACTACAGGAGGTGGGACTCAAACCTGCAATGTGAAGAAGCAGGTCACTGTATCACCTACACACACCTGTATGATGCAGTAGCGCAAGAGTGTGTGGGGCCTGGAAAAAGGCCTGAGGGAGATGATCTGTCAGTTGCTCTTCTCTGAAGGACTCTGTGGAAATGCAATTCTGTGTGGCCCTGTGAGCTTCACTGATGAATTGAATTCTACTGAACTGAAAAGAACTTTTAATTGTTTGATATACTGAAGTCCTTGAAGTGGGGAAGAAGTAAGTGCCGCACCTCCCGTTACTGACACGTTGGAGTGTGAACCAGTTGGCAGCAGTAAACTACTTCCTATTAAAATTCTGTAGGGAATAAAACATGCAAGGAGATACTGTGGATGTTCACAAAATGCGTTTCTTTAACAAAGTTCAAATGATTGATCAAAAAGTAGCAATTGGAGTGAGCTTTCTCCTCATGTCTGTGTGGGTTTCCTCTGGGTGCCCCAGTGTCCTCCTGTAGGCAAAAGACAAGTGTTTCAGGTTCATTGGTCACACCGGTATCCTGTAGTGTGTGCATGTAAGTGTGACTGGGTGTTTGGTCACCCTTTGATGTACTGGGGTCCTGTTGAGGTGTAGGTTCGTGGCCTAGCGCCCTTTGCTTTCAATGGGCCAGCTTTCGTACCAGTGCAACCCTCCTTAGGATAAGCAGTTATTGAAAATGGGTGGCTGGATGTTATTAAATCAGTATAAACATTGAGTAAGCCCTTAAATGCAGACGTTCCAGAAGTTACCATTTCACTGACGCTACATCCTGTGCTCATAAGGTACTATCACTTCTGGAGGATTTTGGGGTTTGTTTAAACATATAAATTGAATATCCAAAAAAGTGAATGCTTTCCACATAATGGACATGATCCTCAAGTGGTTCTGTGAAATTACCCTTCCACGTTTTTAGTTCAGGGTTTAAATATCTGAGGACCCATATTGCCAGTACTGTCTCCCAAGTGCTTCAGACAATCTTCTCTCCACCTCTGGTCCAAGTAAAATTTGCTGTCTGAAGTTGGAGTTGTTTGCATTTCTTTCAGTTTATTCCCTTGTTTCTTCCACAGTCATTTTTTGAAGCCTAGAGCCCAGCTGGTATCAATTTTTATTTGGGATTGTGAACCACACACCTGTCTATACCCCTTATACAATAGAAGAAAATTGCCAATAAATGTATATGCATGTATATACATATAAACTTTGTAAAAACTGAAAATTTGCCTCTTCTACCTTATTTAACAGTTTCTATTCTAATGTGACCCCTTACAGTCCTGGGTATTTCAGTTCTTAAATGGAACAATTGCCACTCAGCTTTAGGTTTGTACTCTAAGCTACTTATGGTGATTTGCTCACTTATACAGCTGGGTAATTTTTTACCATGCCAATTCAGGGTAAGTTTGTTGATCAAGGATACTACAGCAGGAGTGAGGACTCAAAACAATGTTCAGAAGAAGGTTCCAGCTATAACCACTATGCCGCCCGCTAGTCTGTGCATGAACAGCTGTAACATTGATCTTAACCAGTCAAATCACCACGTCTTCCCACCTGCATTTCTCATTGGTCCATCTGTCTGTCCACATGCAGGGGAGCAGCAGCTCCGAGTCTCTGGATGGGCGGAGCATGGACTATGCCAAGAGTTATGATGCTGTTGTGTTCGATGTGCTGAAGGTGACACCTGAGGAGTTTGCTGTGAGTAGAACCCTCTCCTCACACCACTTCTTCTTCTCATGGTCCATATGAAGTCAATTGCTTGACCCCATGACCCCATTCCCCAGATGGCAATTCAGAGTTTTAACCAGAACCTACAAGTGATACTCAAAGTAAGTTACCAAATGCAAATGGTTTTTACTTAAATGGAGACCTTTAAATTAAGTACCTTACTTAAGATACTACAGCCAGGCTTTCCTGGGCCTCAAGCATTGATGACCTCATATTTTGTTTAGAAGTCAAAATTGTGTCTCAGGAAGTCACAAAGTCCTTACATTTCAATGGATGTCTGGGAAGACTTTGTACACATTGTGCACACTGGACACATTGATTTGCTCCAGTAGTGGAAAAGTGGGCTCAACAGTGTTGTCTGGAGAGAGAAATTGGCCTCGGTTCTGCCAATGGGCTTTTGGGCCATGTTCTATACTGCTGTACAATCTCTGAAATTCAATAAGTGATATGTGTATGAAAAATACCCCTTGCATGGCTGGAAACATTGATATTTCTGCAGCTGCACTTAGTTTTTAATAGGCCGAATGGTTCATTAATCTCCTTCTTCTCTCTGATATTTGGTAGAGCCAGATTACTTTGATGGATGCCCCAGTATTCAAAGCGATACAGCCAGAGGTAAGACGTGAAGTTTGTCAGAGTTGAGTAGCTGGATGTTTCAGTTAGGGTCCTCTAGCTCTAGGAAGTAAATGTTACACCAAGCAGTATATCGACAAAGCAGGGCAATGTGGCAGTAAAATGCAGTTGTACTGTACTTCGTTTTTAAAAATTTCTTTCAGTATTTAACTCAGATTCACAGCTGGCCTTTAATATAGTTTTTTCTTTTAGTTCTTATAATAGAATATAATTTCACTTCCTCGAGATATACTGCAGGTTTGCAGCATGCAAGTGTGGCAGTAGATGACTTGGTGGTTTGTTCCCTGATGGTTCCCAAGTTTGAGTTACTGCCCCTTCCATAATACCTTTTATCAAGATGTTTACTCTGCAAAAATTACCCAGCTGTGTAAACGGGAAAATCTTTTTAAAGTCCTTGAGTGTACAAACCAAACATTGTAAGACTTGGTTCTACATTACAGATAATGGCTAAGAAAATCATGCGGGTATGTTTAATTTTTTGCTTTTGTTTTATGGATAAAAATTGTGTTTCTGGATCGTCTTGCTGAAGGGTGGACCACAGTGCTAGAACTACAGGTTTAAAGACTGTGACCATGAGCATCAGAGTCTAGACAAAGAATGGTCCATATCATCTCCTGCAAAAAGTGTGCCCTGCCTTGATCCGAGTAACTGAGACTCGCCCCTTGAGCCAAGCCTGAGGTTTTGATGGCTGTGCAACCCACATTATCCCAAATGGCAATGTGGAGCCACCTTGTGGGCTCACTACTCAGAAGGTGAAGGGTGGTGGTCGGGTTCAGTATTTGTCGTGGACTTTGGGCAAAGGTGTTAAAAAACAAATGAAAGGGAAAATTTAGATTCCTTCTGACTGATTTGGAGGAGTACATTGGATCCTGGAGGGTATGGATGTTCTGCTGTGCAAGACAGGCCCAGTTTCTGGCAGGTTTTGCAGTTCATTGTTGTTATTTATTACTTTAGCTACTTAGCAGATACTTTTTCCACGACACGTTGCACCTGGCATGTACTCCCCTAAAGCAGCTGAGATGAAATGTTCTGCTCAAGGCTACATCAGCAGGACTCATTTGTTTTTGTGCTTAACCTCGTGATTCTTCTGTTATAGCAGTCACTTTGTTACTCTTTTGTGTGTTTTCTTTTTTTTTTTTTTTTTTTGCTGGGTCCATGTAACAAATTACTATGAATTTGGGATCCAACGGTTTGCTATCCTTTATTTGCTTTCTGATAACCCGTGATGAGACCGTCTCTAGATATAGTTGGTGAAGAGTTCATCTTAGTAGACAACCAGAGGAATTTGTCCCCTTTAGTCCTGCTCATCTAGTCAACTCAAACATTTGTAGTATTATATCATAATGAATAACAAATATCTGACAGACAGAATAATTCTACAGTGATTTCCATTGTCTAGGTCATTATAGACTTCATTCATCCCTGCAGCAAAATTTGGTGTACGGCCCCTGAACACACAGGACACAAGACGGTCATAGCAGACATAACAATAAATGACAAAAGGAAAATAAATAAGTAAATAAATAAATAGGCAACCGGTTAATAAGTGATAAATACAGTCTAACTGCTGACATATCCTTGTGTGGCATTATGGAGGCAGATGGCTGATGGACCCCAGAAGCATTTCTTAGTGCACCTAAGCTCAATAACTCAGTGCTTGAAAGAGCTCCTGGCGATCGCTTCATTTAGAGGATATGAGCTGTGGTCCACGATGGATTGTAGCTTCCTGCTGATCTCGTGCTGCCACTGACTCCACTGAATGAGGGTGCAGACCCATGACAGAACCCACTTTCTTGATGGGTTTGTAGAGTCTGCACCTCTCACCAGAAATGATGTCCCCCCCAGCCGACCACAGTATAAAAGGTCACACTGGCGACTACGGTCTGGTAGAACATCTGGTGGATGTTGCTACACACATTAAAGGACCTTAACCATCTCAAAGTACAGCCTGCTCTGTCCTTTCTGTATTGAGAGACCAGTCCAGTTTGCACCCTCAATAGTAACTTTGCACAAGCGTTCCTTAAAACAGTGAAGGTCAAGCATCAGCTCCTTTGTTTTGTTGATATTTAGGTCAAGGTGAACAGAATAAAGGAGCTGGTAGTTGACCTTTCCCATGTTAAGGAACCCTTTCTGACAAACCTTCTATTTATCATACTTGTGTAAGTTCGGCCAAGAAAATGTATAATAAGAAGACAGTAGTCAGCTAAGTGAACTATTTTTTTTCTTTTGTGTACAGCCTCAGAGCAACTGTCAATATGGAACAGTTAAAGTCACAGAAGCAGTTCAGACCCCAGGAAGTAATCTCATATGGACCGTGATCCTAAGTGATCTTCACAGAGCCATGGATTTGATCTCCTTTACTCCATCAAAGATCTTGGTTTAGCTTTTCCATAGGACATGGGCTGCTCAGAGCTGAGCTCAAATTAATCATCCGTTCAACAAGGAAGCAACAGAGGCTTAAATAAATATAAATTCTGCCTGCCATGGGTTGCTTTACATGTTACGGGTTAATTTGTAGGTCAGTTAATGCAGTCAAGTATGTAGCAGCCTTGTTTTCCTGGCTTTACTGAGTAATTTGAACAATGACTTAACTATACTGTAAAGAAAAACAGAGGAAGCTTTGAGTGCTTTAATTGTGGAGATACAGAAGAAAGTGCACGCCCTATATTGGGCTTCATAGTGCCTCTTGAATTTGCCTCAGGCTGTGAGGAGTTTTGCATGTACCCCTTGTGTACGTCTCCTTTCGTGTTTCAAGTGAACTGGTGATTCTAAGTTGCTCTTCATGTGTATATGTGTAAGTGAATAAGTGTGGATATATTTGTGACTGCCCTGGGATGGGTGGGTAGAATGATTTATTACATTGCTTGTAAATGCTATTGTTCTTCTCAGATGTGAAGCTCTGAGCTTTGTGTGTGTGTGTGTGTGTGTGTGTGTGTGTGTGTGTGTGTGTGTGTGTGTGAGCTAGAAAATTTCATCCAGCCCACGCAGAATCCCACACCCCCGAATGGAATAATTCAGGAACATTCCAAAACGTCTTATGAAATGATCTGCTCCACAATGTGAAGTGAGGATTGTTTCAACTTTGCCACATCTACAAGAAGAAAATCAGAAAAGTCTGAGATGTACTTGTGTACTCTTGTTTAGCACATACCGGCAGCTGTGTGTTTCTTGGTCACACATTGCTGGGGGTAAAAGAGCACAGGGAACCATATCTGGCTCACAAATCAGAAGATCATGCTAAAGTAATACAGTGAATCATGATCCAGCAACATGATTTAATGAACCTCAAAAAGGCAATCTTTATAGAATTGTCTGTGGCATAAACCTACTGGAGTTTTATCACAAAGACCCACTTTTCACCAGCTGTTTACAGCTTACACTTTGAGTAAGCCTGTAATTATATTTTACTCAAATGTTTTGTACAACTAGAATGAACAAATTAGTAAAATTTTTTGAAACAGTGGCCCACAGATGTTATATCACACTGTAAACTGAAATGGAAAGCCATAAAATATATTTTAGTTTTATATACAAATACTCATTCTTAAGACACAGATCCAGCCAGTCTTGTGGGAAAATTAAATGGGAATGAAGGAAGGGCCTTGGGTTTCAGTTGATGTAGTAGTTCTATTCTTGTATTCCAGTGTGACACAACGTAGGGCATAAGCCGTGACCTCTGTGTGTTTTACTGCAGTTGCATAACAAGGATGGGAAAACAGTGGTTGAACTCTGAATCTTTCTTTGAATTCTATGACTGACTATACTGTACACAAGTGTTTATGCTTACAGAAGAGGTCACTTTCTATTCTTGGATCACCATCAGTTCCCTTAGCAAGGAGACCACATCTCAGAGACCCATTGTGAAAGACCCACATGCCGTAACGGGCGTAAGGGTTCCGGAAGACCATATCTTTTGGCTTCGTGGGAAGATCACAAAGGCCTTAAAGTGGGACCATCAAACTTCCAACCCTTTTTGCCAAATGATGAATGTGTGAAAGTTTTCTGCTGGTTTTGTCTTCGCATCAAAGGCAATTTGGGAGCCAGATCTTCAATGGGCACCCATCTGAGGGAGACACATGTTACAGTTATGACATGAAACAAGTTGGAACCAGTTGTATAGAACCTAATGGCCTTTACTGGGACTACCTCACTGTGTTTGTCATGGTTAATCTTTGTCTTTATTCCTCCATTTCTTTACTTACTGTTATCTAAATGGATTCAAAGTGCTTCATCTACACTGGGATGATAATTGTCAACATCATAGTTTACTGAACTTGTGACATAGCAATAGCCATGGCAATAATAGTCCAGGCTATGTTTTCAGGCTTTCCCTTGTTGTTCTGAGTCCTTGAAATCATGACCAATTTGCACAGTTGCTTATTAACTACAACAGCTTTGTGAAGTGTAGAGAAATAATGTCACTGATTTTTTTTTTTTTTTTTTTTGCTTTATAGGAACTATACATAGGTTTGAAAGCCAAGGAATCCTTGTATGAATATTTCTGTATTGTTGCTTTGGTCTCAGTGTCCTTTCTTTTAGGAGCTGGCCAACTGTGGGTGGAGCAAGAAGGACAAGCACATTCTGGCACCGAATGTGGTGGCCTTCACCCGCAGGTTCAACCAGGTGAGGTCTACCTACCCACAACTCTCTTACACAAAGTCTTAACACTACTACTAACACTCCTTATCCACAGCCCATGATCTATAGGTACTGCCAATTGATAATGTATTTTTGCAGTTGCACACTGCTACACTACAACCTCCTTTTTATACTGTTAAATAACCTAAAACATTATGTGTCACAAGGTACCTGCATGTGTTTTAGATTCATATGCAACTACAAGCATCCTGTAGTATATAAGTAACAGCAAACATTTTGTATTGCATAGAGCTTTATGCTTATTTAAAAACTACCTTAACGCCCATAGGATGCCAGTAAAATGTTAGTGAGATCATCAGACTTGTCAATCTTCCATCTTCTTGGGTGGCGTTTAGATAAGAGTCCTTGGGATTTTCTAGTGGTAAAATACCAAGCTTCATACAGTTTCCAGGTTGGTGTGCTCTCGTTCTGTATAATGGACACATGGATCATAGTTAGAGGAGAAACTGTCCGTTTTGTGTGTCTTTCTGTTCTTACCTATGTGCTTTAGTACTTGCGACAATTTGCGCTTGCTTAAATGTGAAAATGGAAATAATGCAGATTTAATGTTAGCTCTGAGTTGTCCTTACCCCCCTTTGTTGGTAAAGTGATTTTCCATTTCACAGCCAATTCTTCCCGTGTTCACGTTATATGGAAATATACACTAGTTTTGACTACAATTAGTTATTTTTTCAGCAGTGTTTGCTTGTGGCTGTAACTGTGAAAACAATACAGTGTGTATTTGAGGGGCTGTTCTGGCAAAGTCTGATGAGCAGCCAAAACATGTAGAAGTTAATTTTTTAATACCGGGTTAACATTTGAATTTCCTTCTGTAATGTCAGCGTGTCTTTCTCCAAAACTGGATGCTCCACAGACAGCTGGGAAGTGTCAACTTTGCATTTTGCCAAATTAAATATCTTCACTGTTTAGCCTTTTTTCTAAAGAAAAAGACTAACCACAGTAATCTTCAGTTTTAGGTGAATGGGTATATTTCGGTGCACTATAGCAGATGCCAACACCTTTTATCCACCCAGTCTATTCAGCATTTACCAGTTTCAACCGTGTCTGTCTGTAACTCGATTAGTGCATAAATCTGAAGATGCTTTTAGTTTGAAGTCAGAGTCAATCAAAGCTTAATGAAACAGACATCCCTCAATTCATTTACAGGATACATTTTGTAAAAAAAAACCTCTGATAAAGCTGTTGCTATTAAAAATACTTAAGACTTATGTTCATATTTTTATCTTTGACGCTTTAATTCATCTCTATAAAGCTTGATCTCTGTTCTTCATGCACAGCATTGTTTTTTTTCTTGCCACAAATGTGAAATTTGTCACAAAGATACTTTTCATTCTGAGGTCTTTGCATAGTCAAGTTTATTACACTCCAAAATGATAACTTACGGTCTTGAAAATTTCAGTTCAATTCAGTTAATATTATATGTTTGAAATAGGGCGTGGAAAGGTGCAAATACTGACATGACACGCAGTACATAGTTACGTCATACGCAGAGTGTACATCACACTGACCAAACTGCACAATCGTGATGCTAACACGCTTTCTCAGACAAACAGCGCTACACACATTACTGTGTGTTTGACCATTATGAGGCAGCAAGCGCGTGGCAAAGATGTGTACCTCATGTACTAAATTAAACTGATTGTGGGTAATAAAGTTTGGTAGCATATATAATTTGTCTTTTTCAGGACAGACTGTAAGGTTCACATGTGCACACGAACACACACTGCTGCACACATTAGTAATAGTGATGGGTATCACTGGGCAGTTCCCAACTAATTTGTCACCGCGGTTCATGTACACACAGTAGTGACATGTGCCTTTCAAGGGACGCTTTGCTTTGGTGTGCTGGAGGAAGAACACAAGCTCCTGACAGAGGAGCGTCAGAGGGTGTACTTTAGAATTGAAGAAACACCATCATCATCATAATAATCATCTTCATCAAGATGCTAAGCAGCAACATTGAGCCAGTAGTAGCAATATGTGCGCAAATAAAAATGATTAGTAAAATCTGTACAAAGTGTAAATGTAAAACAATAATTAGAAATTACACAACACACACATGCATATGTGCCCACATGGTGCTGCACATATTACTGAAATAACAGTAATAAAGTGTTTTGATTAAATTAATAATAAATGTTGTTTATTACTTTTTCCTTTACACCATTCCACTTGACTATGTCTGGTTGGTCTCTGCAGCATCCACCTGTTCAACAGCACTAACAATACTTAGGTACTGAATGCAACCTATTCAGGGGTTGTACAGTTTGGTGATATATATGTAATATTTTCTTTGTACCTTTCCATTTTCTGTCCTGGGCAGAACTGGGTAAGTCGAAAACACTAAATTAAAATGACAAAAAAACCAAGCTTGTTCTGCAGGCTGATTTTTTTAGTGGCCAATATTGACCGATTCAGTGTATAAGTACATTATCTTATTATTGTTCCCCAACTCTCAGGAACACCAGAAATGACTGTGGAAATGAGTTGATTCCACATTCCTGGGTTGTTTGGTTGGATTTTACTGATGTATCCCTGGCAGTTCAAATACAGTTTGCCGCACCCTGAAATTTTAGAAAATAGATAAGTGAAGAATGTAACTACAAATAAATTAACTGGAAAACATTGATATCTTTGGAAGATCAAAGGAACCACTGTATATTTACTGATATAGTTTTTGAATTTGGTCATGAACTTACTTTTCACTAACATATTGAGTCAGCTGAATGATATCAGACCTTTTCCATTGTCTCATTTATTTTTCATGCATATTTTCCAAGTCTTTATTTAGATAAATATTACTTATAATATGCGTACAATGTGTTTAGAAGGTCTCATGTGGTGCGATTAGATTTTTGTGCACATAATGATAGGCTTTATATACTTTAAAGCCAAGAAATAACGCAAAACACACTCTGTGCGTTCATGCTCTAATCCAGCAGTTCAAATATCCGGCTCTTGCCAGAATAATGCCAAACCGTGTTTATGTAAAGCTCTGTAGTTAAACACAGGCTTTTGCCCTGGCTGTGTCCAAGTAAATGATGCTGCAGTTTGGCCACATGTTTCAGTGGACATGTTTGGCTTCTTTTGTATGGAAAGATGGTCTCCATCTATAACATGGTTCTTCTCACGCCAAATGTGGCAGGAGAAAAGGTGGTGTTTACCGAACTATATGATGGCCACCAAGTTTAGATGGGGGGTTGATCCCATTATGCCACCGCACTCAGTTGCATCAAATTCTTCAGCCCATTGGCAGCTGTTGACTATTTAAAGGCAATGAGGTCTATAGGTTAGAGATAGAATGGCAGATTATGTATATGCAGTTGCCAGGGCAACTTGTTCACAACAAGCATCCACGTGAAGTCTAATTAGGATGAAGTAATTGTGGTTTAAAAAAAGCATGTGTTTGGTTTGTTTTCTTGTATACTTGCCTGAAATAAATGTATCCCATCTCTCACAGGTTTGCATTGGATGGTCAGAGCTGCATTTAGATGTTGATGGAAATTTTCCATCATATTTTAAGTGATAAATCCACCCAAATCTACCCATTTTTGTAATTGATTTTGTAACGTCCTTGCACGCTACTGGGAGACCCCTCAGCCTCCCTTGTAGCTACTGGGCATTTTTATGAAGCAGGATGATGAGAGGTGGGATTTGGGGGAGTGATGTTAATAGGGAAAAAATGATGATGTGATGCAACATGCTCTTTCTGCACAGTTAAGAAGTTATGTATTGCTCTGATTCATTTACTGTTTAACAAAGACTAGTTATTCCCAGCAACGGCCCTTGGAACAGAGACTCATCATTTCAGAAATTAATTTAGTAACACATGACTTATGGTGATTATAACTCTGATACCACTTGTGATCTGTCATGGTCTGGATCTGTCTGTATCATTTTTTTTCAGTAGGGTAGCACAGTCATGCAACAGGTAACACGAGTGTCTCACAGTTTCAGGACTGAGAGTTCATATCCATCTCAGTGTGTTTGGAGCTTTGCATGCTCTCCTCTCATGGGTTTCCACCAGGTTTCCTCTTGCACTCCAAAAATATTTCAGTTGGACTGGTGACTTGCCTTTTTTTTGTGTGCGTGTATGAGAGGGAGAGATGGCCCTGGACCGGCTATGAATCATCATGACCATGTGCTTTGGCCAAATAGCTGTTGATCAGAGATTAATATCAGTCCGAAGACTTTACTTCCAGTGAACTTAAAATTAATGTTGCAGCTCTTTTTGAATAAATCATGCTTAACTTGGATTGAGGAAAACTGTGACATCATTCCATTCACCATCTGGGAGTATAAACGATACCCTTTACCAGTTACTGTACATGATAGAGCCGCCACTGTAACACTGATTTTCTGTTAAGCTCACTTCTCTCACAGTCTTTGAATATGAACCAGCCGCAGCCACTGCTACAGACACTGTGCTCACATTCTCTGTTGACATAGCTTGGTGTCTTTTCCAAGTGGAAAGCACCCCATAAACTGCTGGGCTGCTAGACAGTAATGAAAAGGCAGGAAGTTGCAGTTGACGCCCCCCCCCCCCCCCTTGCTCTAGATTTTGGTAGCTCTTCTGGTACAGTGTTTTTTATGGAATTTCACAAATGGGCTTCTTCGAGTCCGGAGTAATACGTTGTTTAGTGTAATTTGAACTTGGTTTTATATAAGCATGTTCTACTTGTGTATATTTTTACAGATGACAAACTGCCTGTTTTTGTGAAATTCTGTCCAAGTTACAGTTGTCAGCCCAGTGATGTATGTATACAGGTTCTGTATTAAGCATAACAGTGTGGTTTGGTGACATATTTGCGGAGCTGCTCAGGAGTGTTTCCTATTGTGTTTAGAATCATTTGATGGTAATGATAAACATTGAGCTTCTGAAAACTTCAGACATTCTTCTCCATTGACTTTGTTGTTGTTAAGATGTACATAGTGGCTGTTTTAGTTTTTGCCACTGAGATGTGATTGGTTTTTCCGCAGAGGTTGTGTGAGGTTCACACAGTTCAGCTTCACTCCAGGCCTCTGCCTGCATGTGTCTAGAGCTGATCTGATCTGGTCGAATTTCAACAGCCATCTTTCTCTGTTTTCTGCTGTTCTGTAGAATGTATTAATTCGTACACAGTGCTGTCAAAATAAACTTACCTCTTTGCCAACACTGAGAAATAGTTTTCATAGTTGTACAAATGTTTTCTTTTTCAGATTTGACTTAATCCTAAAGGCTGACAAAGTTGCAAAGGCTGCACATGTTTAACATTTTGTTTCTTATTTTCAATAAATTGTTTAGCAACTTACTGAAGTTGTCTTTTTTTTATCCTTAGACAGTAGTATCATTTATATGTAGACTCAATTTTCCATATATCTACACACAAAAATCAAAAATTTCACAACTGATACTAGGTCTCCGACGTTCTATTACTATTTGCACGTATCAATATTGAACAAAACAGTGACAGTGCTGTTAAAATGGTTTAAAAATGTGGTTTTCATGTTGCCATCAAATGCTTTGGTTTTAAAAGTATGTATTTTTTTGACATTATTTGGATATAATTTTTCTTGCTTGGTTGTGGGTTATTTTTTCTTAATTTATTTTGAGTTAAATATTTAGACCAAATTCCCAATATTGAAAACTGCAGCTTGAAATTTCTGTTTATTTTTCCCTTTCGTCATCCTATAATGTATATTTTTTTCTAAAAGGTGTTTTGTCATTTTTACAGTATCAAGGGAGTTTTCTTTATGCTTCCTGCAGGTCAGCTTCTGGGTGGTGAGAGAGATACTGACAGCACAAACCCTGAAGATCCGTGCCGAAATACTAAGTCATTTTGTGAAAATTGCAAAGGTGGGTAAAGTCCTGAATCACTTGTGTCTTTAGAATCTCATGTGCGAGGAAAACTGAAAGGAACTCTTCCACAGAGTGCTGCAGTGGACTAATTCCACACGCGCCTGAGTTCCAAACATACACCTGGTAACCCTTTTTCTGCCCCAAAGTGCCCTGACTTCCACAGTGAAACACTGAGTTTAATGGACTGATGTGGTCTAGCCTGATTCAGTCAGCTTTCAGTGAGTGCAAATGGGACTTGGTTTTGTAATTCCGTTTTAACAGGTTTTATTTGGCTGTTAAATCTGAATCTTATACTCTGTACAACCCCCTGATAGCTTTAAGTCCCCAGATCTGAGAACCCTCCTTGGTGGCATGATGGTTGTACCAGGTACAAATGAGTTGGGTTGTTTTCACATCAGTATCCAGTGTCCAAGACAAGCATTAATGCAACAGTTTTGGTCTTAGGGAGAATCTGCATCAGGAAGGCAATTTGATGAAGATGTGACTGAATTCCTCCCTTGTCTCCAGGAGTAGACAGATTCAAAAGTATTCATTGGCATGAATTACAGTATGAAATCCAACTCAAGACCTCCAGTCAACACACAGTTAGCTCTGTTGATCTCTAGCTATATTTGTCCCGTTGTGTTTTTGAATGAAAACATATCCGTACCTAACATAGCCACAAGTGTCACCTATGTGTTCTTACAAATGCAAGGTCACTTGGGGAGAATGGCACCAAGTACCAGTGATATACTGAATTTTTACTATGGCAACACATTGCACAGAACGGTGAGGAAGAAAAGAAGTTACAGATGTTTTATGTGGTTATGGAATATGTTGTAGAAAATTGCAGTTTTGAGATTTTTCCCATCTGGACAATTATGGAAAAACAGGAAAAGCTCTTCCTAAATAATGTAATCCACGAAATGATTCAGTAATTTTGCTCTGCTGGAAGAGAGAAGCACTTTTTTTTTTGTTTTTCGATCTAGTCGTACCTTAAAATACAAACAGAAAACAGCTAAAATATGATACTTTTGACAGAATCATGAAAGTCCTTGCTCATACCTGATTCTTGTTTCTTTACCTAAAAGACACTATAGGTTAACTGTTTTATCATGTCATCCAGTTCAAAAGTAATAACTTTTGTCTGTAGGTGTGAGGCAGTTGCCATCATAAAAACATTTGAGTCTGAAAATTTTTTGACAGCAGACTAATCAACAAAAACAATAAAATCTGTGGAGTTCAGGTTATAGGCTGGTACTGATTGTAAATAAGCTGTTTTTTAGGTTGGACAACATGATAGCACTGGTGTCTCACAACTCTTTGGCTGTGGGTTCAGTTATTTTGCAGGAATTTGTGACTCTAAATTGTTGTGTGTGTGTGTGTGTGTGTGTGTGTGTGTGTGTGTGTGAGTGAGAGAGAGACTGCTCTGTGATGTTTGTCTCCTGGTTATGGATATTTGTGGAGCACTTAGGTTTGGTGCTATTTCATGAAATTCTGTTTGCGATCTTCAGTGGCCTTCGCAAGGGCAAAAAGGATGACTATAAGTAGGATGCGGGGCACTTTTTCACTTTACTTTTATATCGTTCAAAAAGAGAACCATTCTTGATTTAAACCACGTGGTCCTTCACAATGTATTTGCCTGCTTTTCACACACCGAAATTGGAATTATATCATAACATACTGTAGGGTACCGGTTACAACCATAGACTTGCAGTCAGAAGGTCCCAGGTTTGAACTGTATGCTTGACCCAGGTACTTATGATGAACTTCTCCAAAAAAAAAAAATTCCCTGCTGTATAAATGGGTAAATGAAAGTACAAACCTCACATTGTAACTCATCTTGGACAAAGGCATGGAATTAAAATAATAATAATAATAATAATAATAATATGGAACATCATAAATGTGTTTTCAAATGTCATTTTCATGGCAATCTGCTTGCTTTGATTGTCTGGATACAGGATACAAATTTGAAAGATCTGCCCCAAATTTCATGTGTGACGTTCATGTGACTTTTCCCCTTTTCCGGCAGTTTTCTGGGCATTTTTTTTTAAATTCAACATAAAAGTGTGTAATGATTGGTGGCACATAAAATAATGACCTTTACATACTGAACCTGCATCTTTTTTTTTCCCCCAGCCCACAAAGAGCTTCTGTGCTGACGGAGTAATGGTAAATGCAGACCTGTCACTGACCAAAACAAAATATTCCCACTGACCCTCAGCCACCTAGACAGACAGCCCCACAGTGCACATACTAGAATAAGCACCGTGACAAAACCTTGAAATTATGGGCAAGAATCTCAGAGAAATCACAAAAAAGAATAAATAAATAATATAAGGAGGTGAGGGGTGGTTTAGCTTTTGAAGGTAACTCAGAGCTTTGTCTGGAGAAGCAGAAACACACAATAGACTTCTCTATTATTCTTCTGCTAATAAGCATTAAAAAGACTCATCCCGATTTGTCTGTTCCTCTTGCTGGTTATGGTGGCCTGCACAGGACAGATCCCATTCCAGACTAACATAGAACTCTGCCCTCCAGTTTCCCCAGGCCAGGACTAGAAGTGGTATGACTCTCCAGAACTTTGTGTGGGCTGTTTCACTGTTCAGAGTCACAACATTCAGTTTTTCTCTTAATCTCAGAGGGCATCTTATTTTGATTTTGAAAAATGCAAATGGCCCTCACTGCCAGTTTGATTCCACAGCCTTTGTTTTCCCAGGCGTCATGGGGTGCGTGTTTGTGTGGCTAAGTGTTTGTGCACCCGTGTGTGTGGGCGGGGGTGTTTGTGTTTTCAGGCTGAGTACATCTCATGTGCCGCACTCCTCCACTGCCGGATACGAGGCAGGGGCCAGGCCTGGTGCCTCCGGACTAGGGGTGTTCTACCAGGAGAGAAAGCCAACAACAGTCAAGAAGGGACCCAGCTAGTGGATCACTTAAAAGCCTGCAGGGCAAAATATCAGCGGGTGATGGGAGCATTAGCATCCTCCTTGTTTCAGTAAAATTTGGTTTGCCTCAAGGTGTTGTCTGGATGTGACAGGTGCTTCACGTGGTAGAGAACCAACGCATCACGGGGCACGTTTGTGTGGTGTGTTTCTGGGTGCATCAGCAGGGTGAGTGCATCTCGCCTGACACAGAATGCTGCTACGTTTGTTTTATGGTCTGAAGGAAATGTCTCACTCAGTTTCTGTTAATCCCAGCTGTTGTGAAAAGGTGGCTGCTAAGAATTATACTGGCAAAATGGAAAACCAGGTTGAAGGCTAACAGTGAAATCTTGAATTGGTGATCCATGGTAACTGTTGACCATGATTTTGCCTCAAGGGTACACCTTTACCCTTTTGGGCAGCCTGGGAGCACCATTTGCTTAGTGCTGCTGTATACTGTAACTGAGCTCATTGCGTTCTCCTTGCAGAAACTTCTGGAACAGAACAACCTGCACTCGCTGGTGTCTGTGGTGTCTGCCCTGCAGAGCGCCCCCATCTTCAGACTCAGCAAGACCTGGGCGGTAAGATTGCACGGGAATGCATTTGAATGGGGACACAAGGGTCGCGATCAGCCTTCGCTTCTTTTTGTTCTGTATCTCAGTCATGTTTTTTGGGTTTTACAAAATGTTTCACTTTCAACAACCGGTCGTGCATGTGGTGGGTATATCAGTAAGGCTGTTACAACCATAAACATGCAAATGCTTTAAGGTGAATGATATGAGAACAAAATGACCAATTGTGGTTGTAAATGTTGGAACTGAGAAATGGAAAATGTCTCTTGCGTTTCCTGCTATGAACCCCACCTCAAATTTATTTATTCCTAGCAGTGAGTGTATAAAACAGTACTGTATAATTACAATGCTGCATATTGGCCAAAGACTATAAATGCAGGCACTGGACATGGGTTGCACTGATGTTAGTGTGAGCTGTTCACTCTTTCAACCAACTGGGGTCACATGAGCATAAGGTTTTTTACATACCTCCTCTGGCATCGTTTATCCTATTTCATTGCCCCTTGTAATGTGGTGGTTTCCTTTTAAATAAGCATGAGATGTTCAAAAAATCCATTGTCATATGAGCTTAACTGAAGTTTCCATAAGCACAGCCATCATTCAATGTAAATTGTAAAATAATGTCTGAAGTAACTATAGAAATCTTAGAAACCTTGCTAGAAGCTCATTTTTCCCTCAAATCCTACAAATTCAGACCATACCAGAGTTTGTAAAATGAACGTCTTCTGTTTCTCTGGTACTATTTAAAATGAAAATCAGAAAGTCAGTAATGCTCTCTGCTCAGTTAATTTTTGCTTTCTGAAGGGCTGCACATGAAAGATTTGGAGGCAAGGCCACCAAGCCTTGGCCACTGGTAAGAGCCCATTATCTACTATTTTGAGTGTCATTTGTAGCGTATGGTTTCAGTGGACCTTTTTCATCCACATGACAGAACTCAGCAGTTAACCAGTGTGACAGGGACAAGCAACATCAAAGGTAGACTCACTCTTATTACATGAGATCAATAGCCTGGATTTCTATGACAACGGCAATGAGCGAATGTTTCTTTGGCCAACCATAAGGATTCTACTTCTGATGAGTTTCCCATATGAAATCCCTCTCCCCTTGTAAAAGATCCTTAAGTTAGCCTGAATTGTTTTTATTTTATCTACCCTGGTATAAAAGGCCTTTTTTCCCTTTTATAGTAGTCAGAGGAATACTTGTGGAGAATTTGAATGTAAAGGACTATACAGAAGTTTTAGAGTGGGCAGGAGATGCTGGCATTACATCAGCAAGCCTCTCATTTACTGAAAAAAGCAACTTGAAAATAGATAACATTTCCATTTATATTGTAGATCTGATACTCTCAGTCACAACTTTCCTGACAGGAACACTGAATTACAGCTCAAACTCGTTGCATACGACAGTAAATATTTTATTGAACGAAAACCTCTTTTTATTATGTAATGGTAATGAATTTCCCGGTGTGCGGTTTGCAGTGACTTTACCCGCTGTGGAGAATTTGTATTCGTGGATCATGATCCATGTGAGAAGGTTGGAGGATGATTTGAAAGCCCCAGGCCTAAGCAGCCAGATTCTATTAGGAAGTATATCCCAACCTTGGACGTAGACGTGTTAAACCAGGATCAGTTTTTGCCACAGTCAAATACCTCCTACTGTTTGGTAGATTGTGCAATTTCAGTTGCACTGAGCTGTTACAGTTGCACTCTCACCATCTTTTAGGATGAGGGGAAATGACAAAACTCCGGGAAGCCACTGACATGGTGTTAAAGATGCCAGCGGTGATGATATTCTCAGCAGTTGAGTGATTCTTGACCGGCTCATGCTTCACTGCGGTTTTAGTCTTCGTATCCAATTCCTTGGCACCTTGAAGACAGCTCAGCTTTTTTGTGGCCTACATCAGCCTGAATGACAAGAGCAGTTAAATATGACAATGTTTTATCTCCATACACAGCTGTTCATAGCAAGTCTGTGCTACTCTTCTGTACTCCAGTTAATTTATCAGTGTATATGATATATTACAAGACAATTCAATCGTATACAAGGTCAGATCACATCACTGTATGCATGTTCCCCAAACCTGGTCTCTGATTTAAAGGATTACAGTATAATAAATATCGCTTTATTTATTTTAAATTATTTTATGGTTTTTGTTGGTGCAGCATAATATTCAAATGGCAGTCAGTGACATCTTGACAAAATACATAGATTTCCTAAATCATATTACCAGTTGTTCCACCTAGAGAGGAAAGAAGTCACCTTGCTTTATGATTTGCTTTAACTCCTCTCTGCACTATGTGTTTTCTGCCCTTATATATTTTCCTTTGGCCGCACTTCAGAAAATCCTTCCAGCCACTTTCGATGTGAGCTTCTTATGATGTAGTTAAGCAGAGATGAGCTTGCTTGCACAGCCAGGAAAAGATTCTGATTTGAAAACAGTGATGATCTAACTATTGTTGGAGCTCATTACTACATACATTCTAACACGATGCAGGCAGAATTCAGAATAAAATTCATTCTTGTTATGGTTGCCCCCCAGTACAGCTGAACAGGTAACCCTGTCACCTTAACTATGTCAATGAGGGCACAGAGGAAAATTCTTTTGTTGTAAATATGACCGTGCTTTTGATGGGTGTTATCGCACATAATACAATGGAATTGACTCCATGTGAGTTGTTTTTCCATGGTGCATTGCCCAACCAGTGCATGTTCAAATGTTTAACTGCCTGGCTTGTACCCAGTACTGGAATATTTTGCTGATTTGGGTTTTTTTTTTTTTTTAATGAAAGGAAAGTATTCAGCAGAGCATTCAGTAATATCTGTTCTTCCATTACCGGTGGTGATTTATGATTGTTGTGATGATGTGCATGACCATGTAAGAGCCAGGTAACTGCATGGGTCATTTTCTCGAGCCCTTTTAAAAATAAGTATGTTTTGTAGGACTGTTACATTTGCAGATACTTTGAAAATGGCCACCAAGACATGCGGTAGGTACAATGCCAGATTTTTGTTGCCAGTGTCTTTGTCATCTGAGTCCTCTGGTCACCAGTGGTTGCTGACGAAACTGTTTGCCTGAACAGCATGTTTGCTAGAGATTCATAGATCTCATGATCGTTTGTCTAACTATAGTACACAATTTTGAAGTGCGACTTACTACACACCGTACATTTCTGTCCTTGTATTTTATCCTAAGTATATGTATAGACTGTCTTTAACTTGTGCCTGTTATCTAATTATTTATTTATTTATATAGACCTTTTTTATTTCTGGCCACAGTATGTTCATTTTTTTATATATATATATATGTATAAAATATTTTTTTTAAATACTTCAATATGACAGTGATGACAATGTAATATTAAGACCTATGATTGCATTTTCCAGTTACTCCCTCTTCATATTTTCTTTGAGAGTTTTTATGAAGTTGAACTTCTCTCAAATTTGCTTCTGTTCACATTGCTCTTTTACTTTATCTTTTTCAAGGTAACAAATGTACTGGGCATCCTTGTGTCCTCTGTACACATGCTGCATACTGCATGCTGCATGAGTCTGACAATGACAATAAAACTTTATGATAGTAATGTTTTTACTCTGAAATACATTATCCATGGAAATGAGAAATCCTGGGAGGTTGTGTGATACTGTTTCCAGTTTCTTTCTGATTTGATATTGATTTTTTTTTTTTTTTAACACAAACACACCAACATTGATAGAAACATTGTGGTGTCTGCAAGGTGTATGTTTTAAAACAGCCGTCGTTTTTCAGTTTGCCTTCACCTCGCTGTGCTAGTAACAGAAAAATCTTAAGTTTTGCTCTGTACAAACATTTTCTTGAATTTTATTTTTTCTTAGTTTTATGTGTAAGCCCTTTTCCTAAGGGTTTTTTTTAATGCAGGTGCCCATGAGCAGCTGATAAATTCATACTGCCATTTTTTCTCTCTAAATATTTTGCTTTACAATAGCTGCAACAAACCATTTCAAATGTCCTTTTCATCTGAGGTTTGCTGTTTGCTAAAATAGTACAAATAATATAATTAAGTTCAAGGGTTATTTTTCTGCTGGTCTTGACCAATGGGTGAATCAGAGTTGTGTTCTCTTGTCTGCTCATTGTACCATTCAGCCACAAGTAATTGTCTGCTCTTCTCATAGATTTATATTTCTGACACTTTTTTTAAAAAAGTGCTGAGGCTGTCTCTCTTTCTGTACTGTAGCTGCTACTGGCAAAGCTCAGCTGTGAAAGACTTGCAAGTTCCTATCAAAAATGTTTTAACTTTTAGATCTTGAAATAGGCAGA
Source organism: Arapaima gigas (assembly GCA_900497675.1). NCBI lineage: Eukaryota > Metazoa > Chordata > Actinopteri > Osteoglossiformes > Osteoglossidae > Arapaima > Arapaima gigas. The sequence continues at coordinate 1,517,744 of UFQX01000029.1, forward strand.
AGATATGAATATGAAAGGAGTATAAGAAATGAATACAGTTCCAGTTAAATGTTTAAGGACACTCATGAAATCTAGTGTTTTTTTTCTTCTTTTTTTAAACAATAATTGACAGTATATTTTCTCTGAATACATTAAAATGAAAATTTTTAAGCTCCCTTTAAACTTTAAGCTAGCTTAGTCCTAACAGCACAAATTCACTTCCCAAGTAATTTAGAAGTTTCAGCAGATGTAGTCAAATGTTTAACTGGTGCCTATATGAGCTCATAAGCTGATATATTTCCCTTCACTGTTCCAGATGTGGGGAAATGGTTTTTATATGTACAGAACCCATAAATGTTACACCCTGCACCCCCCACAAAACCACCACATGAATTATTCAGTGCTGGAATATGCTGATGATGTGTGAAGGAAAGACTCCTGGATTGATACCACATTCAACAGCAACTTTGCAGTTGGGTTACCGTAATCCATTCTGCCCATGGTTATCTTCAGTGCTCAACAAGCTCTCTATACACCCTCCTGTAGGGTGATGATATTTTCAGGAACCAGGATGGCTGTGGTGCTAAGTGAAATGAGTTGAATGTAACCCCAGTAGCAGTTGTGTGTGTGTGTGTGTGTGTGTGTGTGTGTGTGTGTGTGTGTGTGTGTGTGTGTGTTTGCACATGTTTGGCTGGAGATATGCAGAAGCTTGAAAGCACTCCTGGTGGTCTTGGCTGCGCTCTCAAAGATTCTGGTGAAGTTCCGGTGTTTGTTTGTCATTTATTAATAGATTTGCCGCTCACTAGCTAGCACTACTGGACCACAGATTGATTTCCCACCCTTGTAGGCATGGAGAAGTTGAAAGAGTGTTACTGTATGACACATGACTCACAAGAACCGCATGAGCACACAGGAAGGGATTGGATTTCAGATATTTTCCTTCTACACGCCAATACAAAGTTTACTTAGAAGTGCAAGACCGCGAGGCGAATTGGATCTGCCCAACTGACAAATAAACGATGCAGACAGAATGCAGGTACTCCAGGTCATTTGGAAAAAGATTAAAACCTTTCCATCATGTAAATGTGAGAGTAGTTTCAATAGAGATGGGTGAAAAGGGAGTTGGAGTTCTGCTCCCGTTGCTTTAAAAAAGAATTGGCACTGTGACCTGCCATGAGCAAGAGCTTCTGAGAAGCCGTAATTCTGTTGGTTTTCTGTTGGAGGCATCTTTACGGTTGAACCCAAAATGGGTTGGTAGGAGCAGTGAGTTTGTCAATCATTTACTGAAAGAATAACAATGTGGAGAAATGGGGGAAAAGTCTGACACATGGAAGAACCATTAGTCAAAGCTTTGTTGAGGAATTGAGGCAGCAGACATCTGCATCCTAGGGAACCTTCTAGACTTTGCTGAATGCCCCAGCAGCAGCATTGACTGTAAGTTAATAGAGTCTATCATATGATGTGCATTGTATACGGTGGTTTCACAGCTTAGAGGGGCTACTAGAGATGTTATCTCAGGAGAAAGGCCATTACAGGATAAGGATCCTAGCACATCATGCATATCAGGTGAGATAAATGCTTTGTAAACTATCCAGATTATCCTAAAACCAACACCTTTGCACTATATTAAAGGGCCACAGCTGCACTCAAACCCAACCCCTCTGCCATCATTTGTACCCCAAGGGTCTTTTGAATATCAGGAACCCTGGGAGATTTATTTCCTCCTCTTCTCACACTACTACTTCCAGTAAAAACTTGTTTGTAAACTTTAGATTAAACTTTGTATGTTTGGTGTTTCGGTCAACAAAGCTCCACCAGCCCAATTTTGACTTCTTTGTTGGTGAAGCTGCTGAGTCTGTTTTGCATTCTGGATTACAGGAGACTGTGGGTCTCCACATTTTTTCTCTGCCACTGTTTTCACTTCCTAGGCAGAAATCTATACTGAAACAGGCTGGCTGCATTAATAGATGGATGGATGGGTATTTACAAAATACACATTTGGTGGTGTGCAGTGATTGATTTTGAGGGATGGTGGGGGAGCAGGTGACAAGTGCTAGCAGAGGATGCAGGTATAGCACAATATAGCAATACACACATTATAGGACAAACAGCAGCAATGCTGGTGGATGGTCAGTGTTGGTGATGGTGACCAGTCAGTATGCTGTAGGGAGTTCTGTAGTCTAACAGCCTGTGGGAAAAATCTGTTTTTGAGCCTGGTGGTGTTGGCCCACAAGTTGCAGTAATATCTCCCAGATGCATTGGTGAAAACAGACTGTAGAGTTGGTGAGTGGAGATCCCTGGATGATGTTAGTCCTTTTGACACATTACTTGTTGTTGTTAATCTGAATAATGGGCAGTGAAGTTCTTGTGATGGACTGGGCAGTCTTCACCACACGCTATACGGGTCCTCAGTCATGACAGTGATACTCCTGGACCAGACTGAAGCAGAAAGTCAAGGAGCTCTTTTTAGCACATCTGAAGAAACTGGTAAGGATGGGGGGGAGGGTGGATGTGAAGCTTATTCCAGTCATCTTAAGTGGAGATGCGGTTGTGCTTTTTTGACTCGTTGAGTTGTATTATGCTTCCAGGAGAGGTCTTTGGCAATGTTCACTCTCAGAAACTTGAAATTGTGCACATCTCCACTCCTGAACCATTGATGCACACCGTAGTATTAACAGCTCGAATTCTTTCTGAATTCAGGAATCATCTCCTTAGTCTTGCTGACACTGTGAAATAGATAGTTGTCCTTACACCAGGCTACAAATCACTGTACACTGTATAGATCATTATTGGAGATGAAGTCCACAACTGTAGTGTCATATAATATTCGATGAGGTGGTTTCATACTGTCATGGGTTAGAAGAGTGTACAGCAGTGTGCTGAACATACAGCCTTGTTTTGTACCAGTGTTCAGTAAAATGTTGTGGAAAGACTGCAAAAATGCAGTAAAAAAGTTTGATGGGAATTCCTTATGTGTGTGTCCATGGTGAGTTCCTCCTCCCAACTTATCCCAGTCCTGATCATCCAGATCCAGTGAAACCAGCACACACACACACAGTCACTTTAATAACGGTATTAAATTCTTTGAACTATGGAGATGTGTGAATTGTCTGCTCATGCTGCAAACATTCACCACTCATTCCCAGCAGCAGTTAGTTTTAAGGAGTCCGCATCTTTCCTTCTGATACCTTTAGAGCATTGTGCTGCTTTTAATAAAGGAAGAATATACATTAGTATGTAGAGGAGATAGGGTTTGAAAATACTATAATCTGAAATTTAAAAAGCAGATATTTTCTGCTACATTAACATTAATTCCCTTTCACATAGGCAGCCTAGATTTTTGAGATTTCAGAGATCTCCTGAAAGAGTAAGACATTTGTTATAGTGTTATGTAGACTGTAATACTGCACACGTGTTGGACGTTACTCAGTTTTTGCACAGAACCATTGTCACAATTGATGAAGTTTGGTATGCCTTGCATACACTTCATTGCTTATTATTCTACACAATCTTTCCGTAAATGTAACTGCTGGGATGTGCAACTGCACGTGCTGCATGTAAATCTGGTGTTTTTGGTGTTTTAATGATGTTTGTAGAGTGCACCATGACCAGATGCAAGTGTTTTCGAATGAAAATCGAATCTGTGTAACTGAGATGCTGGGAACAAAGGTTTTGTGTAAGCCTGTTTTCATGGAAACTGGAAACAAATTGGATTCACTTTTTACGCTACTGGTAAAGTATATTCCGTTTTGGCCAATTTAGACCTGCGTGGAAAGACTGTATAACAACAAGGCCCATGTACAAGAGCTGCTTCTGCTAGAGAATTGTAAAGCTTGAAACAAGGCCAATTTAGTTTGGCTGGATATTCTATCCATCGGTCTCTAAACTAGATTTTAGGTTTGCAGGCAAGATTATTGCATGGACGTTCTGCAGAATATTTTTTCCTCAGTCAGGTGACTATCAGGTCCATTTGCACTTTGCATCAGACATGTCACAGAGCAGAATTTCTCTGTAGAAGTAACGGCTCATATAAAAAGCCAGAGTTACAGCTTGATGGCCAGTGGCAGAGAGTGAAAGAGGACATGCAGGAAGGAGCAGCAGACTTTAGCCAGATGACTAACTGAACGCGGTTTCTTTCAGATTTCGCACACCTTTCATACCTCAAAACTAGTGTTTATAATAAGTAGTAATAAGGCTACTATCATGATTTTTTTCCCTCATTGCTTTTGCTATCTGTATTCTGATTTGGCCCAAGTTGTGAGTTATGAGATTACCATATTCATGAAAGCTAATAATTAAATTTTGTATAGATTGGGAAATAAGTGCCTATTAAATTAATTTTGGAAAAAAATATGATTTTGTGCTAAAAATCATATATGCTCTAACTTGCAACAGTACTATTGTATAGGGGGACAAAAAACAAAACTGTCAGCACAATCACTGTTGTGAACTCCTGTCTCTTATCCTTGCCTCTTTTCAAGTTTGCCACCTTCTCTTTGCACTCACAGTGGAAGAGTTGCGTATTAAATAAAACCTGATCAATGAATGATTAATTTGTCTAATTAATACCCTTGGTTTTTGTAGAATTGGTAGTTCGTGTCATTTTTTTTTCAGTAACTGAACAATAGGTCTAATATGCTACTTAATTAGTCATAACAATCATATGTATACAATGAAAAAATCTCTACACAATTGTATGATGTATGAGAGGCTTACATGTGGTCACAGAAGTTCCTGAAAACAGCTGGGAGGAGGTTCATGTGGTGCCTCTGATGTGGCTGGTGCGCTTCTTGTTTATTCCTCTTAGAAACTTCAGTTGCTCATAAAAGTACATTTTTATAAAGCAGGGTGTAGAAAACCACGATACTGGTGAATCTAATTTGGGGTGCCATTCATGGAGACTGCAGATCCGAATCCCAAGACCACATCTTCTCCTTGACAGGGGATTCCTCTGATCAACTCTCTCAAGAACAAAACCATCCCCATTTCACTTTTTTAAACTGTTAGACATTTTCAATTGGGGCAGTTCTCTGCACTCTTCTGTTTGACAAACGCCCTTTTATTCAAGCAATAAACCGCAAATCCCCCTGGGAACCATCAAAATGGGGGGAAAAAAAAAATAGTTCATCTGAGCTCCTGTTGCTGTCCGCTTTAATTTTGCATGCTGCTCGAGGGGTGGTACATTACAGAAATCACTCATTAAGGCATTTTGGGGTTTTTTTAAATCCATCTGCTCACTTGCTTCTTTATTCCTGAATGGAAATCCACATCATTTTGGCTTAGAAGTAGATGTCTGTCTGCTCCGTGTTCCCGTCGTCTGCGGGGCAGGATTCATTAAGCCTTTAAAGAGGAGGACGGCTGCCACAGACTGACAGAGAAACCTCAGACACACGTGTTCAGAGGCAGCTGACTGTGCAGTCCTGGACCTGCCGGCCTGGCTTTCTGTGCCTCTGATGTAACGCCAGAGGGTCTCTCACGAAAGCAATTGGGTGGGTGAGATGGGTTATGCCTATAGATTATCTGCTTGTTGAAATACAGCATTTTTCCACTGGTGTATGTCTGTTGGTGGGTTTGAGGGGGTTTGCTTATAATTTTCAGTGTTTGGACTGCCTTTGTGTTCTGAGACTATAGAACAACATTTCTGCCTATTTTAAACTTGCACATTAATATGTATAGGCAAACTGAATGAATGTTGTATGAATTTTATACATATGCAAAGACAACTAATAAAAAAAAATTAGGGAAACTTCAATGGCTGTATGAACAGAATAGGTCATTTTTCTTCTATTTCACATACCACGTGCATCAGAGCATAAAAGCTTCTCTTAAGTTTTGATTGTTTAAAGTTAATGGACTTGCCGCCTACTTTTTTTCAGCTAATCAGCCGAAAGGACAAGGCCACATTTGATAAGCTGGACTTCCTGACCTCCAAGGAGGCAAACTACACTCGGATGCGCGAGTACATCCGTTCCCTGAAGATGGTGCCCTGCATCCCCTACCTGGGTAAGTTTTCCCGACTGGGTGTTTGCACTGTTACCCTGATACCCTTTTACTGTTGCACTCTTTCAGTGAATCAAAGGCCTCTGCATTCACATTTCTCCTTTGCGTTACACATCTCCCTTTATATGCTTCAGCTTTTCGACCATGCCTGCCGAGGCTTTAGTGTGATGGTGGCGTGCAGGAGGTAGCTTTGAATTGTAGAGCTTGGACTGATGAATAAAGGTTGAACCTAAAAGAAGCATCTAATACCCTCTGCCAGGTCTGACGGTCCCTTCTCGTTCTTCCTGAAGGTTCTACCAGAAATGTTCTTCCGTTACACCACTGAATGTTTCAAAATGGATGAGGTCATCCTGAAAGATAGTTTTGACACTGGCTTGCTGACATATGCAATTTTTTAAAGGATTAATAGCTTTAATGGCAGCACTGTCTTTAGCGTTGCATGTTTTTGCCGCACTGTATATTTCAGCTCAGGCTCCACTTTTAGCCAAGGTATCTGCAGCAGCTTTTCCCAGCTTTTCTCAAGGTCTAAGGGTATGATTTCTCAGGGAGAATAAGTTCGGGGAGGGCAGCTGAACAGGAGCCATTAAAATCATTTCTCTTTTGAAGAGGCTTCCTGCCCCTACAACCCCTCACATCTGCTATTATAAAGGCCTGGTCTTAAGCAGGTTACTGAACAAAGGTATGTATAGAAACTGTGTATCTGTATCAAACCCTGGCCCCAAGCTCATCTTTTGCACAAATGTAACATTTTATTTTGGTCTGAGACTCGAGGTGAGACTGACTTCCATTCATGACTCAAGCTGCATCTCTAGATGCGTCTCTTCCTTTATTTTTCCATGGCTGGAACAGTGACGGTCTTCTTGGTCCAGAGACTTGGTGTGGCATGCACTCTTAGAAACAGCCCAGGCTGTGGTCTGTAGCCCTTATGGACTCACGTAGCTTGTTCTGACACAACAGGGATGGAGATGTGGGCCATCACAGTGAAGATAAGTTGCTATGACAGCGCTCAAATGTAAAATTATGAACTAGCCTGTGTAATTAAATTTAGCCATATTGTAGTGGACTGTTATCTATGCTAACATTTCCTACTGAGCAGTAAGATTCCGGGCTCTAGTAGTATTAGAGCTTTCTGGTGCAATACTCATGAAGCCTAAGAAAGAGATCTGCAATATGTATATTAAAGACAAAACCAGAGAGAAAAACCAAAATCATAATGCAAATCTGTCACTTTACAACAGTTTTTATATGTAATTCCAAAAAAGAAGGAAAGAAGGAAGGAGGGAATGTAATTTTTTCATTATTCAGGGTCTAACAGAAATCTTGTTTCCTGCTGCTTTTATTAACCTCATAATTATGAGTTGGTGAATTGTATGTTGGACTAATGGCATCACAGTAGATGATACTACTGATGCCATTGTGTCTGTATGATAAATACTTTTAGGGCACAGAAAATGTAATATTAGCCTTGTAATGTCTCCATTTCTCCTCCTAGTGAAATGTCAGTTGAAATCCGGAGATTCCACAGTTGAAGATGGTCTTGTGCTTTCACAGCCGTCTCATTTCATTTGTCATCCTTCTGTGTGCAATAGCGGAATGATCAGTTGCATCTCTTACACAGGCGGAGTTGGACAACCTCACTGCTGGCTGTAATTGTGGGAAACTGTGCTGCCAAGTGAGAGAGTCAGTCTATGATTATAGTTATTTCATAATTGATCAGTATGTTGTTTATTAGTACATTTCAGTCGTTTCCATGTTCTTAAACAGCAATGAAACTGTTTAACTCTGGGTATATTCTGAATCGTAATGGTTTCACTTAATGGAAAATATTTCTGCTGTTTTAAACAATTAAATATAACGTCTTAATGGACCATGGTCCTGGACTAAAGCCTGACCGTGACTAATTTTTCTTTTTGCCCTAGTTGTGCAGGCTTAGCTTCAAATTGAAAATGAGAATAAAATATACTTTTGTCTGTCATTGTTTAATGCCATTTTCTGATTTATATTGAATCCGTTGTATTATTATTTTTAGCTATTGTCATTTAATTTTGGAGCAGTACAAAATGGCAGCCATTGTACTGGGTGCTGGCAGTATTCAAAGAAGGGAATTTCTGGTAAACTTCATAGCCCACAGCAACAGTTACCCTCATCATGGAGATCGGCGGGGTGGGGGGTGTTTAACACTGTAAGTCGCTGTGGAGAAAAAGCATCAGATAAATGAATAAATGCGAGTAATAAATCTGTGTGCCTTGTCTATCACTGTCCTTTAAAGCATCCAGACAATTACCCAGATAAATCACTGTATATAACACATAACCTGTACACATTTTATTGCATTATTATTGTTTTACATGAGGAAAGTCATGTAATTTATTACAAAATAGTTTAGTGAAAATGCATTTATGTACATGTTGAACCTTTTTTCATTCTCATCAGCTGATTAGAATGGAATTAATGTTGGTGTAGTTGGTTGTCTAGCATGAACTTACCTCCCCTCCCATAACATGTCGTGAAGAAATCACGTATGATGTTGGGACTTCAATCTAGGATATTTTAAGATCCCATTTTCTCCAGGTTAAAGATTGTTCACAAGCTCTTCATCTCACATTTGCTTATTTGAGAGTACACATTTGGCAGTCTTAATAAGGACTGGTTGTTGGCTGGTTCAGTGACCCCAAATAGCAACATAGTATAGCAATTTACTTCAACAGAAATGATCATGTTGACTGTGTCTCTACTGCTTGTCTCAGAATGTTCTCTGAGATGGACACTTGTGTTCTGTTGTAAAAGACCTTCTGCAGTTGTAGTGCTGAGGTTATATATTGAGCTGTTGGCAGATAAAAATGCTTTTGATAGTGGTGGAATTGCATTGTTCCTGTAAACCAATAATTAGATCATTTGTGTGAACAGAAAACTTAATGGCATTTAGCAACAAGGGAAAAACATAACTTAGTAGTGTCCTGAAGATGTATTACACGACTGAGGCCAGTGAAATGACAGGATTCAATGTATTCCCTCTTTTGTCTTGTTGGGGAAGCTTTAAAAAATGAACTAGAGAACCCACTTGCATATGATATTTTTTTTAAACTGAATAAATGTTCTGGAATGAAAGTTGTAATCAAATCACAAGCTTTCATCCATTACACGTATATGTTTTTGTTCCTGGCTAAGACTCAAAGTAAAAGGAAAAATCAGTAAGTAGAAATGTGGTTTGGTGCTCTGTGACTGAGCTGAGTTTCTGAGTGTCAAGGCTTTCATGTAGCTGCTGCTGCTGCTTTCAAAGCCCTGTGCTCCTCTAATAGCCCAGCTAAGTCTGAGAAACCACTGAGAAACTCATTCAGAGAGCTGTTACAACCAGGGCTACACAAAGGTCCCACTGTCTTTAGTCACTTCCACTCATTTCGATGCTTGAAAAGTTGAGAGAGGGGAGGCAGGACAGAGGCGTAATGTGTAAATGATTCTGCTCAGATAGACGATGGGCTCCAAAGTAAGGCCTGCACCGGAGTCCAAAGGTTTCCCGCTGTATGGTCGCCTCATCAGTGGAAGGTGTTGGGGTTGGGTCGGATCATCATCACTACCCTCTTCAAGGAGTAAGCTCCACCCCGGAACTCAGCCCAATAGACTCCATCCTGGTAACGGCTGCGGTAGTGCCCACCACGGTACCACACACCGTTGAGGTTGGAGTGGGCACATGCGTTATACCACCATCCACCCTTTTGGTAGTGGGCGCAGTTTCCTGTAGGTAAAAAAATAAGCACTGGTAAGATCGCAGTAGCCAAAGTGGATTTTGAACGTTGTTCCTCAGAATCTTGTGTTCAGTTTCTGTACCCCAGCACAGGAGATGGTTAAGCACAGCCAATAAAAAGATGATTACACCTTCCTCATAAACTTCTAGTTTGCCACTGTTCAGTTCTAATTTAGCATTTTAATTCATCAAGCTGCATCATGCTCTTGATGGAATATGGATGTGTTTTATGCTTTTCATCAAAAAAGAGTAAAGATTTGAGCTTCTGACTTTTGACTATTTTGGATTCAAGTCTTTCAAGCATTCAAGAAAATATGTTAAACAAGCAATGGTGAGTGGGTTGGCCCACTGTGAGAGTGCAGGCACCTGTGTATACGTCATGATCCCTGTCCAGCGTTGTGAACTGCTTTCCGTTGTGCCATGTAAGGGAATCGCCTGCATTGCCATGATAGCGTCCCACCCGCAGCTTGTAGAACTCAGTTTCTGACTCAAGGCGGAAACTGGCATATTCAGCAAACACCTTTCGACCAGACCAGTCCTCCAGGGTCACCAGCAGCTTATAGTTTCCCTGGTTGGTCAGCCAGTAAATGTTCTCCAGGCCCAGCCAGTACTCACCATCAATGTTGCCAAAGCCTTGCTGTGAGGGAAACAGTATTGAGTGTTTTTGTAAGGTTTCACTGCATCTCAGTCAGTGGACCATTATCTCGACTATTGCCTTATCCTGACTGCCTCAGCAGCTCAATCCCTGTAAAGATCTGATCTGCTGCTGACAAGGAAACCTCATGAGAACACATCAGGTACCTTCAAGGTAATCCGATTACAGAGAAACAGCAGTAAAAATGTGGTTATTTTTACTGAGCTGCTGGTGTCTACATGACATGAAGATATGGGAAGTCTTTCTCTCTTAACTCTGAGGTTTTGGCCATTGTCATCCCTTTGTAATTATTTGATGGTCAAGATTGAAGGGTGTATAGCTACCAGAATAGGCTTTCTTTAGTATACAAATTTCTAGTAGTAGTAGCAGTGCAGGCTGTGTTCAGGCACTGTAGGATGTAGGAAAATGAGGTGAGACGTAATTGCAGGATGTGTGTAAGATGACTCTGTTTAAGTTGCTCCAGGCCTTGGCGTGATGAATATATTCACCCCACACATGGTTTACATCTTCAGGAGCTTTGCTCTGACTCCTTGTCTGCTTGTAATTCCTGCCTCCCATATGTTTTAAGGTGTGGGCTGTGCTCTAGGAAACTCTGCTCCAGGCTAGAGTAGTTTCAAGTTTTGTGAATGTTCTTTTTTGCACTGCCTCTTGAGAGGCATAACATCTTACCCTGAATGCTTTTGTGTTTTATTTAAACTTTAAATCTCAGGTTAGGGGCCCCTGGAATAGAATTGTTTATCGTGATAACACGTTCTAGTTATTTGTATCGAAAGGGCTACTATAATATTTTTATATTTAGCAGTATAATCAAAAATTGGTTGTTTTGTTTGCGGAATCAGGTTTTATGTAGAAGATCTAGAAATATAGAATAATGATTGTGGCCAAAGCTACCCAGCATAAATATACATGAATCGTGTTCGTCTTATGATCTCCTGATTTTAGTCTGTTTCACTGGGGTGCAATATGTGTTGTCTGTTTCTGTGTGCATTTAAGATCAGTAGTTCCAAATGGTGTTTTATGTGTTGACCTTTGCCATATAAATCCAATTCTTACAACATTAAAACGTGTTTTGAGTCGAGGATTCGTTAAATACCGTGTCATCTGTTACATGATATTAGAGACCACTGCTACAGTAACTATAAATTTAGCCTCCTAGATTTATGATGCTAAGATGGTAAGTGTATTATGCCAGATGGACATATGTTACTAATCAGTCACCCATAATGGTGCAGTAAAGATGTTTGCTTTACCTCACTCCTGCATCTCTGCTCATGTAAACGATTATTACACAATGTTAAATTTGTCTCGTTTCTTCTTATCTGTTTATCGTCATTCATTTTTGTTTATCATTCATGTTTATAATTTTTTTTTCCACATTGATCAATTATTGCAAGAATCCAGTGCTGTGTTGTGTAGTACATGTATTACATGTGTGGGTATAGGAAGACATTTTACCCACAGATTTCTTTGTGACGGTAATAAATAATCAGCGTTTTTCATCAACATCTACTGTATACAGACTAGGTTCCGGGCTTGTTTGATGCATGGTTACCACACCTTGTACACTTCCCAGTTCCTGAAGAAATTGACGGAGCCATCCTGCCGCCTCTGAATGACAGTCCAGCCACCAGGGTCGTGTCGCTGGTCACACCACACCTGCATTAGGCGGTTGGCATTTTCTGGCTTCACCAGGTAGATGCCACTGGTGCTGTGGCCATCCTCCAGGGCCTGCAGGCAGTCCTTCCAGGGTCCTGCAGGGGGAGCAAAAGAGCTTTTCCATACTGCCAATCACTTCATGCCATTTGTTCACACCACTAAATTCTGAGTTTGATGAAAGTGTGGCTATTAATCTTCACAGCTGCCTGGCATCTCCTGAGTGCTCTAGTCTCCTCGGTTACCATTAGTAAGTGTAAAAGTTATTCTTGTGAGCACAGGGTTCATGGCAAATAGCTCATAATTGTTCAGCTTATTGAGGTTAATTCCAGTTAGTGCAATGCCCTAGTTCCTAATAAGATTAGTAACATCACATTTGGTTGTCATGTAAGCACAAAAATCCTTCCTTTTCCTTCAGCTTTTCATCACCTGTCTGTCTCCATAATGTGTGTGATCCAGGTCACGAAGGCACCTCAACTAAGATAGTTTAAGATGAGTGGGCAGCAGCTCCAGATCCACAGAGCAGCCCCTGTGGTCTGCACCCATGGAGACCCCCTGATCTCCCCCGGAGAGGTTCTCAGCGCTGGACCCAGAAGTTGACTTTGGCCGCTGGTCTGGACAGGGAAATGGCCTACTGGCCGGGCAGCCAAAAACAACACGGGGCAAAGGGGAGCCTTTCCGGCAGACCGGCACAGCAGTAGTAGATATCAGTGGGCAATTGACAGCACTCAGTGTGTAGAACCCCTTGGGGAAATTCATACTACTGTTTATGTCATTACCGAAAGCACTGCTAGCCTCATGTTTCTCGCTGTCGTTTTTACGAGAGCTTGCAGACTGCATGCAGACGTAACCGGAAACCCTCTGGCTGCTTCCTTTCATTTTTGCAGAAGACCACACTGCAGCACCTGGCTCACTGCCTTGGGAGCTGAACTCGTGGGAACACACTAGGGTCAAATCTCTGGCCATAGCTCGGTTGTAAGCTTTGAGTAGGAATTTTATAGAACAGCAAGAGTAACAAAAATGTAATTGGACTATAGACTCTTTCATGAGCTGCTGATATTTTTTGATTTAGTCGCAATGTTCATGTGTAATTTCAGGCAGTTTTCTTCTACCATTTCAGGCTACTTTTACATGGTTGCCTTATTTTAACTTAAGAATCTTGTGTCCTTTGGTGAATGGGGGGAAAGCTATTGTTAAAGTTAGCATTCTAAAACAGTTGTTTGTTGAAATTTCAGCCTCTGACATAAACAGGGGTAATACGTGATTTTCTCCTCAATTCAAGTCCCTCAGTCTTTTTAATAAAGACTTAGAGACTAGTATATGTACAACTTTAAACAGTGTTTCTGGCTCCTAAATGATCTTTAAATGCTGTGAAATAGGAATGAAGTAGAGGAAGATGAGGGCAAACAACATGGAACACATGAATTTTAAAAAGTAAGCATCCATTTTTCCACTGCAGTTAACTTGAGCCGTGTCATCACAATGTGCCTGACGGGTCCTTTTTGGCTCCATACCTCAGGTTTCAACCATCGAATTGATGTTAAGGTGTTGGTATTTAATTTGTGTGTATTTTTTGCCGTTAACCTGGGTGATTGGGGTTTTAACTGAGACCATGTCCCAGGATGTTTGGTATAATGGGCACATGTGGGAACACAGTCAGAACAAACCTCTTTTTGTTGCCTTTTGAGCAAGAAAAAGAAAAAAAAGAAAAAGAAAAAAAATTGCGACATCAAAAGAGTAATTCAGATTATACCCTCATATTAACAAAAATTGCACAATATGTCCTTACAAATAGGAAATGTGCTAAGAGAAATAGAAGAACAAGTAGTACATCAAAACTCAAATTGGCACTGACTTTTGGAAATAGTCCTGATTTCAGTAATTACTCCAGCTGTGCTTGGACTCCCCCCCCCCCCCCCCCCCCC